>CM053783.1:226677552-227277552 GCA_028749045.1 Cupressus sempervirens | reverse complement strand
GTAAAAGTTATTTGATGTCCACATTGTCTAATAATTGTACAAGTAGATGCAATTTCAATTCATCTTACTTCATTTTAAAACTTAGCAATTCTCATTGTAACAAAAAAATAGAAAATTTAGTTTCCTTTGATTTCAATTTTTGTATGAGATTATTTAAGTTGTCAAATTAGGATTTAGGATTTTGTTATCTTTATTTCTTTTGGTTTCAATTTTGATTAATAAAGTATAATTATAATTAAGATATCTACAATAAAATAAAATAATATTATTTCAAATGTAATAATATCATAAACTAAATATAAAATTAGTGTTAATAGAAAATTTTAAAATATGATATATTATATAAAAATTATATATTTATTTATTTAATTGTATAGTAAGATGAACTATTGTGTGCATTTTATAATGATAGGTTGTCCATTTTAAAATAGGAAACAATAGTTACAAGAGTAGGAAGGAGAAATGATTGATATTGATAAAAATTAGGGAGAGAGAAAGAGAGAGAGTTTGTGTATGACAAAGATAAATATGAAGGGAAAGGCAGAGATGAAGGAAGTATGAGGGAAAGGAATGGAGGAATAGGACAAGGAGAGATGAGAGTGGGGAGATGAAGATATAGAACAGATATATTTGAGGCCATGGGTCAAAGAGAAACAAATAAAATAAAATATAGATAGTGAGAGATGAATGGTAAAGAGAGGAATAAGATAATATATATAGGGACAAAGTAAGGAATATATGTATGTATAAGAAAAATAAAAAAGGAAAAGACGAAGAGCTATATAGGGAGAATATGTGAATTAGAGATAGACATATGGATTAAAAAATAGAGACATGGCAAAGTTGACAAGTGTCAAAATATCACTATGTCATGAAGGATGTGGCAATCTAAACTATCAAATGGATGAATGACATGTGGTGTCGACATGGTAGGTGGTCCTACACAGATGACATGGCGGAGTTGATAGGTGTCAAAATGTCGCTATTTCATGAAGGATGTGGTAGATTTTGAGGTGGAATGGCGCTATGTCATGAAGGATGTGGCAATCTTGACTATCGAATGGATGAATGACATGGGGTGCTCACACGAGAGAGGAAAAGATAGTGATGATGAGATAGAGGCAATTTTAAATTATTGATTTCAAATAGCTAGGTTGTCCATTTCATACAAGAAATAATTGTTAGATGGATATAAAATTATAAGGAGAGATAAGGAGAGAGTGAGGGGGTAGGGGTAATAATGAGCAAGATGAATAATATGAAGGGAAAAAATGGGTGAAGAATTGAAAAGATTGATAGAGATAAAAATAGATAGGCAAACGTAGGGAGAGACAATGTATAAATAGATGGATATGAATGGAATATCAATGTGGAGAATAGTTATGAAGGGAGAGACAAAGAGGAGGGTAGTGGGAGGGAGAAAAATAGAAAGAGGAGAGGGAGTTAAAGAGAGAGAATGATAAACATATATCAGGTAATAGATGAAGAGTGGATAGATAGAGCACATACACAAAGTAGATCAAAGAGAAATAGAGTAGGAGTTCTACATTGAAGTTGCATTTACACATGTTATATTTCAAAATACTTGCAAAAATAAAAGCATAAGGAAACTTAAGGGAACACTTGAAATAGAAATTTCATGCAAACATGCCTATTAGGTAACCTCCATTATAGGTTCATACACCTAAAGAATACATATTTTACTTACTTCCAAAAAATCTTGTAAAATTAGTCTCAAGATCTATTTGTGGTAGATCTTTAAATTGGAGTCATGCCCTAATTTTTTTCAAGATTGCCATTTTTACTTCTAGGTCATCATACACTCACCAACTATTCTTTATGGTTTCTCCTATTTTATCACACAATCACAATAGAGAATGTAGTAGTGGGATAGAGAAAAAGATAAAAAATAAATATGGATAAGTAAAAATAAAGATACAAATGGATAACTATTTTATCACACAATCACAATAGAGAAAGAAGCAATAGGATAGAAAAAAGAATATATGAAAGAAGAAATATGGATAAATAGAGATAGGGAAGAAAATATATATAGAGAGAGGATGAGAATAAATATGGTAATAATGAGCATAATCAAAGTATACAAGACTATCGGCTTGACCCTTTCACCCTTCAAAGGTGAAAGTGCTAGTTTTTATTATGTCGTGCCTCTCATGAAATTAATGCGAGTCCAAGTCAACCATCGTCTTTGAGAGTCCGATCTGCCCACTTCACTACTATCATTCCCCCGTCTTCGCCCCATCATGATCTAGTGCTAGTTCCTATCAACTAGGGGAGAGGACCCGGTAGTTGTGCACCCTAACTTCATGCTTCTCAAAATCCTATGTGGAAATTTCAAATCACTCTCATTTTTTGATAGTAGCTTACTTGGAAAGTCCCCTTCTTATAACTAAGGTTTCAGAGCCACATCATCAAATATGATGCCACATCAACATGTTTTTTGTCAAAGTGTCCAAAACAGCCCCAAAAAAAAGTGAGACCAATCATAGTGCATTGGAGACCCCCATACTTGTGCAGCTGACGTGACATCACACTATTGGTTGTTTTTTGGGAAAAGGGACACTTTTCATTCACTTATGGGTAATCATCATTAACAAAAACAACTTTAAAGTCACATCCATTGGTACAATCTTGTCAAAAATGTTGGATATTAAATCAACAAGTATGGGTATTAAGTTAACAACTATTGTCACAACTATTGGAACGCACTCAAGTACTAGGTCCTCTCCCCTATAGACATCCTTCAACTATCATGTGCATTCCACAAATGCAACTACTACAACACCAAAAGAAAAATGTCTCATTTGTAGACATAATTCATGTATGAGAGCAATGTTTCTGGATTAGATTGTGTGAGTTTTTTGAGCATCAATGTTTTAGATCATACTAAATAATTTTCATTTTGGCATTCTCTCTTCCTGATGATGGATCATGTAGTATGATCTGAAACGTTGATGCTCAAAAAACTCACACAATCTAATCCAAAAACATTGCTCTCATACTAAATGGATTGTGGAAATCTGATAATGTTAATTGACATAATTCATGAAAATCCTTCAATTTTAAATAAGATAAACACTTTTGACTAAGCTAGAGATTGAGTCTTGATTAAGGGGTTCTAACATACAAACGCACAACTAAGGAAGCCAATAGAGAATACTAGCACCAACAAAGACCAAGGAGAAAGCAACAACCTACCAATACTTTTGACCATAGCACAAACCCAAAAGGTAAATCATGAATTAATAAATCAATTTATAAGCATGTAAACTTGCAATAATCTTGAGTATATATATAGAAGTTAATTGCATTTCATCTATTTTATAGGGCTTGAATTGAAATGATCACATAAAGTGACTTCCCCTTATCAAAAATGAAGTCTACAAAACCATTTATAGAATAATTCAAGAAGTAATGTTTATAGGACTTGAGTCAAAATTGTCCCATTAGTTGGTTTAACCCCATAAAGAGACTTCTGAACGATGAAATCTACAAAACCTTTTATAGAGCAATTCAAGATCAAATGCTTATCTTGGTGGTCATATAGTTGTTAGAGTGGGGTTTTTGTTGCACCAAAAGATCGATCTTTCAATGCTCGATACAAGCACTCAACTTATAGTACACAAGAGATAGTTAAGCCCTTGTCACGAATCCCAAGGGGAGTGCTGAACAAATTTCCAACAATCTCCCCCTTAGCAGTACCCGAGAATCTGAGGATTCAAACTTGGGACCAAGTTTTGATACAACTTGTTAGAATGGCGTTGTCATTACACCAAAAGATTGATATGTCAATGCTCGATACACCAACTAATCTTATAGTACACATGTGGCAGTTAAGCCCTTGTCATGAATCCCAAGGGGAGTGCTAAACAAATTTCCAACCACTCAACTTATAGTACACAGGAGGCAGTTAAGCCCTTGTCACGAATCTTGAGGGGACGTTGAACAAATTTCCAACAATAGCATATTTGTGGCAATTAAATCAATAGTTGAGAAATATTGCCTTCTCCACAAATATCTTTAGAACCGATTTTTCAAAAACTAAACATTGTACACATCAAATTAAGTTGCATTCACATTCATAAATCAAATATGTACACATCAAATAAAGTGACATTCACATTGATAAACTGGAAATATGTGCCCATATTTATAAATCAAATATAAAAAGTAGACCTCTGGCCCTTATGTAAGGATGCTTTGCTAAGAAATGGAATGCTAAGGGCATAGACATTTTTAGAACATTATCAGAATAGGATTCTTTGTACAATGGCCAAAGTTAAGAGATAAGTTTGATTTACCATCCTCTCAATGGAGGACGTAGTTTATATCTACTCCCTTCTTTCTATTGACCTTGGAATCTTGATCCATCTTGAATCTCTATGGAACCTTCAAGTTGACCTAGCAGTCTTGAAAAAATATATTTCCAATCTCTGGTGCAAACCTATAGAACCCACAATTTGTTGCCTAATGCTTCCTTTGGAAATTCTTTAACTGTCTATTTTCCAAGGAAGTTTGTAAGCTTTCGGGGTTGGAACTTGATGGTAATTTCAATATTAGTAACATTTTATCTGGTAATTTTATCCAATTTAGTAAATGGCTTAATATGTTTTTGGTCTATTCTATCTTCTACCATACTTTGGGTCATTTGGAATTAAGAAATAATAATATTTTTCAAGGCAAAACTAGGTGCCTCATTGGGTCTCTAAGGAGACTCATAATATCTGATGTTTCCATGCAAGTGACAACAATCTTCAAGATAAAAGAAAACAAATTCATGCAGCTGCTAAAGGATGGCAAGGTGGTTATGGAAAAGAAAGAGTTGGCACATGGATATACCTTAGTAAAAAGCAAGGATGAGTTATATACTACGCTAGCAGAATTTATATAGTAGCTTCAAGTGGAAGGAAAGTGGAACACTAGATGCCAGCAAGGAAACTCTTCTGGAGTCCATTTTGTCTCCCCCATTGTATCACCTATTAATGTTACCACATCTCATTCTAGTGAGGATATATATGAAAATGTCAATGTTATGTATCTATAATATTTTTGGCTTTATGGCTAGTATTATCTAACTAATCTGGCTCAATAAAGAAAACATTTCAATCTACAATTTTGTATCGTGGTTAAACTCCTCCACTATGATCTTGTAAAGGTTTCTAGAATAGTTATATATCCTCTTGTTACATTTTAATGATATGCAAAAGAGAAAATCAAATATAAGGCATGCCCACAAGCACAAAGTAGATGCAAGTCATGCCCACATTCATAAACAAGAGAACTTTGACATATATATTGCAAAAAAAGATTAAATACATCTTAGTTTAAAATTTCTTCCAAGGGTGAAGACAATGTTACTAAATCTCTTCATGGAACTTGGATCTTCCATGATGGTCAATCTCCTAAAGAATGTTAGTGTTCAATAAATCTATGGGAGACAAATAATAAGTTACAATTTCAATGTATCTTATGTTGTAACATGAAGTCATAAGACCTATTAGAAGATGATCTAGTCCAACCCAAGTCAAATCTTTTATTGCTCTTAAGATTTGGATCTTATCATCCAATGTGCAAGATAGGTTCCCTGAGATGTTTGGGAAGAAAAAATGTTTACTTTCTACAACAAAAGAGTTGTTCAAACTAAATAACATTTATCTTTCAATGTGTTGCTTACCCAAGATATTTATGATTGGTATGAGAACAACCCAAAGGAGGGTTGTCTAAACCAACTTTTCAAAAAAGTAAGACTTAATAGACTTGCTAGTTTCTTAAGAAAGGTCCATTGCTCCAAAGTTGCTATTAAGGAAAATATAAAAGTAGATATTTGTGGTTAGTATAATTACAACCTAAAGGAGGGTTATCTAAGCCAACTTTTCAAAGAAGTGAGTCTTAACAAAAATTGCTAGTTTCTTAAGAAAGTTCCATTACTCCAATGTTGATATTAAGAAAAATATAAAGATAACTTTGATTTTTGATATTTTAAACTATTGATTGATGAAAGTCATTCATTCTCTTTAATATACTTGGCCCTAAAAAAATCAACCTTTCCTCTTTGCTCTTAACTCATTACAAAGGTCAAACATAATTTTGATTTTATAATTTTTAAAACTATATTATTCTATTAAAATACTTCATACCAATAAGAAAATCCAAATCATTCAATTTATAATCTCAAAAAAACAATATTAATCATTGGTTTAGTTGTTCACCCTATAAGCACAACCTCTAATAGAAATGATTAATAAAAGAGGAGCAAGGGCAAAGCGGGCTGTTTTATAGAATCAAAATGCAAAGCAGGCTGTAAAAGTAGTCCATGCACACAACCTCTAATACAAAATTAAAAGATTTTTATTTGCTGACAAATGAAACTTGAACAAGCCTGAAGTCGAACCCGGGTATCTACCATGGCAGGGTTTTGAATAATTGATATAAAAAGAGTAAAAATGATTGAAACCAGTTGAGAAAGAAATACCCTGCCCCACTGCATTTTCACATTGATTCCATTGACTTCTTTGTTAATAGTTGTTTTAGTATTTTAACAAACCTCAAAATCTTCATCTGGTCGTTGTAGTATAGTGGTGAGTATTCCCGCCTGTCACGCGGGTGACCCGGGTTCGATCCCCGGCAACGGCGAAATGTAAAATATTTATGCAACATTTTTACTGAAATTGTCAGAGTGTTCTCCCAATTATATGTGGATTTTAATATTGCGACCTCAGTGTCTTTTGCACCGCCGGAAATTGGGTCATGCGGCTGATTTGATTCACACGCAAAGTTGTGTAATGCTCCCATCGAAATCTGTTGCATGTTTGGCAGAGATTTGTCATGCTGTGTCTCTCCTGCTGCCTCTGGAATTAATGGGACTATCTTTCCCCTGCCTTCACCTCAACAAGGTGACAAGCTAGCACAAGTTCCATCTCCTTTCAACAGACGGGGATCTTCTAAATCTTAATATGTAAAAAGTCCTCTTATTTCCAAGGGTTTAATGTATGTCAGCGATAACAGAACTGCTTAGATCTCTCGTTTTCACGTTTTTTTTTTTGTTCTGAACAGATAACAGAGCTGTCCGAGAAGAATAAAATTCAAACGGGCTGAGAAATCGATGAATGGAGAATAAATGGGTTACAAATATATTTCTAGAGAATAAATGGGCATATTGTTGGAGTTAATGTTTTCACGCTAGTAAATAAATAATTGTGTAAATGTGGCAAATCTTGTTCAGTTTAGGGCGAGTCAAAGAGTTTTAGTTTGAATCAATAATTAGTTGTAGATGTGTTTACGTTAAGTATAAGTTCTAGTTAGTTGTTTGTGTGTTGTCAATCATGAATTTCACAGTCATTTAGGAATATTGGTGGGTCAAGGTATTGTATAAATACGCATCTATTATTCAATGATAACAAGCTTCATGTTTGCTCTCTCTATTTTTTAATTGTTGTACTATTTTTGTAATACATATATATGCTAGAACAACAAGAATAAGGATTGCATGTCTCCATGATGGCCAATTGTAGGCAATATTCTTGAAATCATACACTCAAAACAACCTTTGCACCAGTGTTTGCACAATCTCCACAATAAACATAGTCCAATTATAACCCTCAAAATGGGTTTTCGTGCTCTAAAAATAATAGGGAGCCACAAGCTCACTAAAGAAGCCTAAAAAAAGGCCTCGGGAGTTTTCACAATCAATTAGATGATATTGTTGTTAGGATTCAATTGTGTAGTTTTTAAGTCAAAATGTATTGACTAACATTTCATGAATAGTAGTTCACAAGATCTCATTTCTTATAAGTGAATGTAATACAACACTCATTGTGTCTAGGTGATGTTCGTAGAGGTGAAGCATTGGGACTTTTGGGGAGGTCACCCATTCGAGTAGTACTTTGGCTCAAATGCGCTTAACTATGAAGTTCCTTTCAATGATAACCACTTTGCTTGCAACTACATTTGCAAAACCTTTAGCAAGTGTTGAGTCTTATGAATCATTCATTATGATGTCAAGCTCATCAATTGTAAGTAGGAGATATTCTCCACAACAAGTTATATTGTAATATTGTTATCAAGATTTAACTTATAATTTTAAGTTGAATGCATTGACCCATGTTTGACTCTAAATGTACATTGTTAAATTCTGATAGTAATATCACAATTTGACTTGTAAAAAATATATCCTACTTATCAACCAAATGAGTATCAATTTGACAACATTGTTAAACTCTATAGTTAAGCACACTTAGGCTGGAGTAGTATTGGGATGGGTGACCCCCTGGGAAGTCCCGGTGCTTCACCCTTGTGAGCATCACCTAGATCCAAATGAGTATCAATTTGACAACATTGTTAAACTCTATAGTTAAGCACACTCAGGCTGGAGTAGTACTAGGATGGGTGACCTCCTGGGAAGTCCCAGTGTTTCACCCCTATGAGCATCACCTACATCCAATGAGTGCTAAGTGTTCCATTTATTCTCATGAGAGATGGATTCATGTTGAATCACTACTCATAAAACATGGTTCAATGAGTTTGACTCAAAATCACATAGTTAAATCCTGATAGCAGTATCGCAACATTTTATTAAGCAAAACTCTGAGAGCCTCTTCATTGAAGTCCTTCTTCAAGGTTAGAAAATGGGGAATTGAAGTTTTGGTAGAAAGCAAAGTAGGGTTTAGGGTTTGAGAAATTGATTGATCATTTGAGGCATAATGTATTCTCATCTACATGTGTTTTGGGATTTGAGGAAATCATGAGAGATGTGGAGGGTGTCCTTGGGGAAATTATTCTACTTTTGGGGAAATGGGAAGTAGTGGAAGTAGTTACAAGGGTTGGGTTGTCCCAAAAATGGAAATCTTAGTTGAGCATATTAATTAATCATTGCATTGACAAAATGCTATGCTCAAAGTGAACAAGCTTTCCATGACAATCTTTGAAATATGCAGCAAAATATATGTTTTCAACTTGTATTTGTTTGTGCTTAAATTATTGCCCTGCCACATAGACATCATAGTCAATAGAAGTTATTTGTACACTCCAAAATGTACCTTGATCGGATAAAAAATTGACCAATGTTGGAAGGCCTAAAATTATCCTTCTTATTTTTGTTATGAGCCCAAAAGCTCAAAAATCCATTCATTGAAATGATAAAGCACAACACACATGAGAAACCTCACTATTCTAGGAAATTGGAACATTGTCTTGGAGCTTTTTGTTGTTAAATATAACGACTCTACCTCAACCATTCTGCACAACCTTGGTGTCCCTTCCATTGATCACAATATATTAGATAATTAAAAAAGATTCTATTAGATTGTTGGGGAAAGTTTTAGGGGTTTTTCCTTAAGTTGTTCCTCCATCAACTTTGGGCTTAAAATTTTACTTTTGTAGGTCAATGTAAATAGAAAATAAAGACAAACTTGATAAAAAGCTCTCTAGACCACTACAATTTTCAACTATATGTTCATCTTAAGAAATTGAAATACAAGAGTGAACTTGGATGGTTTATATATTATTTGGTGGATTGCACAATTTTGGTTAAATAAACATAGTTTTCCATCTATTTTAATCCTTTTCTATTCAAAGTGAGCTTATAATTGGTGACTAGACGGTCTCATTAAGATACAACTACATATTCCTTAATGACAAGTGACCTAACAAAAATAAGACTTAGAAATGGAATTATTTTATTTTCGTATTAAGTGTTCAATTAATTATGAAGGGATGATAGTTTTATTATGACAACAATATGATGTGGAACTTTTAAAGTTAATCTAAAATGGAAGGGAAGCAAAAATTTGTAGAAGGCTAGAACTTTATGGATAGTAAATGAGTGTGCATTCTACTTTCCATCAATTTATAAAAGTCAAAGCCATAAGTATAGTTGTTTGATTGGAGAGAATATTATTATATTTTAAGCTCATTAAATATGGGGATTGGGTTTTAAAATAACTCGAGTAGAACTACAATATTTTTATGAACTTTTCTCCTTTGAAATATCAATATGTAATGAAGTCACAAAAATACAATAGAAATTATCTATATATTATGTGTAAATGGTTCAAAAATTTAGATTTAACTGGTGAAAATGAGGTCAAGATGTTCTTTAGAGAGTCAATAAAGGATTAAAAGGTGTTGTTTATAAAATTAGTGTAAAAGTAGAATGAGAATGTAAATAATTGAATTTACCTAAAAATGAAAGGTATCATGGCCAGAAAAAAATATTGTTCAAATTTACAAATTAAAAAATGACTTGAAAAAATTAATTTGAAAAATTTATCACTTTGTGTATATACAATGAATGTTTGTTTATCAAGATAGACTCAAAAAAAAAACAAGACAATAATCATTTTCCCTAGTAACTTTATCAAAAGTAGTGAAATGCTTAAAAACAAAACTAGTAAACTCATCTTGGTAAAAAAACAAAGAAATATGTAAACATTTTGAAATTTGTTTTTCATATTGACATGTGACTTTTCATCTTCAAGTCTTACAGAGATTACAATAATGTTACATGAAGCCTTTTCACATTGGTAGGGGAGGGGAGCCAGAAGGTGTGTACCCTAACTTTGGGGGTCCACGTGGATCCCCAATCCATAATATTATTTTAATTTTCTTTTCTTAATTTGAAACCTCAAATCAAAATTCCTAGTGCTAGGTCACCCATCTACCATGTCGATAACTCAATTTAGGGGAAAGCGTAAAAAATGGTCCAAAAAAAGTAAGACCCATAGGTATGCACTTAATCATATTTAGTGGTGTGCTGATTTGGCACCACATGAGTGATTATTTTTTGAAAAAATTCCCTATCTTTTTGGAAATATGCAGTTATGGGACTTACTACACCAATATAGGTCTATTTTGCTCATGTATTGGTCTAAAAGTGATCACCTAACATGACACCTTTTAGACTCTACTCACTTATTGGCTCCTCTCTCCTAAAGACATGATTTTTCATATTTTAAATTAGTTATAGTCCATCTTAGGGCCATCATTAGTGTATTGCATAAATCCCTTTGTGGGGAGTACTTTTTCCAAGTGTAGTAGGATATATGTGAGGTCCTAGCCTGTCTCGTCATAGCTCAACTGTTACTTTCATGTTTTGACTCTCTTACGATATGTTATTTTTTTATACATTTATACTTATTAGATAGAGATTTTACATCATAAAGACATTAAGTGGCGGTTCTATATTATGATAATTTAGTATCTATGATGATGATGTTACGTGACATATTTCTATATGCTTTATTATTAGTAAATTTAGATGATTATTATGATGATGAAAATTGAATTATGACTTAATGATTTAATTATATTTAACATGTGAATTTTGTTATAAAATGGAATTGATGTTAGTTAGATATTGCATGATGTTTTGATTTCTACATATATTTTATGTACATATGTGTTAGAATGATTTTAGAATAACAGGGGGGGTGAATCAATTATCCTCAGGTCTAGATGTTCCAAATAAACTTTTAACCACTTTGAACAACTCAGATTTATTCATTAGTCCACTCAATCTCTACATTAGCTTATCAGTAACATAAACTTGTGGTTCACTATCTCAATAGTAACTCGCTTGCAAAATGTAAAGCAATAAGCATTAAAATACATTAAATACCATTCACTCAAGTATGACACTAGGATTTAATGTGGAAACCCAATTTGGGAAAAAAACTACCTATAACATGCTACCAACTTTTCACTCTTTTGAAGTGAGCTCAGTTAAGAGCCAACCCTGTTAAAGGTTATGATACACACTGTTAGGTGTGACCTTGTTAAAGGATTAAATCACCCTATGTAGGAGTGGCCTTGTTAGAGGTCTTAAGAACATCCCATTAGAATGTCATCTTGACTAAAGGATTTACAAATGATTGTTATGTCAACCTTGATTAAAATATTTTAATTGATACAATGGTCAGAAAGTAACAACATGTTGATATGATAAATACAACTCCTTTTGCAAATACATATCACAATATAGCTCATCTCTTGATCCACTGACTAGCCTCCATTAATATCTCCATCACTAATTTTCTTGGAAAGCCTTTAAGCAATCACACTTCACCTTTGCTCGGCTCTTCATAGTCTTATGGTCAAATTCGCCAATCAACAAAATCAACAACTGCTAACCTCTCTAGGTTGATATGTATGCCTCCTTAAATATGTAGCTTTGATTTTTTGTCATTTAAACATCACTGTTGATCTTAGGGTTAGGTTAGATTCATCAAATCCTTCCATGATTTAATTTTCTCCTCCTCCTTCTAGATACTTCCCAAAAATTCTATATGAATTTATGCCTAGGAATGCTCAAACATACTTTATCGTGCATTAAATGCTCAATCCATCAATAATTATCCTTTGCACACTGTAAGAATTTGGCTTAGGCCAGAATTCACCCAAGAACTAAAGAACTCAACACAAGCACACAGTAGACCAAAATAGGCAGAGTATGATCAGAATGATGATATTCATTCAATAATTGTATACAAGAGTATACTAGGAGTTCTTGAATATAAAGGCCTCAGGAGAGCTTCTAGAATGCATAGAAGTCAGCATCATGATATGTCATACAACCAGACACATGTCCACCAGATATGGATTATCCTCCATTAAGCATGGGATTAAGTGCGATGATGTGAGGATAAGCCTACAATGGTGTAGCATGCAAATCAGTGGAGTAGACAACATGTGCTAAATGAGGAGTGCAGATAACTGTGTTGTCATCATGAAAACTCAGTGAATGATGCATACTCCTGTGTTGTAGACACCATGTGCATAATTAGAGTTATGTAACTCAATGAGAGTTCACAAACTCCTAAGTGTCTCACCTAAAATAATAATAAAATAATGCAAAATAATTAAATAATGCATTAACCTAAGTAAAACTTAAGTAAGTGTAATAAGTAAATACTTATTTACACCAACACCCCCCCTTAAGTGCAAGTTAGGGGAATGCCCTTAAGCTTATGCAATCTAGGATGAAATGCAATATGGGTCCCGACTACT
This sequence comes from Cupressus sempervirens, assembly GCA_028749045.1. Taxonomy (NCBI): domain Eukaryota; kingdom Viridiplantae; phylum Streptophyta; class Pinopsida; order Cupressales; family Cupressaceae; genus Cupressus; species Cupressus sempervirens. Next base: position 227,264,529 of record CM053783.1, on the reverse strand, counting down.
AGGCCATGTTAGGTACCCATGTACATAATGATATGCTATCTCCCATAAAGCGGGGAAAGAGGGAAAACCTCATGGGAAAAACCCTCCCCCAAAAAGAGAGATAAAGAAGGATGCATGGATGGATGGAGTAATCAAGACCCCCCCATTATGAGATACATCCAGTATATACATAAGAGAATGATAAGAAGAGGAAGAGAGATAGGATGGCCTCCCCCCCCAAAGAAGAATGTCGAACAATGACTGCTCCAATGAAGAAGCTGATCCAAGACTGCAGAATGGTGTTCCTCCCCTTAGGAAGAAACAATGTGAAGGGTACAACTGAGACACTTTTTCTGTGTGTGGAAAGAATCCCATGGATAAGTGATGTCTCTGAAACTTGCTCAACTAGCTAAAGAACCTGTCCCAAAGAATTGTCTGTCTCTACAACTGATGAAGAACCCTGCTGCAACTGTTGATCATAAGTATCCACAATCACTTCAATCTGTGATGATTGATCCTGTAGAGAATGAACAAGAGAGTCAGATGGAGCTCTCATGAAAAATAAAGAAGGTAATTCTGCATCAAGAAGAAGAGGCAGATCATGAATATTGTCCCCCAAATCTATCACTGAACCTATATCTAGAAGACTGAAAGTACCCTGCTATTCTAGACCTATCACTGTGGTGATATACACATGCAGACTGAACTGATGAAGTGACCTCTCACTGTAACTGTCGACAGAACTCCACGTATTTGAATATGTTGAAGCACTATCGCTGGTTTCACTATCAATATCCACACTGTATGATGTGCGAAGAGGAGTAGAGGACAAGCTGGGTGAACTTTCCTCAAAATGTACATCCTTCTGCACAAAAAATTGATGTGTCTCAGGATCTAGAAGTCTATATGCCTTCATATCTTCTTCATAACCAATGAAAGTACAAGGCTGAGATGACTATGCCTTACATCCCTTGGAAGATCTCTTTGCCCATGCAGGACAACCGAAGACTCTGAAGTGTGTCACAATAGGTTTTCTGCCGCACCATGCCTCAAAAGGTGTTTTGCCATTTAAGGTGGGATGAGGAGAATGATTAAGAATGTGAGTGGCACTTGAAATTGCTTCGACTTCTAATGATGGATCTAGAGACTTGGCTTGTATCATGCAACTTGCCATAGACGTAAGAGTTCAGATCCTCAATGCTGCAACATTGGTCTTATGCAGACTAAATGCTAAAGGAGTCTAAAGATCAATGTCCTCATGTCTGCAAAAATCCTTAAGTCTTCTATTCACATCCATGTTTCCATTGTCCATTCGGAGTACTTTGATGGTGTTCTTGGATTTCCATTCAACATGAGCCTTGAAGTCTAGAAACGTGTCCAACACTTCATTCTTGCTATGAAGAAAGTAGACCCAAGTGAACCTTGAAAAGTGATCAAAAAAGTTGAGTATGTAGCGACCCTGGTTGAATGCAAAAGGACCTGCTTATACCATGTGAACCATTTGAAGAACACTGGTTGCTCTTGAAGACTTCCCTCTTTGTAACTTCCCCTCTGGATGCATATCCACTGAATCTGTTGAACATTTACCCTTAGAAAAGTTGATTTGAGGTAGACCTTTGACCATGTGGTATGTGCAAAGTTGTTGAAGATAGTGGTAGTCAAGATGACCATACTGCTCATCCCATAATTGCATGTTTGAATGAGATTGAGATAACAAGGCCTTTGAAGAAGACTTGGGTACAAAATGAGAGAAAGAGTACAACCTCTTGTGATCATTCACTTTCCCCGTGGCAACCAAGGAATCATCTTTAAGACTGTGCACTTTTACTGAGTCTGGAAGAAACTCAACTCTATGTCCATCTCCGAAGTGAGTGACTTGGTAGATTGAAAGGAGATTTGAACTTAGGTTTGGAACATAGAGAACCTCTTGAAACTCTCCATTTTCCATTTCCACCGTTTCCTTTTCCTTCAACTTCCATTTTGCTATCATTCCCCATGAAGATGTGTGGTACCCTTGAGTGATTCAATGAAGAAAAATCCTCTCTTGAAGAACCCATATGATATGAGGCACCTGAGTCAAATATCCATTCCTTTGAAGAGTTTGCATTTTCCATGAATGCTTGCCCTTTGCCCTTAGAATTTGAAGAAGATCCCTTCTCCTTATAAGCATTAGGCAATGGAACATTATGTTTCTTCATGATGTTGGTCAATTCATCAATCTTTTTGATATAACACTCATGCTCTTCATGACCCAATTTCTTGCAATAAGCACACTTCTTCTTCTCCTTATTGTTGCTGTCCCCTTTCTTGTTGGAATTCGAGGACTTGCCTTGTTGATTGGATTGAGGTGTTGTCTTTTCTGCATCCTTAGATTTGCTCTTCCATTTCTTCTTACCCTTTCCTTTATTTGAAGACTGTCCAACCAAATTTTGAGAACCCTCATTGGCCACCAATACTTTGGACTGAGGTGATTTGAGAATCCCCATTGTTTTCAACTTCTTTTCTTCATCATCCAACAGTTTTGCATATTCATCAAAAGTGACTTTCTTGTAGGCAGACCCTAAGGTAGTCTTTGAGGTATTAAAAGAATATACAAATGTGGAATATTCAAATGGCAGTTTGTTATGGATGAGATAAATCAGTCTGTCATCTTTGATAGAATTCCCATAATCAGTAAGCTTTGTCCTTAATTCATTCACCTTAATGATGAAGTCATGTTTGGAGTCATACGGCTTAGGATCAAAGGATACAAGCTCATCTTCAATTTTGAACACATCTTCTTCAAACACTTTACCATAAAGGCTTTCGAGGGTATCCCAAGCTTCCTTGGATGTAGTACATTTTTTGATTTGATACATGATTTTATCAGCTACCCCCAAACATATATCACCTAGGGCTTTTCTATCCATTGCTACCCAATTAGAAATTTCACTTATTGATACATTATCACTTGCTAGTTTAGGAAGAGTACCATCTACATATTGTGAAACTCCATTATGCATTAAGTGATACAACATTTTGATTGACCACGAAGCATAGTTATGAGGAGTTAATTTAGCAAAAAGTTTCCCGTAATACAAAAAATGAAAGAAAAGTGCAGAAAAGAGAGAACACAACACCAAGAACACCCCCCCTTTTCACTAAATCAAGAAACCCCCCCAAAATAGATGCTTTGGGCACTTTATCAGTAGTGCAATTACAATGGGCCACTTGCCAATTTTGGCCTTTATGGACTTATGAATTTGTTTGTTACAACTTCTTAATAGAGTACAAATTTGAAACTTTACAATGTGCTACAATTCTGAAGCATTACAAAGCAAATAAAGGCCCTATTGCTGAAAGTGACAATTTTGTCCACACAACACTACAATCTAATGCCAGATCTATAAAGTAGACAAAAAAATACGCACTTTCAAAAAAAATGGAACCTATTTTCGAGTCTAGATGTGCTCGTACGAAGCGTTTGAAGTTGCAAAATGCAAGATTATCTAGGTATAGTCACCAAAAAATACAAATTTTGAACAATCCGTGGACCAAAACTAGAAAATAGTAGCACCACTGAAAAATTTAGAAAATTCTACCCAATTTCAAAAAAAATTGCACTTGATTTGGAGTCCAGATGTGCGAGTTATGGCCTCTTGAAGTTGGACTGCAAAAACCAAAATCAATTTGGTGAGGGGTTGCACCAGCAAAAGAGAGGGTTAAATTTGATGGTCATACAACCATCATAGCAATTTTAATTTTGCCTATGATGATGTCCAGAAGGGCATCAATTTTAGGCTCGTGATTCGATGACGTCAGCACAAAAGCTTGCCCACGGATGATGTGGCAGCTGACGCTATCATCTGTACTTTACAGATCCGTACAGAACTATCTTGCGTGTCTCACCTATGTATCAGTATGATTTTTTGACTATACAATGCGTGGCGCTAATGACAGGACGCCTACGTGTCAGGTGACGACTATGCGGTCCAGTCACTGCTGATTGGGTCATGCACAGGGGCTGACGATATGCCACGTGGCAGGAGGAGAATGGTCTCAGGTAGCTGGGACTTTTCTTGCGTGGATGTGCACTGCGAATGGGTTTGCGATGCATGGCGCTATTTTACTGGACAGAGGGCCGATGCCGAAGATACCATTGTCATCCGGAGTATCCTCTACGACTGCCGAGTTTTTACTGGGCATCAATTTTGTGTTTGTCTTGCAGTGGTGTGGGGATTTAATCCCACATGCACTGTGCTTTGTATTGCACAGTGTTTTAAAAAGAAGCATGCATCGTTCTTAACGCAAAGGCAAGGCCGTCAGTGATCGAATTCACTACCGATTAATCGTGCTGCTGATGGTAGATTTGGCTGTCGGTGGTTCGTTGTACGGGCCTGCAGTTGTGTTATATCGTAGGTACAGCCCGCGGGGTATGCAGAGGTGCCCGCACAATAAATAAAATACCCTACGAAATAATAAATATTCCACCATCAAAAATATAGAGCCGAGTCAGGGTGTCATTGCCTAGTTTGGCAGAATAATTTTCTCTGCTATATAATTAATGCGAAAATAATTCTGAAAATACCTAGAACAAAAAATTAATGCAGAGATTAAATTAAATATTCAGATCTGAAAAATAATAATCAGATCAATGAAATGATCATACCCAAATTGCAAATCAGTGCCTTCAGGTGCCGGTTTGCAAAAAAATTTTGCCTCACGATCAACTTTCACTCAATATAGGCGAGTTTATAGTCAATCTTCACCGAATCGACGCTTCGAACGCAACGAAGAGGTCAAATCTAGCTCTAGATACTCCCAATTTTTGTGGATCCTCCGGATGCATGTCGAGGTGCTGAAGCATGAAAGGTCTCAAACGGCTATGTGATGAGAATCCTCCTTGGCTCTGATACCATGTAAGAATTTGGCTTAGGCCAAAATTCACCCAAGAACTAAAGAACTCAACACAAGCACATAGTAGACCAAAATAGGCAGAGTATGATCAGAATGATGATATTCATTCAATAATTGGATACAAGAGTACACTAGGAGTGCCTGAATATAAAGGCCTCGGGAGACCTTCTAGAATGCATAGAAGTCAACATCATGATATGTCATACAACCAAACACATGTCCAACAGATATGGATTATCCTCCATTAAGCACGAGATTAAGTGCGATGATGTGAGGATAAGCCTACAATGGTGTAGCACACAAATCAGTGGAGTAGACAACATGTGCTAAATGAGGAGTGCAGATAATTGCGTTGTCATCATGACAACTCAGTGAATGATGCATACTCCTGTGTTGTAGACACCATGTGCATAATTAGAGCTGCGTAACTCAATGAGAGTTCACAAACTCCTAAGTGTGTCACCTAAAATAATAATTAAATAATGCATTAACCTAAGTAAAACTTAAGTAAGTGTAATAAGTAAATACTTATTTACACCAACACACACTTTGACCAATCCAAAAAATTGATTGTTTTAGCTACGAATCTAAATTCCTTGACAAACTATCAAATGATGTCACTTGGTCAATATTGTGTTCCTTGGCCTCAATCATCTCTAGATAACTTGGTCAATACTAAATGTCTTTCTCGACATACTCTGTCTTTTATGATACTTGGTCAACACTATATTTGCTCAACTTCTACTGTCACTCATTCAACACTAGCACAACTCAACTTCAACTATAAGTTCCTTAATCTTCTTCTTTGTTTCTCAGTTTATCCAATGCCTTTGGTCTTCCATTGATCATCTCTACTAAGCTTCAATTCACTATCTTCTCCACTTTGTGTAATGATTAAACAACATTGTCAATGTTCCAACTAATCAAGTGCCCATTGTAGTTCACATAACTAAACCTTTTCACTAGGTCTTCTTGTTATCTCTTCTTTTCAAATCCTCTTCATCAATTGAATGATATGGCACTCTACTTATGTAGCAATTGTCTCACCAATAAGGTTTGACATCAATGACAACATTATGATTATTCTAATTGTTGTATCCAATAATCTCACTATTTTCCATTGATAGCAACACCTCAAGTTATCATGCAACCCAAAAATTCATTTGAGTATCCTACTTCATTTGCTTCTTTTAACCCCCTTTGTGTTCAGTAATAGATCTTCATTAATATCCTTAGCTTCATTATGATTCTCATCTCTTGATCCAACAATATCCCTGATTTCATCATTTAGTTTCATTATGATTCTCATCTCTACACTAATTGTAGAAATAATTGTAACAACTCCCTCTATCATATTAGAACACCATCTCTCTTTCTCATACTCTCCCTCTTTCATGTATAACTTCTCCATTTACTCATGATAACTGCATAAACTCTCCCTCTTTTACAAAAATGCTAAAGACACCTTAAGATATCTCATACATATTTGTCCTTTAGATAACTCCATGTTAGCTCTCTGAACGAGATTCTCCCTCTGTCATCATGCTTATGACTAGTTCAACATCCTGTGCTTATCTATTCATAACTTTAGGCAGCTCCTAAAGTGTGACTTCTACATCAAGTTGTAAGAAATTCTAATCAAAACATTTGATGTAATGCTCCATCTCTAGCTTAGGTAGCCTCAATTAGCGGAATCACCCCTAATTTTCCTCTTAGATATTCATGAGAATCCTTAGGTAATTATTTAGTAAAAATATTAGCTATCTATTCCTTTATATTCACATTCTCCAATCTCACTTCTTTGTCTTGTACCAACTCTCTCAAGAAATGATACTTGATAGAAATGTGCTTGGTCTTGGTGTGCATCATGAGATTCTTAGATATACATGTTTATAGAACTTGTATTATCATAGAATATAACAATAGGTTCAATGATCTCTTCCTTCATTCCTTTCAACAATTGCTTGATCCATACTATGTTAGAACAATTAACTACTGCAGTTGGGTCAAATGTCTCCCCATAGTCAATTCCTTCTTCTTGGACACATCCATTACAAAGTAGTCTTTCTTTATTTCTTGTGACTTCACCTTTCTTAGTCATCTTATTTTTGAATACCCACTTTGTACCAATAACATTCTTGTCCTTTGGTCTAGGTATCAATGTCCAAATCTTGTTCTTCTCTATTTGCTCAATCTCTTCACTCATGGCTGCAATCCAATCTTCATTCTCAGGTGCATCCTTGATTGATCTAGGCTCATACTCACATAATAAGAATGTATCACTCCTAAGTCTTTTTCTTGTCATAACTCCTAAATCTTTGTCTCTAATGATTTGATTTGGAGTATGATTTTTTCTTACATAGTTTGCCAAAGTAGGCTATGGTATTCTTAATTCCTATGGTTTCTTTTTAGGTTCATCTTGTAGATTCACTTCAGGTAGCACTTCTTGTATCTTTGCTTCTTCTTATTGTTTCTTGGGAATCACTTGTTGAGATCAGCTCCAACTATCTAATGCTTTGTAGTCTGTTGCTATGACTCAGCATTCATTGGTTGTTGTTGCTCGACAACTTTCTTTTCAGGCTCAGGTATGGTACTAGGATCTCCTTCATAGACATATACAAAATTCTTGTAGTCTTTAGGTTCATGTTTGCATTCAACTTCATTTTTCTCTACATATTCACCAACTCTAAAATTTCCACTTTCCACAACTTTGTTAGTGTTAGAATTCAAACATTTATATGTTTTTCTTTTAGTGGAATATTCTAGAAATATGTCTTTATCACTTTTAACATCAAGTTTTCCATGTCTATTTTCTTTTAGTATATAACGTTTACTTCCAAATACTTTGAAATGATTCACATTAGGTGCATATACATACCACAACTCACAAGGTGTAACATTTGTACCTCTCTTGACTTGTACTCAGTTCAAAGTATAAACAATTGTACTTGCAACTTATCTCTAGTACTTTTGTGAAACATTCTTATACATCATCAATGTCCTAACATAGTCCATGATTGATCAGTTCCTCCTTTCAGCTATACCATTTTGTGGAGGGGTCCTCGGTGTTGACATTTATCTCTTGATTCCTCTAATATTGCAGAATATGTTGAATTCCTCATATATAAATTCATCTCTTCTATCATATCCTAGACACTTCAAGCTTTTACCTATTTCCTTTTCAACTCTAGCCAAATACCACTTAAATAATTGAAATGCATTAGTTTTTTCTTTAAGAAACATTACAGTCATCATTCTATACTAATCATCAACAAGTAGAATAAAATATGTATCACCACAGTAGCTTTGCACTTCTATAGGTCCACAATGAACTCCAATATATCATTAGATGAGTAGGATTTTCTCTTGAAACTAGACTTTTTTATTTTACCCAATTGACATTGCTTACACATTACATTATCAAGTTTCTTCAATCTTGGTAATTCTCTTACTCTTTTCATCTTTCTAAAGCTTACCAAATTATCGAAGTTGACATGACATAGCCTCTTATGCCATAAACAAATGTCTTCATGTTGTGCAAAAAAGTATGTGTGATTAGATAGGTCTAGGTAGAATAAGCTACCTTGTGTTTGTTCTCCACTTCCAATAAGTTATCTAGGATCATTATAGACCTTAGATTTCTTGTGTTGAAACTTAACTCTATAACCTAACGGTGCAGGGCACCTTGGCAAAAGAAAGCAAGGAGAGTCATGTAGACTCATGAAGGAAAAATGGTCTTGATATATCTAGAGTTGAATGTAATTGAATCTATGATACATTTTGTAGTTGACATATTTGGATGTAATAAGCCTAAATCTATAAAGGCTTTTCATAGTGGTTAAGGGTATTAAATGGTCAAAATGTACCTAAAGGGCTAAATTGTAACCAACTTATAACAATCATTTAACTAATGGTTATAGTCGGGTAGAGAATATGTGGACTTGAACGGCTTTATAGAGGGGATGTAGGCATGATTAGATTATATGAGAGATGGTGGATATCGGGGAAAGCATTTTAGTGAAGTTTTAATCAATAAAACTAAGTCTATTCTCTGCAATTTACTCTCTATTCATGGTACAAGTATGAGACAACGAGTTGTAGTAATTGTTTATAATGTGATCTTAATGTAGGAATGATGTAGAATGTGGCCTTAGTTGTATCCCACACTCCCTTTCATTCTTCTTATTGTTTCATTGAGTTTTTGTTGAAGAATCTTAGACTGGTGTATCAAAACCAGTGACTAATTAGACACAATCAATCTTTTATTGTTTTGAAGTTCTTAGAATATTGAATCTCTCCTACCCTCTGTAATTCCTATGATTGGTGGGAAAGGATGAAGATGTAATATATTCTCGGTTCATAATTATCTTATGTAGGGGATTTGAGAAGAAGTGGTTAACGAACTATAAACGGTTGTAGTGAAGTTTGCTGACAGAGAACATGCTCTGATTTGGAACCAATCACCATGGAGTGACTTCCCTTAATGTTGGGGATATTTGGTGATGGATTTTTGTTGTATGGATCCATAATGATGCATTTTATCAGTTGGAGTGGTCTGGAGAAGGATTGAGTGTGAAAAAGAGGTCTATGATAGTCACACACAGAGAGATTTTGTCACAAAAAATTGGGTGTTGTTGCGGGGCTCATATCTCCCAAACCCACTGTTGGATTTCTCTCAGATTTTTATATTTTGTTTGGGACCAAATTAAGCCAAATATTAATGGTTGGATTGAGAAAAAATTATTTGGTTCAAAAGTTATACATATCTGTTTGCAAGTTTATCCAGGAGATAACAAGAAGGTATTTTTTTTGAGAATTTGTTTCCAAGGTTATGTTTAATGGATAAAAGGAGTATGGTATGCTTGGATAGGGTCTAGAGATGTTGAATAGAGTATTAGGGATAAGGTAAGGTTTTCTCAAAACATTAAGAGTGATAGGGGAACCAATGTCTAGTTGTGATCCAAGGTCTGGTCCAAGGAAGTTGATCCATTTGAAAAGGCTACTAGCTTTAAGGGTTGAATGTGAGTCTTGGGTAGAAGATTGGTTGTCCTGATCAAATGGGTTGTTAGGACATGGTAAGTAGGCCATGAGAAGACATTTTATGAATTTAAAATAAAGGTTGAATTCTTCTGTAAAGATATGATGTTTGGAAGGCACTAGGTGTACTTGAGTAGCCTAAAAGGAAGCCTTGAGGGGAATTTTGTAAAGAAGAAGAAGTTACATTTTGAAGTAGATTTACATCACCTAAACTACTCAACTTTGCAACACTCAAAAAATTGTAATTCAATTCTTCAACCCAATAACCATTATCACATCTATTCTTTTTAGTCAATCTTATTGATCCTTTACTTTTCACAAGACATTGTGCATCATTACCAAAGTTAACACAACTTCCTTTATAATGTTCTAAAGTTTCAAACTTACTTTTATCACTAGTCATGTGATGAGAGAAACCACTATCAATTATCCATCTATCACCTTTACTCACATATGAAATAAGTACACTTTTCTCATCTATATCAAAATCATCTTTCATTGAAATAGTTTCTTCATCGTGACTATCAGAATCACTATCAGTTTCTTCTTTGGCAATGAAACAAGATTTCTTGCATTTTTCCTTGTAGTATTTGTATCCTTTGTTCTCTCTTCCATCTCTTCTTCCTTAGTACATGTTTTCTTTATTTTCATCATTTTCATCCCTATTAGGACATCTTGCAGCAATATGACCAACTTTATTGCATGAAAAATGGATTATAGGACATTTACCTTTGAATTTTCCTTTGCTTCTTGGTACCCTTCTAACCATGAATGATTCAAGATCCTCAAGATCATCATCAAATGATTCACTATCAATATCCTCATACTTTCCTTTCTTCTTCTTAGACTTATGTAGAACTCATTATGACTTGAAAGAAAATTCAATAGTGGAGGCAGTAAAATTATCAAAATTTGACAGTTCAAAAGTAGTAAGCCTCCCAATTAGACTATCCAAGGTCAGATCATTATCAAGATTACATCTTGATTCTTATATTGTAAAAACTCTAATAACATAAATAGGAAGTAGGATTCTTAGTACCTTGTTGATCACAGTTCCATTACTAATTTTTCCTTCAACTCCTCTAATCGCATTCACCACTTCTTTGATTCAGCCACAATATTGTGCAATGTTCTCACCTTCTTTCATCTGAATATCATCAAACTTGCCTCTTAAGATTTCTTACTTAGCTCTTAGTACATTCTTGTCTCCACCATGGATCTTTACTAGTTTGTCCCACATTTTCTTTGCAGTAGTGCATTCCTCTATATCATCAAACTCTAAGTAACTTAGGGAAGATTCAATCTCTAGCATTGCATGATTGTGTTTGTGTTTCTCCTTTATCTACTAGGTTGTCATAGGTGCTAGTAGTACTATGTAGTTATTCTCTAGGTAGTATATTGTTGAATCTCCACTTCTTGCAATGTGCAACTTTATCAAACTTTTCCATGTAGGGAAGTTCTCCTTGTTCAAATTGGGTACCTCCTTTCTGAACATCTTGATCTTTAGTTTTAAGTCCCTTCAAAGTTTCCTCATAAGCACCACAAGATCTAATACCAATTGTTAGAATAATTTTATAACAATTGAGGAGTGGGGGTGGGTGGGGGGGGGTTTGAATCAATTATCCTTAGGTCTAGATGTTCCAAATAAAATTTTAACAACTCAAATTTATTCATTAGTCCACTTGATATCTTTATCAACTTATCACTAACATAAACTTGTAGTAGAATATCCCAATAGTAATCTATTTGTAGAATGTAAAGAAACAAGAAAAAAAAAACATTTAATACAGTTCACACAATTATGAAATCAAGATTTAACATGGAAACCCAATTTGGGAAAAACCTTTAGTAACATGCTACCAACTTTTCACTTTTTTGAAGTGAGCTTGGTTAAGAGCAAACCTAGTTAAAGGTTCCAATACACATTATTAGGTGTGACCCTGTTAAAGGATTTAATAACCCTATTAGGAGTGGTCTTGTCAGAGATCTTAAGAATGTCCCATTAGAATGTCACCTTGACTAAAGGATTCACAAATGACTTTTAGGTCAAGCTTGATTAAAGGATTTTAACTAATACAATGGTTACAAAGTACCAATAGGTTGATCTAATAAATACAACTCACTTTGCAAATATAGATCACAATGTAGCTCATTTTTTGATCCACTAACTGGCCTCCATTAATATCTCCATTATCGATTTTCTTGGAAACCCTTCAAGCAATCACACTTCAACTTCACTCATCTCTTCACAACCTTCTTCTCAAGTTTTCCATTCAACTAAATCAACAATAGCTAACCTCTCTAGGTTAATCCTTATGCCTATATAAATAGGTAGCTTTGATCTTTTGTCATTTAAACATCATTGTTGATCTTAGAGTTAGGTTAGATTCATTGAATCCTTCCATCATTTTTCATTTCCTCCTTCTCCTCCTAGATACTTGCCAAAATTTCTCTACGAATTTATGCTTAAGAACACTTAAACATAGTTTATCATGCATTAAATGCTCCAGCTCATCAATACTTATCTTTCACATGCTTTGACCAATCCAAAAATTCAAGTGTGTTGGCTAGGAATCTGAATTCCTTCACAAACTATCAAATGTTGTCACTCGGTCAATATTGTGTTCCTCGACCTTGATCATCTCTAGACAACTCAGTAAATACTAACTATCTTTCTTGGCATACTCTATATTTTTTTTATATACTCAATCAACACTATATTTACTCAGCTTCTATTATCACTTGGTTGAAACTATCATAGCTTGGCTTCAACTATAAGTTCCTTAATCTTCTTGTTCTTTTCTCAATTTAACCTATGCATTTTGTCTTTCATTGATCATCTCTACTAGGCTTCAATTCAAATATCTTCTCCACTTTGTGTAATGATTAAACAACACATTATCTTGTCAATGTTCCAACTAATCAAGTGCCCATTGTAGTTCCACATAGCTCAAACTTTCCACTAGTTCTTCTTGTTATCTCTTCTTTTCAAATCCTCTTCATCAATAAAATGATATGGATCTCTACATAGATAGAAATTATCTCACCAATAAGGTTTGACATCAATGACAACATAACAATTGTTCCCATTGTAGTTTCCAACACATATATTCTTTCATATGAATTTGAATTGCAAGTTCTTGCTTTGATACTTGATGGATATTGTGAATGTAATTATACTTGTTAATGATGTTAATTAGTTATGTGGATTATATGTATATTTTTGCTTGGACTATTTGGTATTCGAATCTAGTATGTAGGAAATTAACCATGAAAATAAAATCAAAGAACCAAGGTTAGGCTAATGTAAAATAGTAAAGCCAAGGTTAAGTCTAATAAAGAAACAAAACCTCATTGTATTGTATTTTATTTATAATCGTAAGTGGTTGGATATTTGTTAATGAATTTTTTTATTTTTTTTGAACTATTTTCTAAATGGACATGCCAAGTGTGTTAATGTGATGTGGAATTTATGGTGTCAATTGACAGTTGTGAGATTTTTGTGGAAATGACACACCAATTTAAGGTTTGGTTATTGCAACCTAATCTAGGGTAGTACCTTTTAAGTTCCCTAAGAGACACACTTGACTAGGAAGCCATGAGTGGAATCAAACCATGTTGAACTAGCATACAATTTCCTACATAATGGCTTACAATTAGTCTTTCATAAAATTGTTGTAACTCATGCAAACATAGATACATCACAAATACATATCCCTAAACATGATTTTGACCCTATAGAACATAAATCTACAACTACTAATAAAAAATACCTTTGCAACTTTGAATGTTCCACCCAAAAAGCTAATATGTTGACATCAATGCCAAACTAATTCATGAATGCAACACATAAGCACTCAATAGTCTTTTCAAGTATACCAACAGACTTCCCTAAGGGAATATCTAAACATTCATGCTAACATTATATACCATAACTCCTAGTTTTCATGTGATCAATGATTCTTCACATTCATTGTTGTAGTAGAAAAACAAAGATATCACTTAGTTCTTAATGGTTAGTTATCATATTTATGTGTCATTACAAACACAAAGTACCATTTTTCATGATTATCTATTATTATTTCATTTTATATCTTATCCACTTTATGATTGATTTTAGTTGTCTATATTCTAATGTAGTGGGTTATTTTCCCATATTTGAGTTGTTTCTCTTCACGATGTACAACATGGTCATATTATCTAGTGACTACTAGATCATATATAGTTACTGGTTTTGGTGCATACATACAACCAATGCTACATGTTTTTTTTAAATCTTATACATTCTAAGTTGATCCTTTCTTTGTGTTTGTAATAATATACTTCTATTGTAGCCATGGTCTTTGTATGACCATTTTGCTTTGATTCACACTATCCCTTTGTCTCTTGATGCCAAAAGGGGGAGTATACTTTGGTGTTTTTCCATAGAGGCCAAAGGGGGAGTTTTTTAGTTGTTTTCCTTGATGTCAAAGGCACAAAATGACACCACATTGATCATGCATGTCTTCAATATCCCTTGTTAAAGAGGCGTTAATGTGTTGATCCATTTGAATACATCTTTAAGGTATTGATATACATTGTTGATAAGACTTGTGATAACATATTTTGGCTTCATTAATCATGTAGCACATTCATTTATGGTATCTATATACCTTGTTCATAGGACACATGATAGAATATTTTGGATTCAATCATGCAACACATTAATTTATTATAGTGTTATTTGATGTTTTATTTATATTTAGTACACATTGAATAGTGGATAGATGCATGGTTTGGGCCACTACCTATAGGAGGTATGGATGATCTATACTTGTTTATCATACATGTTATTCACAATCTTGTTGTTGTTGCAATTGGTACATTACCTCTTTGTGTTACTATAGTATTGAAAAATTTATATGAACTTTTTTTCACAAGGATTGACTCCTTATTATCCTTTTCTGAACTAAAAAATTCACCAATAATACACAAGGTATATGAATATGTTGATGGTTTAATACTACAAAGTTAATCTACCAAATGTAAAATATTAACAAGGATAAAATAATGAGTTATGATACCCACGAGATCATTAGCTTTACACACTATATTAGAAATTACTAAGTGTGATATATTATCTGATAAAATAGCTCGTTTTCATTGTTAGAGTCATAGTTTGGTATAACACTTTGGTTTATAGTATGGGTAACAAATACAGTGACACTTGATATGGTACTTTTCATTGTTATTTTGAAATTTGTAGTTTTGGGTTCATATATGGAAATATGAAGATACATTATTGATCATTCTAATGGTAATTTGATACATGTATTGTATATAGAAGAACATATTTGTAAACTTGACAAATGCAAAGGTTTAATTTAGTGACCACAATGTATATGGTGTAGTATTGATACATATTGTTCTGAAAGAAAAAAGGAAAGAGTAGACAAAATTGTAAGAATTTTCCTTAGGGAAAAATAACACCAAGATCAAGAAGCTCAAGCACTAGCACAATATGGTCTAATAATAGATGATCAAAATAATAATAATGAGAATATCATATGTGTACATACACACTAGAAGTGTCTGTATATAAAGGCATCTAAAATGACTAGGAGTTAGCAAAGTGATAAGCCTCACAACTAAGCACATGTTCACCAAGAGTGGATTATCCTCCATTGAGCATAGAAGTTAGTGTGATGGTGAGAGGATAAGAATACTAAGGTGTATCTCATCAAGAGATGTTGTAGACACCATGTGCTCAATTGGAGTACAAACAACAACATTGTCTACATGACAACTCAGATGAATATACAAACTCCTATGTTGTCAACAAGACAACTCATATAACTATGCATACTCCTAGGTGTCTATATGATAAATAATAAAATAATGCATTTAACCTAAGTAAACTTAATTAAAGTGTAATAATAATTAATTATTTACACTAACACCCCCCTTAAGTGCCAGTTAGGAAAATGCACTTAAGCTCACAAAAGCTAGATAAAAATGCATGATGGGTCCGAGTTACTAGGTCATGTTAGGTACCCATGTACAAAAGCAATGCTTCTACAATGCGATGTAATGCAATGAAATCTCTTTGAAAATGGAGAAAGAGGGAAAACCTCATGGGAAAAACCCTCCCCCAGAAAGAGAGATAAGTACAATAAAGAAGAGAAGAGTCTTGTGACCCCCTTGATGAAATATCTCGCACCCCCAAGAGATCTTGCAAATGAAAATACTTGACCTCAGTAAAGGGTTTGGTAAAGATATCTACAACTTGTTCTGTTGTAGGACAATACTGCAATGCAATGACCTACTCATGTATCAACTCTTTGATGTAGTGCATATGAACCTCAATATGTTTGGTCCACCGATGTTGAACTAGATGTTTTGAGATCTCAATGGCACTCTAATTATCACAATGAATGATTATGAGTTTAGGTATGCAAAATCCAAACTCCTTTAGAATATGTTGTAACCAAATAGCTTTTGTAGCTGCAATGAAAGCTCCTTGATACTCAACCTCAATAGAAGAAAGAGCAACAATATTTTGCTTCTTATGCTACCAACAAATGGGGTCGGAACCAAGATGAAACATGTAACCTAAAGTAGACTTACGAGAATCAAGATCCCTTTCATAGTCTAAGTCTATATAACCAACCAATTGTAATATGGTACCTGCTACATAATGTATCCCATATGTATGTGTACCCTATATGTAGTGCAAGATGCATTTGGTAGCCTTCCAATGAAGCTCATGTGGCTCTTGCATGAAGTGAGAAATAATGTCAACTACAAAAGCTATGTCGGGGCATGTATGTGTCAAGTAAATGAGACTCCCAACCAATTGTCTATACAATATAGCATCAATAAGTGGAGTGGAACACTTTGCCTCTAACTTAATACCTGAAAGAAAGGGATTAGGAGTAAAGGGAAATGAGAGCACCCCATAAAGTCATCTGAGATCAGTACACACATCTTATATCCAATAGTTCCTTGAACAAATTCTAATAAGAAAATACAAGTGCATACTACTATTTCATAAAAGTAGAAATAGACATTGTTGATTTCCCACAACTAAAACCTTGAAGGAAAGTGATTGCAATTTACTGATCTAAATAAGTTTCAGTAGCATTGTGGCATATAGATTATTATTCTGCAATCATAGAACTAAAAGAATGAGATAGAATAGAGAACACATATATACAAGGGGAAAACCTTTCCAGGTAAAAAACCCCACCCTCCAAACCATCAAGCTAATGTATTATTCAACAACAAGTTACAATACATTTTCAACTTTCACATGAAGATTTACATCTTGCTCCATTCTAGAGAAAATTTGGCAGCATAACCTTGTGCAAATAACTTCTCATCTCTCTTTTAATTCTCTACAACAATGTTTTGTACTTATAGAGTCTTCATACAAGAGGGAACAGTTTCTAAAGAGTCTACATTCAACGTATCTACAAATTATTTTAAAAACTTCCTTATGCACAACCCTTTCATAAAAAAAAATCATAAGAGAATAAATCACCAAAAAATAGAAGCTTTCTATTTTTCTACTTTAAGTCTTTTCTTGTGGAAGAATCAATCTTCATTTAGCAACTTTACAAGAAAGCACAAATAAAGCAATAAATCGTGATAAGGTTGAGTCACCTTATCCCAACAATATCCCACTTGACGAAGACCTTACAAGATTCAAACTAATGAAAGTATATCATCACAACTAATGAGAGCCAATTATAACCTATTTAATGCTCCATTTTAATCTATCTTACGCACTTTCCTACATACTTCTATATTCCATTTGTATCCCATTTCATTCCATTTTACCATTATAATGTTGCATATAGTTTAATATAATTAAGTAGTATTTAATATTGTTTTGAGAATAAAATATGGAAAATTCAATATTCATTATGTTTTACTAATCTTTACTACTGTAGCATGTTGATTCGTTGTTGTAGATCTTCCTATTATTTAACAACCTCCTGTCACCTGTCAGTCGAAACTGCAACTTCTTGTCGCCTTCTTCACCTTCTATGGAGGACTCTTATTGGTATTTATTTGGAGCATTTTCTATTCCATCAATATTGACTAAGGAATATGTTGAAGAAAATATAATGATATTATTAGAATTTTGCAAGAAATCACAATTCAAACATTTTCTATAGTCAATATTGCGTGGCAGTTTCTGAGAAAATGAAAACGAATCTGAAAAATATGTGATATAGGTTTTGTCCAGAATAGAGCCAATTCGGTTCTATCGCAACCAAATCTTCAGAAAGTGAATGAAAATGGAGTTATGAGTGGTTCTCTAAAGGCCAAAATTTTAGACTTACCATTTCGACCAGATTTTCATATTGTTTGTTTGTTATATTATTAGAAAATTAGTTTGCAAATAATTAGTATATTGTTAAGAAATTAGTTTATTGTGTTATAGAAAGAGTGGTCATATATTTAACACTCTTTATTAAAAATAAAACAATAAGTTTCAGCCATAAAGACTGAACTTCCATGATAAAAATGGAATTGTTTGTTTTATATGTAAAAGGCTATATAAGCCATCACATATTCAAGCGAGGTGGAGAAGAATGTATGAATCATAATATCAGAAATATATTATTGTGCTAAGCTGATTTAAGAGTTCTTTGAGCATTTTCTTCAATCAGTTTGTTGGGAGGAAGGGCGCCCACTCTCCAGTAGCTGATAGACTGTAAATAATTTATTCTAGTGTCTACGACATTTGTTTATTATGTTTTATATTGTTATGTTTGATAGTTTAATAATTTGTGTTAGTTAATATCATATTTCTATATTCAATGAGTGTTAATAATCTATTTTTATTTCAATTCTGTAGATCTAGTTGATATGGATTTCAAATTTGATTTCTATTATAATTTGTCTTAATTTCGGTACTGTAGTTCCTGTCGCATTCCTGTATTGTAGTTTATGTAGAATTTTCATCACAGAATTAGAAGAGAAATAATTGTGCATTAAGAAATTATATTATCAAATTAACCATCCATATCTTATGCACGTTTATGGTTTGTAGATCAGTTTGGTTTGTATTTGGGAGTTTTCTTTTCAGATTATTAGATCTATTGAAACTGTTATTGCCAAAAAATTATAGTTCCTGTCACCAGGAAGTGACTGTTCTTGTCACCAGAATTACTTTAGTTTGCTGCAGATTTATTCTTGTGTGTTCTAGATGCATTCATAATCCCTTATATCATAAGCAACATCCCTTGATAACATATTGCTCGGACACCTTTCACAAGCTTACGCTCTCGAATTGACACGAATAGACCAAGCTGAATTTCATCATAAATTGTTAATTATTTCCTAATTATTTGCCCCAGTGTTGGCCTATCAACAACCATCCATGAAACAACGTAAATCATAACATATGATCTCGTGCTCCAACTAGAAACCTTTCCAAATAACAAAAGCATAAGATCCATGTGATAACAAAGGCTACACACTACTGCCAGCACTCAACTGAGCTCATGAGCTACACAGAAGTATAAAAAAAGACATCAACTTCTTAGCCCAACAAAATTGTGAAGTCATCCTCTAGAAAATAAGATAAAACATCAGTCATAACAACAACCAAACTGATTGGTCCAATCCAACTAATAAACCCATGAGATTGAAAATATCATCCACAGTAAATGCTAACCCATCCAATCACCCATACCTCAAAAAATCATGCCAGCAACATAACCAACCCATAAACTACAACCTCAAGTTCTATGTGAAAGCCAGTTGATGAAGACCAAACACATACAAGAACTCCCATTACATGGGTAATGTCAAATCTGAAAAATCAAAAGCATACTAAGTCTACTGATAACAACGCAAAGAAAGTACAACCATGTAGTACCAATGACCATCCACAAATACATGCAAATCCTATAGAAAAAACATTGCAAGAAACATCTCTCCCATCTAGTCTCCACAACTCTCTCGTGTTCTCCACATCCAACAAAGAAAAGAGATAAATGAACCACCTTGTCATCACAAAAACAATGAAGTACAAGTGATAACAAATGATCACAATAGCTCCAATAGATCTCAAAAACAATGTTATGTGAACCAAAACATCCAAGAAGATAACCAAAACCAAAGAAAGAAACTGCAAATCATAATCATGTAGAATGTTCTTCTACAAACACTTCTAAATGTCAACTGTGCCAAGTATGATCTCCTTCACAACCCCAAGAGAAAAGCCACAACAACATCCAAAAATATTCAACCTTAATAGATCAAACCTAATATAATATCATGAATCTACATGGATGTAAACCTCTCAAAGAAGACCAAACAACCCCATTCCCATTTTAGGAAATCAGCCCACTACCATCTCCTATTGTCATCATAAATGAAAGTACACCTCAAGGAGATAATCATGTTATCCATCTCTCACAATGAATCCTCCAGAACCATCTAACTGCAGCTCAAGATCCATGAATATGAAAGAAAAGATAAAGCATTTGAAAGTAACATTGGGCAATACCTCTCATGTGATAAACTACTGAGTAGACCAAGAGTGGGGAATGAGAATGATCCTCCAAGATATGTAATTCACCCTGTGACTTATCCAAGAACAATCTCCTTATGGGTCTCCATTGAACTCACATCCAAAAAAGGTGTAGGCTCCTCAGACTTTTTGTTGAAATCTCATCAAGAGTATACACCTCAACAACATGTCTCTCATCTCAAGATAACTCTAGCCTCACCTAAGTCTCCAAATATCCACAACAAACTATAATCAATCACTCAATGCAAAACTCCACTACAACATTACACTATCATGAAGTATCAAGCAAATGATCAAAGTACTCAATACAAAGAAACTAAACCAAGATCAATGTCAAAGCTCCAACCATGGAATCAAGAACATAAACATGACATCATGACGTAAATTATTTCCTCCAAAGAGATAACATGGTTCATGTGATCATATCAAATAATGGTATCATGTCACAACTCTAAACTAGTAATAAAGAGAAAACCATGACATAAAAGCCACCATGATAACATATCAAATAAAAGCATAAACAACATCTCTTCCAAGGACCCCTTGAATCCTAAAGATGTCAATATCTCCAATCACATGAAGATACCATCTCCAACTAGTGAACCAACAAATGTGAAAGATCCTTCTGTAGCAACAGGATCTAAGGCATCCTCCAACATCTGAAACACTAAAGAAGATCATTTGTCACCATATGATGGAAAAATGTAACCATTGCCAAAGCTCTGACTGAAATGTGATACTGAGCTATTTAAGAATATGAAACACCATCCTCCAAATATAAAATCATCCAAGCCCACACATCACACTGAGTGAAACAAAGATCTCCACACTAAGGAAATTCACCATGCTATAGGACTCCATAACTAACTATCCAAGTACTCAAATATCATCCATCCTCTCATCCCAAAGAAACCACACAAATGCACAAGTGACCACAAATAAGGCTAGCTAACAAGTTTGCACCAACACTAAATCACATCTAGTGGATATAGATAGTCCACATCCAAGTTATCCCACTACAATTAAATGGGTGGACTACCTACCTGACTACATAACTTGTAGATCCAATCATTGTAACATGCAAAGCCACTATCACATTAGTGACATATAAAAATGAGATCAAATAGAATAATCATGTAGACAACATGACTCAAACACAGATCAAACACAAATCTGATTTGCCAATCATGTCCACATCAAGCACCATAGTCCAGGAATCAAACAAAGCATCACCGCAAAAATGTTGAGTGACTGATCGTGTACCAACATTTCCATGCAGAGAAAGAAAAACACCTCCTCTCACCATGTACAAAGAATGCATGCATGTAGAACTACAACTATCTTATCTGGTACCACTCTAAAGGAACAAGAATCAAGAAAATAGCTCTTCAATAGATCCACAAAAAACCACAAGTTTTTATTTCAGCATGCAAAACCTACAAAAAATATTGTGTTTAAGAACACTCATGCACATCCACACCCACTTCTCATCTGGAAGACTCGATGTCTAAAAAAAAACACCAAATTATTAAATCCATAATAATGGATTTTCATAGATGAGCATCATCATAGATTTTTAAGGAAAACCTATAAACCCCTTAGATCCAAAAAACAAGAATCCAAGTCATGCATGTATAAGAATCTGAGAGGAAAATGTAGCACAAGAACTCTAGGCCCACTTGTTGACCAATTCCACAACCACTACTAGTACATACATCTAAGAGATAGGCTATCTAGAAGCTTCTAGATCATCCAATGATCAACTCCATATCCTCTATGCATTCTAGGTAACAAAAGAGGCATCTTCAAACACCCCTGCATCAAGAATTATTTTGTTGTCAACCAAGGGCTCTAGATCAATATCATTTCAACATGACCAACTCTATTTTCTTTGTCTTCACCATCCTTCAAGAAATGTTTGTTGTCTCTTAAAAAACTAAATCAACTACAAGACTTCCACTCATCAAAGAATTAGTTATTAGCCAATTTCTTCAAAAAATCTTCAAGCTCTGCAAACTAAGATATCTTAACAAAAGAAATACCCAGAACTAGAAAGTTTTGTGAATCCTCACATGCAAGCAACATGCAATTCACACAACTGAGCTCTGATACCAATTGAAGGGAAATGAGAGCACCCCAGAAAGTCATCTGAGATTAGTATGCACATCCTATATCAAATAGTTCCTTGAACAACTTCTAATAAGAAAATACAAGTGCATACTACTATTTCATGAAAGTAGAAACAAACATAGTTGATTTTCCACAGTTAAAACCTTGAAGGAAAGTGATTGCATTTTACCAATCTAAATAAATTTCAGCAGCATTACAACATATAGATTAGTATTCTACAATCATAGAACTAGAAGAATGAGACATAATAGAGAACACAAATATACATGGGGAAAA
This sequence comes from Cupressus sempervirens, assembly GCA_028749045.1. Classification (NCBI taxonomy): domain Eukaryota; kingdom Viridiplantae; phylum Streptophyta; class Pinopsida; order Cupressales; family Cupressaceae; genus Cupressus; species Cupressus sempervirens. The sequence continues at coordinate 227,241,680 of CM053783.1, read as the reverse complement.
CCTTTCTAGGTAAAAAACCCCACCCTCCAAACCATCAAGCTAATGTATTATTCATCAACAAGTTACAATACATTTTTAGCCTTCACGTGGAGATTTAAATCTTGCTCCATTCTAGAGAAAATATAGTAGCATAACCCTCTGCAAATAACTTCTCATCTCTCTCTCTATTAATTCTCTACAACAATGCTTTGTACTTATAGAGTTTTCATACAATAGGAAATAGTTTCTAAATAGTCTACATTCGATGCATCTACAAATTATTTTAGAAACTTCCTTATGCATAACCCTTACATAAAAAAAAATCATAAGAGAATAAATCACCAAAAAATAGAAGCTTTTTGTTTTTCTACTCCAAGTCTTTGCTTATGGAAGAATCTAGATTCATTTAGCAACTTTCCAAGAAAGTACAAATAAAGCAATAAATCATGGTAAGGTTGAGTCACCTTATCCCAACAAGGAGCGGGCTTACAATTGCACATGTGAAATTGAGCAAGTAAATCAAGAGCATACTTGGGTTGTGCAAGTGTGATCCCATTTGAAGACTATGTGATCTCAATACCAAGGAAATAATGAAGTAAACTCAAGTTTTCCATAGCAAATCTGTCCTACAAAGAAGTCTTGACACTAGCAATGATAGATGAAGTACTTCCTGTAATGATCAAATCATCTACATAAAGCACAAGTATCAAGTGTGAGTCATCCCTCTAAAGAATGTAGACATTCAAATCTAAATGACACTTGGTGAATCTTGCTGAGAGTAGGAAGGAATCCATCTTGGCATTGCAAGCTCAAGGAGCTTGGTTAAGACCATAGATAGACTTTTTCAACTTGTAAACCATAGTAGAATCTTGAATGAAACCATGTGGCTGCTCCATATAAATTTCCTCACAAAGATCACCATTCAAGAATGCACTCTTCACATCCATCTGATGTACAACCCAATCATGAGCTGTAGCAATAGCTAGTGTCAGACAAATGGAATTCATCTTAGCTACTAGTGCAAAGGTCTTAGTATAGTCAATACTAGGAACCTGTGAGAAACCTTTGGCAACAAGTCTAGCCTTATACTTATCCATACTTCCATCCGCTGCAAACTTGGTCCAATAGATCCACTTACACTGAACCAACTTTCTTCCCTTAGGAAAAGGAACTAAGTCTCAAGTGTTGTTTTTCATTAAAGAATTATATTCTTCCTCCATGGCCTTGTCCCATTCAGGAAACCCTAATGCTTCCTTAAACAATTTTGGATTAGAAGTAATGGCAATATATGCATGTGGAAATGATTTGTGTTGTGACCTTGTCCTCCTATTATTTGAAGGATTCCCCACCAAGGAACCTATTTAATCAAGTGTCTATTGTGCCCAACAAGGTCCAGTGGAAGAAGAAGAAGGAATATCCTCAACTATTTGTGGACCCTATGAAGGTGGTTTCTTGCGAGTCAAAGTTGAAGGAATATCATCTTCCAAGTCACTATCATCACTATCATCACTTTCCATGACAAAGGAAGGAGGAATCAAAGAAGCCAAACTTGGACAAGCCTCTTCAAAGTGAACACTCCTCTGAAAGAAAATTTCATGTGTCTCTAGATCCATGAGTTTGTATGCCTTAAGATAGTCAGTATATCCAACAAATATAAAAGATTTTCTTTGAGGCTCCAACGCTTTTCATTTTTTTGGAGGTATCTTTGCCCATGTTGGACAACCAAAAACTTTAAAGTGTTTGACACTTGGTTTTCTGCCACACCAAGCCTCAAAAGGTGTAATTCCATCTAAGGCCTTATGAGGACTTCTGTTTTGGATGTAATTGGCACAACACATGGCTTCTTCCCAAAAAACTTTATCCAGAGACTTATGTTGTAGCATACAAGTGGTCATCTCCTTAAGGTTTATATTCTTCCTTTTAGAAACATCATTCTAATATGGAGTGTATGCAATTGAATGTTGAAGGTCAATACCCTCATGAGTACTAAAGTTTATAAGCCTTGAGTTCACATATTACCTTCCATTATCTATTCATAGAATCTTGATGGCTTTCCCTGATTGCTTCTCAACTTTAGCTTTGAAGGTGATAAACTTATCAAACACTTCACTCTTATGAGTTATAAAGAAGACCCAAGTGTAGTGTGAAAATTCATCAATGAAGGTGAGAACATAGTGAGCCTTTCCAAATTATGGTACTAGAAATGGGCCACTTACATCACTACGAACCAATTCAAAAACAAAAATAGCTCTCCAAGACTTCTCCTTGTCAAATTTCTCTTCAGGATGCTTTCCTGCTTCACAACATGTACATAGACCCTTTGAATACTTGACTTGAGGTAGACCAATGACCATATCCTTATTGCTAAGCTGTTGAAGGTAGTGGTAATTAAGATGTCCAAACCTCTCATGCAATAGTTTACTTTGTGAATTTTAGTGGGTCAACAAGGCAGGGGAAGTGGACTTAGGCACAAAATAAGAAAAACAATAAAGTCATATCTCATGATTAGCCTTTCCAATTGCCATCATAGAATCATCCTTTAGGTTTTTCATCACAACTGAATCAGGAAGGAAATCCACTTTGTTGCCAATCCATAGTGAGTTATTTGGTAAATGGAAAGAAGGTTGGTGCTAAGTGTTAGTGTTTTAGCATCGGTAGAAGTAAATAATGGTTATCTGATATACTAATCTGTGTTTATGTTTAACAAATAAATTATTACTGCTGATTACTAAATCCATATGTGTGTGTGTGGTTGTGCATTTGATTAATATATATTTGCAAGATAATCATTGGCATATAACAATACATATCAGCAATCACAATTGCATTAACACATTATTAATGTGTTATTGGGCTCCTTATTGTGTTATGTATGGGCACACGTATTATGTTTTGATTTCCCTAACTAAATAGGTTGTTAATCATACCACTGAAGAGGCATGACTCTATGTGGCCAAATGTCACGTAGAGCCATGACTCTCTAGTGTCATGACTCTCTACCTCATACATAAGGGAGAGTAGATTGTTGAGGAATGACATCTATTCATTAGCATCTTAGACCCATCAATTGGCTACTGAAGCAACATAAATATTGTTTAAAGTTAATACCATCAAGTCTAATCTACAAGAATGTCAGCATACTTGTCATACTCTCTAGATTATCAGCAATCTACAAGGAAGGGAATAATGATCTTGGGCAATATATAGATCACCATACAAAAGGAATATTCAACACTATTGCTATTCAAGTAAGAGCATTCATTGTTATTATATTCATTGTAATTTTTTTGTCTATTAGAGATCCATAAACTTAACATGGTATCAAAGGTACTTTGATAAGAAAAACTATTACAAAATAAAATCTAAAACCTCGAATTCAAGCAAGGGGCTAAAATCATATTATTAAAATGGTGACTCATGTGAGATTAGAAGATAGACTTGAGGGTGCATCTAATTTCTCATCATGGAGAATTAGAGTATTAATTATATTAAGAGAAATGGAGTTAGAGAAATATATTGAATCAAATATATCCATGCCTGAAAATGAATAAAAAAAAGTAACATGGAAAAGACATAATAATAAGGCAACGAAAATCATAGTAGATTTTTTTTAAATCATATTCTTCCATCAATATCTAGTCTCAAGACTGCATTCAAAATCAACAATACTAGTAGATTATTAACTCTAAAACAAGATCTACTATATATAAAAAATGAAAAATGGAGAATCTATAACTTCATATTTTCTTAGGATTTCTGAACTAAAGGATCAACTCGCAACTATGAAAAATTGAGTTGATGACAAAGAACTTAGCATAATCACTCTAAGAGGTCTTCCTCTTTCATGGGAATCATTTATTCGAGGTTTAAGCTCTTGACCCAAACTTCCTAAATTTGATCTATTAAAGAATGAATGCACACAAGAAGAATATAGATTAGTTTCAAGAGGACTAAATATGAACCAAGAGGGAGGAATTCAAGCATTTCATCTGAAATCAAACAAGAAAAGAAAATTCAAGTATAACAAAAGGGAATCTAACAAAAATCACAAATCAAACAAGCAACATGATTGGTCCAAAGTTAGATGCTTTAAATGTGATAAAATTGGTCACTCTCATATTTTCTGCCCCAAAAAGAAGAAAATACAAGCAGCCTTAGTAGAAATTAAAGGAGAAAGTGAAGAGAAAGAAGAAAGAGAAAACTATGCTTTTTACTTAGCCCTTTCAAGTGAAATAAATTCTAACCACAACACTTGGATCATAGACAGTGGAGCATCTCAGCATATCACTAATTTTAAAGAAAAATTTGAAACCTTCTCTTAACAAGCCTTGGAAGAAGTTACCATTGGAGATAACTCTACTCATCATATTAAAGGAATTGGTTCCTATTCAATTCAACTAACTTTAGGAATTACACTACAACTCAAAAATGTTTTATATGTACCAGGAATAAAGAGAGACCTTGTCTCTATTCCTGGCCTTGTTGTTCAAGGCTTCAAAATCATGTTTCATGAGGATAGAATTCTATCTTGGCCCAAGAACTCTAATATTAAGAACGTCATTTCCATCAGATTTAGAGATGGAAGTCTTTATAAACTTTGTAATAATCAAAACCTAAACCTAACTCTTAGTCATGAAACTACAAATTCCACTAAAATTTGGCATAGAAGGCTAGGTCACCTTCACTATCGAGCATTGTCATCCATAGGAAAAATTGTAAAAGGTTTACCTAGTCTAAAATTTGATCATTTAAGTATTTGCAAAGGATGTGCTTTAGGTAAAAATACTAAGCAATCATTCCCTAAAAGTGATCATAAATCTAAATCCATCCTTGAACTGATCCACATGGATCTTTTCTGTCCTATGTCTGTACCTTCACTTAATGGGTGCCTCTTCTATTTAATTTTTATTGACGATTACTCTAGAAGAACTTGGATCTATTTTTTGAAACAATAAGAATCAACTGAAGTCTTATCTAAATTAAAAGAATTAAAAGCATTAGTTGAAAACCAATCAGGATAGAAAATTAAAACACTAAGGTCAGATAATGGAGGTGAATACATCTCTGATATTTTTAAGAACTTCAACATTACTATTGGGGTTAAGAGGGAGTTTTATGTACCTTATAATCCTCAACAGGATGGAATTGCTGAATGAAAAAATAGGTGAATTGTTGAATCAGTCAGAGCAATGATGCATGATCAAAATCTTCACTATTCATTTTTGACTGAAGCATCTAATGCAATAGTTTACATCCAAAACAAATGTCCACACTCAGTAGTAGAGAAAACCACTCTAGAAGAAGTATTCACGAGCTTTAAACCTGACCTAAGTCACCTAAGAATATTTGGATGTCCAGTTTATATTCACATACCTAAAGAGAAAATAACAAAACTAGAACCTTTCGAAAAGAAGGGAATATTTATTGGATATAGTGAAATAATGAAAGGATACATGATCTTCATTCTAAGTCAAAGAACAATTGAGATTAGTAAAGATGTGAAATTTGAAGAAGATACTACTTTTAAAATTTCCAGAAATAGTGATGAATCTATTACTGAGTCTATTTCTGAAGAAGATCAACAAACAAAAATTATGAGGGAGAATGATTTTGAACCTTCCTCTTCCTCTATGCCTAATCGTGAAGATTCTAAAAATATCGATAATGATAAAAAGAGGCCACTCTAGGCTAGGAAAATGATAGAAGAAAATTAGGTTGAACCAAATGAAGTGATTCAAGAAAGCAAAAGAACTAGAAATCAATCATGTTATGTTGCATTGTTAACTGAACTTATAAAAATAGAACCTTCTAATGTAAAAGAAGCACTTTCAAATCATTCTTGGAAAGAAGCAATGATTGAAGAATATAAATTTATATTAAAAAATGATCTATGAGATGTTGTGCCAAGACCAAAGAATAAATTAGTTATTTCTTCCAAATTGTTGTTCAAAATTAAACATGCATCTGATGGTAGCATTGAAAAATACAAAGCCAGATTTGTAGCAAGGTGTTTCTCTTAGAAAGAAGGCATTGATTATGAAGAAAAATTTTCTCCATTTGTTAGATATACTTCAATTAGAACTATCTTGTCTATTGCAGCATCCAAGGGATGGAAGGTACATCAAATGGATGTCAAAACATCATTTCTTAATGGCAAGATTGAAGAAGAAGTCTATACTAAGAAACCAAAAGGATTCAGTACTCTTGACATCAAAACTCATGTTTGTAAATTAAAGAAAGCACTTTATGGTCTGAAATAGGCTCCCAGAGCTTGGTATGAAAGTTAGACAACTATCTACTAAAGATAGTATATTCCAAAAATGAAGTTGATCCTAACTTATATTTCAAAACTAATGGTGATGGTATGATTATCCTTGTGTTATATGTTGATGATTTGTTGATAACAAGTGAGGAACATCTCATAAAGAAATGTAAATAGGAGCTCACCGTGAAATTTGAAATGAAATACTTTGGTCTACTTCACTATTTTCTTGGATTAGAAGTCTGGTAATAGGAAAATTGCATTATTTTGAATTAGGGAATATATACAGTTGATATTTTAACAAAATTTGGAATGATGGATTGTAAACTAGTAGCTACTCCTATGGAAGTCAATCTACACAAATTGAAAGATGATGTGATCAAATTTGAACCTACAAATTCTACTTACTATAGGAAAATTATTGGATCCTTAATGTATTTGGTTAATACTCATCCTAATATATGCTATGCTACTCATGCCTTGATCTCAGTTTATGTGCACACCAAAGAAGATACTATTGGCATTAAGTTATTATTGCCATTAGTGACAACACTTATCTATATCAGTGTAGCTACTGAGCTCAGCACTTAGTTTCCTACACTCACCAAGCATTCTAGTGTTAACCAAGCTTTGAAGTGTTCAATAGTTTACACTGAGAAGAATAGTGGCTACCGAGTGAATATAGGCAATGTGAAGACCAACAGTGTAAGATGCATTGTAAGATATCATTGTATTGAAGTAATATGAAGTTATTTTGTGAAGTGCATGCAAAGGATTATCAGCAGCAATTTAAGGAATGTAGCAAGGTCAATACAAGAGCAGGAAAGTCATATCTATCACATAAGGTGATCAGTGCATAAAGGATCTTATCAAAAATCGGTTGTAAGTAGATCCACTACTTCATCCTAATAGGTGAATTAGTTTCTAAATCCTTTAACAAGGTAGACTTAATAGTCTTTGTATAAATCTCTTAACTGAGTGCACACTTCATTGTATGTTTGTAAATCCTCTATCAAGGTGGACCTAGTAGTCCTTTGTGCTCCTAATAGGGTAGATCACTAGAAGTGGTAAATGTAAGCCTTAATAGGCCAACTTTGTGCTATAGTATTGAAGTTTTGTGGGATCATCCCCACCCTAATTTTACTTTCTATTTGGAAGGTTTATGGGTCACCAAAATATTGTGTTCTTTTGTGTGATGAAATTTTTATCTTTCAGCACTAATGTATGTAGTAGTATAGATGGATTTGTGGTGAATTTAAAGAAAATTTTTGAAGTTGCTAATTCACCCCTCCCCTCTTAGTAACTTATCAAATCTTGAATATTTCCAACAATTGGTATCAGAGCATTGTGGTTCTCAAGATAAAGTTTAACAGCTTGAGCAAAGATCTAAGGACAAATGGAGATATTCAAACTTAACAAGGCAATTGAAAATGAAAAGCTAGATCTGGAGATGGCCATAGTTCAACTCAAGGAAGCAAAAGAACATCTTTCCCAATCCCTAAAAAGAAGAAAGGAACTTGCAAATCAGATGAATGACCTCAAGTATGTCAAAGAAAATATTGAAGATTTTTTTCCTTCAAGCAACTCAGATGAAGCAAACAATGCAATCAAAGAACTCCTAGAAAAGAATGGATCTCTACAAGAGGAAGTAAGGAAAATCAAAAGAGAACCAAAAATTCAATCAATTAGGCTATGTGAGATTTTGGAATAAAGGAATAAGGCAAAAGAAGACTTGGAGGCAAGAAACAATGAAGAACAAAATCAATCCAATCAGCATGAAGACCTTATTGATCAAATCACTGAAGGAAATGAAGAAATTAGGATTCTCAAAGCATAGAATGAAAGAATAAGAAATGATCTAAATTATGAAAGAGAAATTAATGAAAGAACAATGAGAGAACTGAGATCTGAAAAGAAAATCATTGAAAAATTGAAGAATGATCTAAATGCTGAAAAACAAATCAATAAGAGAATGATGAAATCTCAAGAAGACATGAATCAATTGAATCAGCAAAATGAGAAGAATCTTCATAGGCAAAAAAGTAAATTAGGACTTGGATACAATGAAGAAGAAGGTGAATCTTCCAAGCAAGGTGCAAAAAGGAATAAAAAACCCTCATGCAATCATTATGGGAAAATTGGTCATACTTCAAACAAATGCTGGAGCAATGGAAAAGAAAAATTCAATGGAAAGTGCTACACCTACAATCAACATGGTCACAAAGCTAATGAATGCAAGGAGAAACCAAAATTTGAAGGTAAATGTCACAAATGCAAAAAGCATGGTCACAAGGCATCTCAATGCAGATCCAAATTTTTCAATCTAGGTAAACAAATTGTAATCGAAATATTTGGATGGGACTAGAATACCTAGTGTAGATGTCATTATTGTGGAGAATAAAAACACAGTGGCATAAATTGTGCAAGGCATCACCTCAAAAAGAAGGATACTACTATAAGGTGTTACACATGCATTGAACTCAGTGATATAGCTAAAAACTGCATGAATATAAGAAAAGTTGAAGATGGAAAGAAAGCAAGGGCTAACAACATAAGGAAACAAATGAAGCAGCAATGGATTCCTAAATCTATTGAGGATACGAGCTCAAATCATGGAAGTGAAGTCACTCAAGAAGTGGGTGACTCCATTGTCTCAAACTAAATTCCTAAGAATGTGTTGGAGCTTTACTCAGCAAGAAAATCATAAGTAGTTCCAACAAATATGAAGAATGCAAATGATCCAATCAGAATTCTAGATACACAAGGATCACAGAAAGGTTATCTTTCATCGAGTTGCATCAGACTCTACCGAGGAAAGTTGGTTGAAGACCTTACCGAGTGAGGTCAAGAGTAAAGGAAATTTGGTTTGTATGTTGAGTTGATACTCTTGCCGAGTTAGGTCAGTGGATGATAGTTTTTCATGCACTATGTCATTATGGCACTCAGCATTTATGAAAATTTCTCAACAAAAGGGGCAATTTTGATTTCATTTTTCACTGCATTCATATCATTCGAAGAGCAGAGCAATTTGAAAGAGCATTATGGTGTTTTCGAGCAATTTAGCAGTGATATCTTCATGAATTCTATCATCTACCAAGAAACAATGGCATCTACCAATGGTAGCAGCACTAAACCAAAGAAGGGTTCCAAAATGTTGGTTAATGGCATCAAATGGAAAGCAACAAACTTCAAGCTCATTCTGGTCGTTGTTGAATCACTTGATCCTTACAGTGCTCAGTCACAAATCTCGTCAAATGTACCCTTGATTAATGACATAAGAACTCATTTTAAATGTAATTTTCAAGAATTAGGGACATTATAAATGGATAATGCCCTAGCTGAAATGTGTGTTGACAGAGTTTTGAAACCCGAGCATAAGCATTTGGAAACGAAAGGATTAACTCATATCCCTCACTTACCACAGACTTTCCAAGTAAAATGGTTAAGGTACATATTGAGTCAATTCCAAAATGGACAATTATGGTTGGAAAAACCCATTCTGATTACAAAGAAGATGATACACAAGGTTACAAGTATGACAATGCTAAGAAAAGCTAAGATAACCAAAATCCTAGGTCGAGAGTAACTGCAAAAGAAAACCCTAGCTTAGTGGGATGGTAGAGGTTTGAAAATAAGCAATGTCACTAACATAGAGCTTAGGTTTGGCATCCACATCATTGCACACAAGATCTATAGCTCGAGTCAGTTGAACTGTGTTCCTTGTGAGGCAGTTGACCTAGCATACAAGGTTGTAAAGAAGAACCTTGAATATGATCTGACAAATGTGTTACTAAAACAATTGAGCAAAACATTGGCAGTGTGAAGACTTCCAAGAATAATCCCTTCAAGTTTGGTGCATTGCTTACTTTCTTATTCTTTTATGTTCAAAAATTCTTTCCATCTAAGGGCACAATTGTGTGGAGGAAAGACACCCCTATTCTTTATTAGATAAATAAATTTATTGAAGAAATGGGTGAAAATTTTGAAAGGGTGTTGGATAACTATTTTGAGGTGTTCAAGGAGAAAATGAACAATAGATTTTGAATCCCACCCAAGCTTGTAGAAGACTACAATGATGATATATATGTTTCATGGTGGACTGTGACAAAGTGTACATTCAAGCAATCATACCAAGAGTGGCATGGGTAAAACCATTGCCTTATGAAATTAACATTGATGAAGCTAGAGACATCATTAAAGAATTAGTAAATGAGCCAGCCAATCTTGATCTTCTTGCATTTGGCACATATGAGGAAGCCAAGAAGAGGATAGAGCTTAGTATTAAAATTCCTCAAGCTCTCAGTAGAGGCAAGAAGAGAGTTGCTAAATTAAAGATAACTGAAGGTCCTCTAATGCTTACCGAGGGAAAGGGTGAGGATGAAGAGAAGAAATCTAAAGATGAAGAGGAAGAATCAGAGAATGAGGAACTAGCAAGGAAGAAAGGTAAAGTGTTTATCACCAAACCTCAAAAGTAACCAACTGCAGTGTTCATCAGGAGAACTAGGAAAGGTAAAAGTGAACCAGTATTTGTCCGCCTTGCACCTACATTTGAGGAAAGAATGAAATAGATAAGAGTTGGATCAGGAATTTACAACTTCAAAGTTCTCAAATATGAGACTCAGACTCCAGCTGAGCAAAAAGAGATTGAGGACTTAGTTATGGAAAAGATGGGTATTTGGAAATACTCCCCTGCATAAACGCAACCTCAAATCCATGCAGATCTTTTTGCTAAAATCAAAGTTAGATGGGAGAGTACGATGCAAACTATAAAGGACATCTTTGAACAATAGCTGAGATAGTTGGTACCAAATTTGACTAATGTAGAAGTGAAAAAGGCAATAAAATAGCATGAAGATAGAATGATTCTAAAGCTTAACACATGATTCATATTAATGAAGAATTTAGAATCAGTGATTAAGCATGCCTTAGACTTTTGGAGAGAGATATATCATCTCAAAAAGCCATGAGAAGAAACTGTTGAAATTAAAGATGATGACAACATTGAGAATGATGATGATGATGATGACAATACTCCTTCAATCATAGTTACATCAGGAGAATTGCATGCTCTAATGGAGGAAGAAGCATAAGAGGAAGAAAAGGATGAAGATGATCCAGTCAGAATAGCAATTGAAGCAATTGCATCTCTTCCTCACACTCCACCAAATAATATCACATCTGTGGAGACAACTTCTACTAGTGAGATTATGAGCACAACAATAACATCAATTGCTCAATCTTCACCAGCCACCTCCCAGCTCTAGGTATCTGTAATGGAAGTGTCAAGCACTTCATCTACCAAGGTGACTGTTACTTCTTTAGCTACTGAGTTAGCTCCCTCTACTCTTGCATCATCAATAAGTGCAACAATGAGTTCTACAATTTTGTCTTCATCGATTCTAGTTAGCTCTACAATTTTGTTTTCATCAGCATTATTTGCATCCACTTTGATTCGAGTTAGTTTAGATATTTCTATGGATATTCTATCGAGTGTGGCACCATTTTTTGGAAATGTTTCAATTTTTTATTTGGTTAGTACTCCTATTGGTATTCAATCCTTAAGTCATATCCCATTTTTCACTGCTAGCCCTTCTATCTCCACTATTGTGTTTGTTTAAAAGGTCAAACTAGTAATCACAAAAGTAGAACAAAGGTAACCATTGAAAATTTAGATCACTGGAAAGGAAATTGAAGAAGACATTGACTTAGACATAGAGATATAAATAATTAAGATTGACTTTGACACTACTACTATTGAAGAGATGAGGTTAGCAAGTCAACTCTTAGAGAAGAAAGCTAGGCAAAAGCAGTTAAGGTTTGAAAGAGATAAGGAGTATAGAATAATTGAGAATGTCAAGAATATAATTATAGAAGCTATAGGTGTTGAAGTGGATTCCACTCAACACATTTTGATTCAGTTAGAAGAGGTTGTACAAAAATATAATGAGGACTCTTCCGGACAAGAGAAACTATTTGACAAGGTTGAAAGGAAGTTTGATGACAAGGTGCTAGAGCATATTGCTCAGTAGATTGCAATCAAACAAGTAGAGTTGTTTACATTTTTGGGTAATTTTGAAAATTCTTTTAATAATATAGCATCACTTTTTGCCAAACTTTGTGATGTCTCCAATTTTAATAAAGAAAATAAGTAGAAGATAAATAAGATTGATGTTGATATGCAATCAAGTGCATCAAAGTTACAGACTAATCCTTCCTCCAGCTCCTCTCATCACACCAAGGTGAAATATCTAGCAAATATGCAGGCAGAACTTCTAAGAGAAGAAGCAATAATAAGAACAAACTTGATTGATATTCAGAACATGGTCTTGCCAATAATGGATACAATGCATAAACATATTTCTCATTGCAAAACATTGGTCTAGGATTAGAACTTCTCAGTGGCTAAGCACATGATCAAATTATCAGCAAAAGTTCAGATTGCCCTCTCCACCTACCAAATTTTGCAAGAGAATTGGGATAACTCATTCACCCTCATTCTCAAGGTACATCAAGAATTTCTATCTCATTTTTTTTGTAGCTATATAAATAGTATATGTAGCCCTTTGGCATTACTGTCAAAAAGGGGAAGAGATATCAGTATAAGCAAAAAGGGGGAAACATTGTATATAAGAAGAGATATCATTATAAGTGAAAGGGGGAGATAGCACTCAATAGAGTCAACATGTATATGTGTATAGCTATGTACATAAGTATCTTTGTATATACATTATGTGTCATCAAGGAGATATATGTAGGAATGTATATGCACCAGCTTTACAAAGATCAATTTTGAAAAACCAAAATTTAGTGAGTCAGATTGTGTACATATGTTTTGACTTATAAGTGTTTTGTCACTAATGCCACAGGGGGATATTTTTGGCATTAAGTTATTATTGGCATTCTAGTGTTAACCAAGCTTCAAAGTGTTCAGCAGTTTACACCAAGAAAAATAGTGGCTACCAAGTGAATACAGGAAATGTGAGGACCAATAGTGTCTATTGACCTTTGCATTGTGTATTGAGCAATAATTTTGTGTCATGAAAATTCAGTGTAAACCGAGCATTGGAAGAAGTAGTGTTTATCAAGTGAAGTAAGGTAAACTCAACGTGTAGTATCTATTGAGTGACACTACATCTACCGAGTCACCAATGGTAACCGAGTTTAGAACTACATCGAGTGATCAGTATGGACTAAGATTTCACTTCTATCGAGTGCATGATGATGCCGTGTAATGCAGTGGACACCAAGTATCAGAAGGTCACCAAGTCAATTTAGTGAACCCAAGTTATTTACTTTTGGGCTGACTTTGTAATGTGTTGTTCACTTGTATTTTGGTCGACCTTGCAGTTTTGTAAATTGGAAGGTATATATGTAAGATGCATTGTAAGATATCATTTTATTGAAGTACTATGAAGTATTTTTGAGAAGTGCATGCGAAGGATTATCATCAGTAGTTTAAGGAATGCAACAAGGTCAATACATGAGCAGGAAAGTCATATCTATCACATAAGGTGATCAGTGCATAAAGGATCTTATCAGCAATTAGTTGTAAGTAGATCCACTACTTCATCCTAATAGGTGAATCAGTTTCTAAATCTTTTAACAAGGTAGACTTAATAGTCTTTGTATAAATCTCTTAACCAAGTGCATACTTCATTGTATGTTTGTAAATTCTCTAACAAGGTGGACCTAGCAGTCCTTTGTGCTCCTAATAGGGAAGATCACTAGAAGTGGTCAATGTAAGCCTTAATAGGCCAAATTTGTGCTGTAGTATTGAATTTTTTTGGGTATCATCCCCACCCCATTTTTACTTTCTATTTGGAAGGTTTTTGGGTCACCAAAACATTGTGTTATTTTGTGTGATGAATGTTTTATCTTTCAGTGCTAATGTATGTAGTAGTATAGATTGATTTGTGATGAATTTAAAGAAAATTTTTGAAGTTACTGATTCACCCCTCCCCTCTCAGTAACTTATCAAATCTTGAATATTTCCAACAGATACATCTACACATAGCTAATTACATTTTGAGATATCTAAAGGGCACTATTGGAATGTGAATCAAATATGATAAATTCAACAGTAAACTTCATGGATATTTAGATTCTGATTAGGCTAGTAGTTCTATTAAATGGAAGAGTACTTCTAGATATTGCTTCAGTCTAGGATCTAGGATGGTTTCTTGGTACAATAGAAAATAGACTTTAGTTGCATTAAGTTCCACCAAAGCATAATACATTGCATCTTCTTTGGGTGCTAGAGAAGCAGTATGGCTACGGAAGTTGTTATCAGATTTTTTAAAAGACCTTTGAAGCCCACTGTGATTCATTGTGACAATCAAAGTTGTATTAAGCTTTCAACCAATCCAGTATTCCACAATTTCTCCAAACATATTGAAATTTCTTTCCACTACATTCGAGATATGGTAAATTGAGGAATCATTCAACTAGAGTACATCTGTACTAATGAGCAAATAGTTGATATCTTTACCAAGCCTCTTGCTAAAGTGAAGTTGAAATACTTCTAAGAAAAACTTGGTATGATTAATTTTTAATATTGAATATTAAATTAAATTTTAATTCATGTGAGTTTATGCTTCTATTTGGTTGTTTAGTAGCATCATATATGTAATGAAAGGTGACAATCTTTCATGGACATATTTATTCATAAGGTAATTATTTACAAGGTGACGATCTTGTAAATAATAGGCCTTTTACCATGGACATCTCTAGACACTACTTCATGCAATCAGAGATCATGAGTAACTAATGTTCATGGACATCTCTAGATATTGCTTCAAGCAATTAGAGATCATGAGCATCAAATATTTCATGGACATCTCTAGACATTGCTTTGAGAAATTAGAGATATAGGTAACATTTCCATTATGATTACTCTAGATATTGTTTCAAATAATTAGAGATTATAATATACATTATGATATTGTTCATAACATGTTTATTTTTTTTATCTGACTTATAACTATTTCATTGTGTGGTTATCAGATAAAGTAATCAAGTATTCTTTATTGAAATTCTAATGGTGAATTACTTCCCCCTTGCTAAAGAGGGAGTGTTAATGTATACTAATTTGTGTTTATGTTTAATAGATAAATTGTTACTATTGATTACTAAATATGTATGTGCATATGTGTGTGCACATGCATGGCTATGTGTTTGATTAATATATATTTGCAAGATAATCATCAACAAATAACAATACATATCGGCAATCACAATTTGCATTAGCACATTATTAATGTGTTATCAAGCTCCTTATTGTGTTATGTAATAGCACACTTATTATATTTTGATTGCCTTAACTAAATAGGTCGTTAGTCATGCCATCAAAGAGGCATGACTCTATGTGGCCAAAGGCCACATAGATCCATGATTCTCCATAGTCATGACTCTCCACCTCATACATAAGGGAGAGCAGATCATTAAGGAATGACATCTATTTATTGGCATCTTAGACCTAGCGATCGAATACTAAAGCAACATAAATATTGTTTAAAGTTAATACCATCAAGTCTAATCTATAGGAACATCAACATACTTGTCATACTCTCCATATTATCAGCAATCTACAAGGAAGGGAATACTTATCTCAAGCAATATACAGATCACCATTACAAAAGAAATATTCAACACTACTACTATTCAAGTAAGAGCATCCACTATTATTATATTCATTGTAATTGTTTTGTCTATCAGAGATCCATAAAATTAACACTAAGGTTGGGAACATGAAAAACATCCTTGAAGATGTCATTGCCCAACTCAAAATTCCCTTTATCTTTAACATCCACTTGAGTGTCATTTCCCACATAGATGTAAGGTACATTTGATGGTTTCAAAGAGGAAAAATGCTCCCTTAAAGCACCCATATGATGTGTAACTCTTGAATCAAGAACCCATTCCTCAGAATTGTTTGTACTTGCTACCAAAGCTTGTCCCTTGCCTTTTGAAGTAGTTGAAGATCCCTTATCCTTGTAGGCATTTGATGCATCAATTTTGTGTTTCCTCATTAAGTTTAGCTACTCATCAATCTACTTATCCTTACACTCATGTTCATCATGACCTTTCTTCTTACAATAGGCACAAGTTTTCTTCTCCCTTTTGTTGAAGTTGTTCCCTTTCTAATTATTTTTGCAAAAAGATAGACTTGCCTTGTTGTGAAGAATATTGTTGCGTGAAGGAAGATTGTTGTGTGTCATATTGTGGCTTAGCCTTCCATTGCTTTTTCTTATTGTTGGAATTTTTACCACTTGGATTCCCTTGATTAGCTTCCAAGGCTTTGGCCTTGGAAGATTGGAGAATTCCCATACTCACTAACTTTTCATGTTCTAAGACCAGCATTCCTAAAAATGACTCGAATAAAGGCTTAGTGAAGGCACTACCCATTGTTATCTTGTGAGTATTATAACTAGAAACAAAAGTTGCATATTTAGGAAGAAGATGAGTCATCACATATTTGATCAGCTTTTCATCCTTGATGGGTTCATCAGAATCCTTAAGTTGTGCCCTATACATGTCTACTTGGGTAAGATAATCTTTGATGGTGTCAAAATTCCTAGGATCCAATTTGAGAAGATTGTCCTCAATGGTGTAGGCCATATCTTCATCTATTATCCCATACAATGCTTCAAGTTTATCCCAAACTTCTATTGGCTTATTAAGGTTCCTAGGGTCATTTCTTTTTTTGATGCCTAGTCTTCTTTACAAGACTCATCAGCATCATCACCAGGTTTCTTTGTTGCACTAATTATATAACATAGTAAACCTTTTTCAACCAATGGTTCCTTTATCTTTTCTTTCCATGTAGCATAATTATGTGGTGTTAACTTAGAGAAAGAACCCATAATGCAAAAAAAAGAGCACAATATCAAGGAGACACAAGAACACAAGACATACCCCCCTTTTCACTCAATCAAAGAACCCCCCACCCCTCGCACAAATGAATGCTTTAGGAACTTTATATGTAATGTGTTTACAATAGGTCACTTGTCAAAATGGACAAAAGTGGACTTCTAATTTTTCTTTTTACAACCTCCTATTAGAGTTCAAATCTGGTACTTAGCAATGTAGTTCAGATATACAACAAATTTGAAGTTTAATCAAAGTAATACAATGCAAAAAATGACCTATTTTTGAAAGTGGTATTTCTATCCACACAAGCCTATAATTTGATTGTAGATTTGGAAAGTAGACAAAAATATATGCACTTTCAAAAAAAATGGAACCTGAATATGTGTCTAGATAAGCTTGAACTAAGCCTTTGAAGTTGTGAAAATCAAGATTTGTGATTTGCAGAAAAATTCAGGAATAGAGATCTCAAACATCCTACACCAATGTGTAGATCATGAAATTCTATGCCAAAACAAAAAAAAAAGCTCGAAAAAAGGAGTCTATATGAGGGAGATATCGTTGTTTGAAAACCACCTTTGTAATTATATTTCCTGAATTGTCGTTGTCACACCTCCAAAAATCAATTGACTCTAAATTTCACCTTAGATGTCTAATTTTGATGAAATAAAAGTTGATTTGGGGATTTTTTGATTTTTTGAATATGATGCCGATATCTGATTTGCACCAGCAAGCTCTAATCTTGTCCTGCAAAAAAAATCTCTCCTACTAGCCTAAAAGGTCAATTTTTTCTTAGAATTTTGGAAATAAAATATAAATTCGAAAAGAAAAAATATAGAGACACAAAAATATTCATATCTAAAAAATTAATTGCATAGATCTAAAGAGATCATACCAATTTCGCAAATTAGGCCTTTAGGTTCTAGTTTGCAAAAAAAAAATTGCCTCAAATTTGACTATGGCCTAGGGTAGGAAAATTTATAGTCAAAAGTCACCGAATCGATCCTCTAGACATAATGGTTAGGTCCACTTTGGCTCTAGACACTCTCAATAACTGCAGATACTTTGGATCTGAATTGTGGTCCTTCGAGAGGTGAAGCAAAAATGATCTCCAATGGCTATATGAAGAGAAGCTCCCTTAGCTCTGATACCATGTAAGAATTTTCCTTAAAGAAAAATAAAACCAAGATAAAGAAGCTCAAGCACTAGCACAATATGGACCAATAATTGATGGTCAAAATAATAATAATGAGAATATCATGGGTATGTGCAGGATCATGGTGTACCAAACTATGGCCTTAAGTGGCAGTGAAAATTCAACAAATCAGGGTTATGTCAACTTGATACATAATTTTAAAGTGGTTATGGACTTTATAACAAAAATTTGTAACAAAATAATCTATAGGAAATTGAATGTGGTTTCTAAACTACTAGGCCTTATCAAAAGAAAAAAATAATTGATTGGTCAAAAGTTTGGATTTTAATGCAGTATTATGAAAATTTCAGGGCGAAAATAAAAAGTAGGTGTATGTCTGACCACCTTAATAAAAATCAAATTATAATATTTTTTAATATAATTATAGATATAAAAAGTAGACTCATGTTTGGATGTGACGCATATTTTTTGATATTTTTATTCCAAATAAATAATTAAATATGAATTTTCTACCACAACATTTTTGGAAAAAACAAACTCCCGTGTCTAACCACCTTAACTAATAGAAAATTTTACCAATTTTTTTTTTTTTTTTTTTAAATTTTTCTTATACTAGGTAAAGCATAGAATGTGACACAACTTTTAGATTTAAAAAATGTTATACCGTTTGAAAGTTATAGCTATTCTTCAATCAGTATGTCAATAAGCACTTTACAATAATCTTCATTGATAATTAAGAAATAAATACTTATCGAACTCAGAATTTGACAGAAATAATATCGATGGAATCTCGAGAGCAATATAAAAAAAAAAATTTGTTTCATTCAATTTTGATCAAAATAACATTGTTAGATGGCTACCCGAAGTTTGAGTGTCACTAAAACCCTCCTCAATCACATTTTTTAGGTTGACTGGGCAGGGTTGGTAAATACCAGGCCTAATCGGATATCTGATCTCAAATTAGATATACAATTTGAGATCAGATATTCGATTTGAAATAGGATATCCGATTAGGCTCGGTGACTTCTAATGCCTATTTGGTGAAAATTTTTAAAAGGCAAGTTTTTTTCAATTTTAAATATGGAGGGAAACAAATTTAAATGGAAATGAACATAAAACAATAACTTTAGACAATTTTAGAAGAAATTATATATTTCATGACTGTGTGAACATTAATATTATAATTATTATTATGTTATACTAATATATATGATTATTATTATTAAATATATATAATGGTATTGTATGACAAAATTATTCTATATAATAATACATATTGTTATTATTATTATCAAAACTATAATCCAATAACATAAATGATTATTATTGTTATATAATTTAATAATATATTATTATTATATAAAAATATATAATATAATATAATTATTAAATATAATATTGACATGTAATAGGTCGAAGGGGGTCATAGGTCACCCTATGACCCCCTTTTACCCATAAGAATAATTCTAACATGTCCCTAATAGTCCTAGGACCCCTTGGGACATATGACATCATGTAATGGGTTGAAGACAGTCATAGATCAACCTATGACCCCCTTTGACCCATATGAAGCATTCTAATATGTCCTTAGGGGTCTTAGGACCCCTAGGGAGATATGTCGTCATGTAATAGGTCGAAGGGGGTCATAGGTTGACGTATGACCCCCTTTGACACATATGAAGCATTCTAATATGTCCTTAGGGGTCCTAGGACCCCTAAGAACATATGTTGTCATGTAATGCACCAAAGGTTGATCCATAAAAATGATTCTAATATGTCCCTAGGGGTCCTAGGACCCCTAGGGACATATGTCGTCATTGAATGGGTCAAACGGGGTCATAGGTCACCCTATGACCCACTTTGACCCATAAGAATGATTCTAATATGTATCTAGCAATCTTAGGACCCCTAGAGACATATGTCATCATGTAATGGGTCGAAGGGGGTCATAGGTCAACCTATGACCCACTTTCACCAACAAGAATGATTCTCATATGTCCCTAGGGCTCTTAGGACCCCTACGAACATATGTCATCATTTGATAAGTCGAAGGGGGTCATAGTTCAACTTATGACCACATTTGACCCACAAGAACGATTCTAATATGGGACCCCTAGGGACATATGTCTTCACATAATGGGTCGAAAGGGGTCATAGGTCAACCTATGACCCCCTTTGACGCACCAGAACAATTTTGATATGTCCCTAAGGGTTTTAGGACCCCTAGGAACATATGTCATCATGTAATGGGTCCAAGGGGGTCATAAGTCAACCTACGACCCCCTTTGACACATTAGAACAATTCTAATATGTCCCCAGGGGTCCTATGACCCCTACAAACATATGTCATCATGTAATGGGTTCAAGGAGATCATAGGTCAACCTATGACCCACTTTGACCCATAAGAACAATTCTAATATGTCCCTAGGGGTCCTAAGACCCCTAGCGACATACGTCATAATTTATTGGGTTGAACAAGGTCATAGGTCAACCTATGATGGCCTTCGACACATATGAAGCATTCTAACATGTCCCTAGCAGTCCTACGACCCTTAGGAACATATGTCATCAAATAATGGGTTGAAGGGGATCATACGTCAACTTATGAACGCCTTTGACCCATAAGAATGATTCTAAGATGTCCGTAGGGATCCTAGGACCCCTAGGGACATATGTCGTCATGTAATGGGTCGAAGGGGGTCATAGGTCAACCTATGACCCCCTTTGACCCAAAAGAAAGATTCTACTATGTCTCTAGATTTAATGGGTCAAATTGACCCATAAGAACGATTCTAATATGTCCCTAGGGGTCCTAGGACCCCTACGGACATATGTCATCATGTAATGGTTCGAAGGGGTTCATAGGTCACCCTATGACCCCCTTTGACCCATTAGAATGATTTCAATATGTCCCTAGGGGTCCTAGGACCCCTAAAGACATATGTCATCATGTAATAGGTCGAAGGAAGTCATATGTCAACCTATGACCCACTTTGACCAATAAAAATAATTATAATATGTCCATAGGGGTCCTAGGACCCTTAGGGACACATGTCATCATTTAATGGGTTGAAGGGGGTTATAGGTCAACCTATGACCTCCTTTAACCCACAAGAATGATTCTAATATGTCCCTAGGTGTCCTAGGACCCTTAGGGACATATGTCATCATTTCATGGGTCGAAGGGGGTCATAGGTTGACCTATGACCCCCTTTGACCCACAAGAATGATTCTAATATGTCCCTAGGGGTCCTAGGACCCCTAGGGACATATGTCATCATTTAATGAGTCGAAGAGGGTCATAGGTCAATCTATGACCCCCTTTGACCCACAAGAATGATTCTAATATGTCCCTATCGGTCCTAGAAACCCTAGGGACATAGGTCGTCATTTAATGGGTCGAAGGGGGTCATAGGTCAACCTATAACCCCCTTTGACCCACAAGAATGATTATTATATGTCCTTAGGGGTCCTAGGACCCCTAGAGACATATGCCATCATTTAATGGGTCGAAGTGGGTCATAGGTCAACCTATGACCCCCTTTGACCCACAACAACGATTCTAGGGACATATGTCATCATTTAAGGGGTCGAAGGGGGTCATAAGTCAACCTATGACCCCCATGGACCCACAAAAATGATTTTAATATGTCCCTAGGGGTCCTAGGACCCCTAGAGATGTATATCATCATTTAACAGATTGAAAGGGGTCATAGGTCATCTTATGACCCCCTTTGATGCACAAGAACAATTCTAATATGTTCGTAGGGGTCCTAGGACCCCTACAGACATATGTCATCATTTAATGGGTCGAAAGGGGTCATAGGTTAACCTATGACCCCCTTTGACCCACAAGAACAATTCTAATATGTCCCTAGGGGTCTTAGGACCCCAAGGGACATATGTCATCATTTAATGGGTCGAAGGGGGTCATAGGTCAACCTATGACGCCCTTTGACACACAAGAACGATTCTAATATGTCCCTAGGGCTCCTAGGACTCCTAGGGACATATGTCATCATTTAATGGGTCGAAGGGGGTCAACCTATGACCCCCTTTGACCCAAAAGAATGATTCTAATATGTCCCTACGGGTCCTAGGACCCCTAGGGGCATATATCATCAAGTAATGGGTCGAAGGGCATCATAGGTCAACCTGTGACCCCCTTGGACCCATTAGAACGATTCTAATATGTCACTATGGGTCCTAGGACCCCTAGGGGCATGTCATCATGTAATGGGTCAAAGGTGGTCATAGGTCAACCCACAAGAATGATTCCAATATGTCCCTAGGGGTCCTAGGACCCTTAGGAACATATGTCATCATTTAATAGGTCAACAAGACCTATGACCCACTTTGACCAACAAGAACAATTCAAATATGTCCCTGGAGGTCTTAAGACTTGTAGGGACATATGTCATCATTTAATGGTCGAAAAGTGTCATAGGTCAACCTATGACCTCCTTTGACCCATTAAAATGATTCTAATATGTCCCTAGGGGTCCTATGACTCCTAGGGACATATGTCATCATGTAATGGGTCGAAAGGGGTCATAGGTCAACCTATGACCCCTTTTGACCCAGAAGAACAATTCTAATATTTTATATGTCATCATTTAATAGGTCGAAGGGGGTCATAGGTCAACCTATGACCCGCTTTGACCCACAAGAACGATTCTAATATGTCCCTAAGGGTCCTAGGGACATATAAGAATCGTTCTTGTGGGTCAAAGCGGGTCATAGGTTGACCTATGACCCCCTTCGACCCATTAAATGACAAAATATGTCCCTAGGACCCCTAGGGACAAAAGTCATCATTTAATGTGTCGAAGGGACCTATGACCCCCTTTGACCCAAAAGATTAATTCTAATATGTCCCTAGGGGTCGTAGGACCCCTAGGGACATATGTCATCATTTAATGGGTCAAAAGGGGTCATAGGTCAACCTATGACCCCCTTGGACCCACAAGAATGATTCTAATATGTTCCTAGGTGTCTTAGGACCCCTAGGACCCCTAGGGACATATGTCATCATTTAATGGGTCCAAAGGGGTCATAGGTCAACCTATGACCCCTTTGGACCCACAAGAATGATTCTAATATGTTCCTAGGTGTCTTAGGACCCCTAGGGACATATGTCATCATTTAATCGATCGAAGGGGGTCATAGGTCAAGGGTTGACCTGTAACCCCCTTCGATCGATTAAATGATGACATATGTCCATATGTCATCATTTAATCTATCGAAGGGGGTCATAGGTCAACATATGACCCCCTTTGACCGGTATGAATGATTCTAATATGTCCTTATGGGTGCTAAAACCCTTACGGACATATTTCGTCAGGTAATGGGTCGAAGGACCCATAAGAACGATTCTAATATTTCCTTAAGGGTCCTATGACGTCTAGGGACATATGTCATTATTTAATGAGTCGAAGGGGGTCATAGGTGAACCTATGACCCCCTTTGACCCATAAGAAAATTTTTAATATGTCCCTAGGTGTCCATGGACCCCTAGGGACATGTGTCTTCATGTAATGGGTCGAAGGGGGTCATAGCTCAACCTATGACCCCCTTTGACCCACAAGAACGATTCTAATATGTCTCGAGGGGTCTTAGGACCCCTAGAGACATATGTCATCATTTAATGGATCAAAGGGGGTAATAGCTCAACCTATGACCCCTTTTGACCCATAAGAACAATTGTAATATCTCCCTAGGGGTCTTAGGACCCCTAGGGACATATGGACATATGTCATCATGAAATGGGTCGAAGGGGGTCATAGGTCAACCTATGACCCCCTTGGACCCATAAGAATGATTCTAATATGTCCCCAAAGATCCTACGATGCCTACGGACATATGTCATCATTTAATGAGTCGAAGGGGGTCATAGGTCAACCTATGACCCCCTTTGACCTATGACCCCCTTTGACCCACAAGAATGATTCTAATATGTCCCTAGGGGTCCTAGGACCCCTAGGGACATATGTCATCATTTAATGCATCGAACGGGGTCATAGGTCAACCTATGACCCCCTTTGACTCACAAGAATGATTCTAATATGTTTCTAGGGGTCTAAGGACCCCCAGGGACATATGTCATTATGTAATGTGTCGAAGGGGGTCATAAGTCAACCTATGACCCCTTTTGACTTAGAAGAACGATTCTAATAGGTCCCTAGGGGTCCTCGGACCCCTACGAACATATGTCATCATTTAATGGGTTGAAGGGGGTCATAGGTCAACCTATGACCCCTTTTGACCAATAAGAACGATTGTAATATGTCGATAGGGGTCCTAGGACCCCTACGGACATATGTCATCATGAAATGGGTTGAAGGGGGTCATAGGTCAACCTATGACCCCTTTTGACCCTCAAGAATGATTCTAATATTTCCCTAGGGGTCCTAGGACCCCTAGGGACATATGTCATCATTTAATGGGTTGAAGGGGGTCATAGGTCAACCTATGACCCCCTTTGACCAATAAGAACAATTCTAATTTGTCCCTAGGGGTCCTAGGACCCCTAGGGACATATGTCTTCATGTAATGGGTCGAAGGGGGTCATAGCTCAACCTATGACCCCCTTGGACCCATAAGAATGATTCTAATATGTCTCTACGAGTCCTAGGACCCTTAGGGACACACACACACACACACACATTTAATATTTATAGATTATAATACTAATAAGATAATATATTATTATATATTAATAACATAGCTCATAATAATAATAATATATTATAGATTATAATTATATATATATTACGTTACGTTATTTTATATATATATAATATTATAATATATTTTTACATAGTAATATAAGTGAAATAATTGATAAATTATAAACTTTTAGCTCACAAACTCAGTTTTCCCTCTAAGTTTTCTGATATTAATGGCATCAATTTCCAACATAATCCCTGTCCCTGCAAACTCAACAACATCATTTTTTCAAATTTTTTTACGAGTTTTACAAAAAGTTGCATTTTGGGGCCCAACCAGTCAAAAAAAGTTCAAATATATAACCCTAGGTGTTCGATATTGTCATCTGAATGGGGAGCAGCAATCGTCGGAAGGCTAAACGCAAAAAGGAAGATATCCAATGAAGACATTGCGACATATAGGGAAAGGGACAAAATGGACCACCGAAGAAAAAGGCAAGGTATGCTAAATATCAGTCAAGTTGACGATGAATTAGTCAAAGGTGAAATCATAGAGTCAGATAATGAATATCTACAATTGGGGAATGAAAATGTACCTATTGAAAACGATAATGCCAAAATTGAAAAAGTAGAGAATAAAAATTTTGAATACGAAATGCTACCATGTCATAATCCAAATTGCATAATTGACCATGTCGAACATGGCAATGCACAAGAACCTTACATATATCCTAATTATAATCAACATGAAGGTTCTAAAACACCAAAATGGATAATTGAAATTGATTAAATGATTATTACTGGTTTGGAAGGGAAAAAATCAAAAAGAACCATTCAGTTATGGGCTTCAAGACTATATAAGATATTTTTTGATAACAAGACAGTGGTAGAGCAATGTCAGCTTTTTATGCACTTATTAAAGACTCAAAAGATGAGACCTATGCTTTCCAAATCGAAGATTCATGTTAGTAAAAAGCTAGAAAGAAATACTATTATTGTGAAGAATCTTTTTAGTGCTCTCAATAGCATTGGAAAAAATACCAGGGAGAAGGATAACAGAGCTGCTCGAAGGGTTATTACAACCTCTTTGGTAAATCATAATTTGAGAAAGGGTAGATATATAAGACAAACTTGTATTGATTTGAATTTAAATCATACTACTTTGAGAAGAGCACTTAGTCGACGAGAGAAAATTGATGATCCTCTTCAAAATGAAACATGGCATTTGGTCGAAGACTTCCACGTTTTGATAAGAAGCTATCCGATGATGTGAAGGAAGAAATTACATAATTGTGGCACTCTAACTTACGAGTATCACCCAATGCTAAAGACGTGTTAAAGTTGAGAATTGGCATCAGAGACTGCACACCACATCCTAAACACTATTTGGAGGTAAGTCAAACTATGGTGTTCAAACAATTTAGAGAGAGACATCCAAGTCTTCATATATCACAAAGGGCTTTTGAATCTTTGAAGCCATTTTATTGTGTGCCACTCAAAATTTGAAATACATGTTGTTGCAAATATCATGTTGAGTTTTCTATGCACTATGAACTATTATGCTCCATCCATTCTACTTTGTATAGTAAAGAAATGTTGGAGGATTGTGGTGCTAGTGGCCTTCCAAAATCATCAAAAGACTTGCTATATCAACTTTTATGTCGTAGAGTTAATTATTGTTTCTTTTATAGAAATGCTTGCTTAAATGAGAAGTGTTTAGAATGTGGTGTCTTATCCAAGTTTGACACATGTTTCCATGAGGGGTGCGAACAAGATCTTGGAAAGACAATAGTGAAAAAAAAGGTATATGAAATGGTGAAATACACATTGAAGACTGGAGGTGAGAGCTCTAGATGTGAATTGGTTGGAAAAGATATCAATGTGGCTAGTTTTATTTCAGATTTTCAAGGTAAATATTTTTTACAAGTATGCAAGACATAGTCATAGGTCTCAGTGGTTGGATGAACAATTTAGAATGTGGAAGGAGAATTTTTCCATTGGCACTATTATATCAGTTGTTGATTTTGCTGAGAACTACACATTGCAACCTCAAAATGAGACACAATCTCAGTATTACAACTCTATTCAGATTGCTATTTTTGTTCACATAACATATAGACATGCCTCTGATAGTGTAGAAGATAATTGGAAGATTATTAGAGAGTATCATTTTTATATGTGTGATGATAGATCTCACTCTCATGAGTTTGTGCAACATTGTTTCGAGAATTATTTTGATTTCTTACATGGTCATGCAATTGCTATGGATAGACATATCATTTGGTCAGATAACTATACAGGTCAATTCAAGAATGCTCGCATGTTTTATTAGTTGTGTAGGATGCACATAGAGAGAGGGGTGCCTCATATTTGGAATTTTTTTGAGTCCGACCATGGAAAAGGGGAACATGGTGGAGCAAGGGAATGTGTGAAAAGAGCTCTAGTTAAGGAGCAATTGAAGATTTTAGCAGCAGAGCTTCTTGATGCTTGTAGCATTGTTGATTGGGGTAGTTTAGCATTATCACAAGAGGGGACTCTTGATTCAGTGGTACGTAGGTTATTTTGGTTGGTTGAGGAAGGGTCTGTAGCTGTTAGATCAGATTGTGCTATAGTGAGAGACTCATAAAAAATGCATTCATTTTGGAGCTCTGATTCTAGTACATGGACCATTTGGACACAACAACTAGCTTGCTTTTGTCCTAGTTGTTTTCAGTGTGATTTGGATCACTGTGAGTCAAGTGAGTGGGTGGACACATGGGCTCCACATTATCTATCATACCCTCTATCAAAAATGATGACATGGAAAGTTCACTTCAGCATAACCATCTATCAGATCTACTTCAGCCAAGACATGTCTTTGCATTGGTTGCACTATAGGGGAATGATGAGAAATCTGATTATTGGTTAGCACGTTGTGTAAGAGGTAAACAAAAACTTGCACAACCGATCACAAATGATGATGGATTCACATATCCTATTGGTTAAGTGGTTGTCGCTAGAACATGGCTGCGGACATACATGCTTAGAAGGAACGGAATTCTTGCATTTGAAGACTATCAGAAGCACAAAATAATTCTCATATATTTGCATCTTATTATAGCAACAAATGTAAATTTGTTCAAGCATCAAGGAAGAAAAAAAGTAAAAGAACTTTTTACTATTGCTAATGTTGATCATGAAGCCCTGTTGGAGACCCTAAAATAGAGAGAGGACCCTATTGGAACACTCGACTAGGTATATTTACTTCTTATGTTATTTTCTTTATTTTCTTCATAATGATTCAATGAACTGATGATTATCTTGTTTAATACAATAAGTAACTAATTTTTTTATGATATTGGAATATAGGTACATCATGAAGAGTTGGGGGGGGGGGGGGGGGGGGGGGGGTTGTATTGGGGAGAATTCTTAAGATTTATGATGTATTATGATGTAAAATGTGAACTTTTTTTGTATATGGTTTTTGCAATAATGAAAAAGACAGGTTAAATTAGTTGCACATTCTAATTTGTATTTTGGTAGGTTCTTTGTAAGGAATTATAAGAGGAAGACATTGAACAAGTTCTTGCAAATCATATTTGCATGTGATACAAGGCTATAAGAAAAATTTTAAGAGCATTTATAACTATATGAAAGATAATTTCTTGCAGATATCTTATTACAAGTTTGGCTTTTTCCTTATTTGAAAATAAAGTTGACATTATGATTATTGAAACTATTTTTGTCAAACTAATAAAATAAGAAAAATATAGAAAGTACGGATGAACAATTAGAATACTTGATTTCTTCAATTTTGCAACCAATCATGGCATTTGTAAGCATAAAGAGTCATAATACTGTATAATGTTTTGAAAGACTTTCATATTGAAAAGTTGTAAAGGAACATGAGATTTGAATTTTAGTAATGTCTAGGTTTGCATAGGGTAAGTGAGTCATTAGATAGGTCCTAATAAAGTCTCATAATAATCTCAAGTCATTTCATAAGTTGAAACATTCAATAAGTCACTTAAAATTTAGCTTATTGCTTTAGAAAATTCAAATCTTGAATGTAACAGCTACATGACCATTTTGGAGGGAAACTCCATAGTTTAAATTTTATGAAGGAATAGGAAGTGAAACCGATTGGAGGTGGTTGAGGGGGTTATTAACCATCCCTTAAAACTTATAAATAGTATTTGTATGGACTGTAAAGGTAGTATGTACGGATTGATTCAGAATTTTGAATAAAAAAGCTTGGATTTTAATAGTGATTTGAAGGTTCTTTGGAGTTTCTGAGTTCTTTATGATATTCTAATGCATTGAGGCATCTTCTAAGATCTGTAAGGAAGTTTAGGGCCAAGTTTTAATTTCATTTTTGAAGGTTTATTCATCTAACTTGCTGATTGTTGGCTGTAGCAGTCCTTTTCATAAGCATTTTGACAGTTTTTTCATCTAACCATGGTCATTCCATGAAATGCTTACCTGATTCTTCATGCAATGCCATTTTTCTAACATGTATAATGTCTTCTATCCCTAAAATGATCAACTAACCAGAATAATTGGTGGCCACCAAACATAAAAGGGTGAAAACAAGGGTTGAAAGTGAGGGGACAGTCCTATAAGAAGAGATTTTCCTTAAAGAGGGTAGTGTTTGTGAGTTGATTCATGTTTATGGTGATAAAAAATAGATGTATGAATTTTGAATTAGTCCAAGAAGGCTTGGCACGTGTGAGATTGGTGATGCCTTAGGAACAAGGGTTTTGAGAAGGTGAATTGGGGCTTTTGGGGTTAGGGAACCCATACACTAAAATTGAGAGTGTATTTTTCTAATTGAAGTCATTTTAGGAGCCTATGCAAAGTTTGGTGTCCATATCTTAACTCCTTCTAGTGGTTTCTTTGTAAATGCATCTTTTTTACATTGCTAAAAAATAGGAGAAGTGTGAAAGTTCATTGATATTTACCAAAGGGAGGGTATCTAAGTCTTATATATGTTTTGTGGAAGGATAAAGGGTATCCAAAACATCCATTTATTCAAGGAGTCTTTTGAAAAAAATAAAAGTTATCCACCTATCTGCCTTGTTGCTGTCACAGAATTGTAAAGTTGCATAGACAACATTTTGGCTTGAAAAATATTGAAACTCAAGGGTAAGTGTTGGAACATGGTGAATATGTAAAAACAAACTCATTGAAGCCTTAAAACCTCTTGGAGTTGACCATTTGTGGGATTTGACCATCAGGACCTAGAAGGGTCACTTGGCACATTGTTACAAATTTACTCATTTTAGGTTGTTACTTGGGTCCATCACCCTATCCTCTGCATCACTTGTATATTCTCAATATTTGGGACTGAAGAAACATGTTGCATTTGATCCTCTCCATAATCATCTTTATGTTCAAGTGCATCATGGTTCATAGTGTTTCTCCTTTTTTTTGGTTCATCATGGTTACCATGCATTATTACAACCATGCCAACTCGTCCTCCATTGGTTACCATGCTTAGAATCATTGGAAAAATTGCATATACTCTAAGTTTTTAGTAGCAAGGTTCTCACAAAAAACTTTTACAATACTATAAAAATAATCTTCTAAGCTTTGGTTAGCTACCATCTCCAAATGAGCTATTTATTAATATGGTGATTTAACATCATTCTAATATGTTGAGCTCTTTGGCCCACCCCTTGAAACAATAGTAAAATAGATAAGAATTTATTTGCATGCAGTCTTAAGCCTCCTCAAATGAACTAGTCATTACCAAGGTGGTTCAACATCACCCATTAGTGTTGAACCCTTAGGCCCACACTTCCAACTGAGAGGAAAATTGGTTCTTAGTCCAATACCATTAATGAAATACAAGGAACACTAGTGCAAAGCACCTAATCATTTTTCTTTTCTTGATGTAATAAGGTCTAGGGATAGATCTAATGATCTCCTTGTGACCATCCACATTTGTAATGGACACAAGACCCCATGGTGCAACTATAAGCCTTGGCCATCAATTGGTCCAATAAAGTGGATTTTTGGTAAATTCCATATTTTTAGGTAATTCTATATGTTTAGAACATTATTAGGGTTCCTAGGAGTTTGTAGAGTCCGTTTGCAATAAAACTTGTCTTAGCGCAAAAATTGCAAAAAGTTACTTAGCAACTTTTGCAATTTTCTTGACAACTTTTCACAATCTAACTCCTAACGGCTAGAACTATTTGAATTGTCAGTTTCATTAGCTCTGAGTGGGCAAGTGAACCCTAGTGACACCCTTTTTCTATCCATGAAGACCATCCATCGTCTGCGACCACCCCGTACCGAGGAGTCCCCAAGGTTCTTTAAGTGCATTTTGAGGTCGATCTTCTGAGGGTCATAACTTAGAGCTCATGAGGGCTATCAATGAACTATTGAATTCTATAGGATGGTGATTTTGAGGCCTAAAATAACCTATCTCATTTTTGAGAGATCACATTTTGTTTGCATTCGGAACAGCGATCTCACTCGATGCCAAAACTTGCAGTGTGCCCCAGTTCATAGGTGCACCACAACGTAACTTTGACACTACTAATCTTGGCATCAAATCGTCAGTACCATTAGCTCTGGATGGGTGGGTGAACCCTAGTCACACCCTTTTTTAGGCCACGAAGACCATCCATCATTTGTCGCCACCCCATACCAAGGAGTCTCCAAGGTGCTCTAAGTGCATTTTGAGGTCGATCTTTCAAGGGTCATAACTCAGAGCTTGTGAGGGCTATCGATGAACTATCAAATCCTACAAGACAATGATGCTAAGGCCTAAAATAAGTTATCTCATTTTTGAGAGATCACATTCCATTTGGATTTGGCACAACGATCTCGCTCGATGCCAAAATTTGTAGTGTGCCTCAATTCATAGGTGCACCACAACGTTACTTTGAAATCGCTGATCTTGGCATCAAATCGTCAATGTCATTAGCTCTAGATGGGTGGGTGAGCCCTATTCACACCCTTGTTCTAGCCATAGAGACCATCCATAATTTGCGGCCACCCCATATTAAGGAGTCTCCAAGGTACTCTAAGTGCATTTCGAGGTTGATCTTTCAAGGGTCATAACTCAGAGCTCATGAGGGCTATCGATGAACTATCAAATGCTACATGATAATGATGCTGAGACCTAAAATAACCTATCTCATTTTCAAGAGATCACATTCTATTTGGATTCGGCATAGCGATCTCACTCGATGCCAAAACTCACAGTGTGCCTCAGTTCATAGGTGCACCATAGCGTAACTTTGAAACCGCTGATCTTGGCATCGAATCATCAGCGCCATTAGCTTTGAATGGGTGGATGAACCCTGATCACACCCTTTTTCTAGCCACAGAGACCATCCATCATTTGCAGCCACCCCGTACTGAGGAGTCTCCAAGGTGCTCTAAGTGCCTTTTGAGGTCGATATTCTAAGAGTCATAACTTAGAGTTCACGAGGGCTATCAATGAACTGTTGAATGCTATAGGATGGTGATGCTAAGCCCTAAAATAACCTATCTCATTTTGAGAGATCACATTCCATTTGCATTCGACACAATGATCTTTCTCGATGCCAAAACTCGCAGTGTGCCTCAGTTCATAGGTGCACCATAGCGTAACTTTGAAACCGCTAATCTTGGCATCGAATCATCAGTGCCATTAGCTCCAAGTGGGTTGGTGAACCCTAGTCACACCCTTGTTCTATCTATGAAAACCATCCATCATCATCGGCCACCCCATACCAAGGAGTCTTCAAGGTGCTCTAAGTGCCTTTCAAGGTTGATATTCTGAGGGTCATAACTCGAAGCTCGTGAGGGATATCAATGAACTATCAAATAAGATAGTGATGCTGAGGCCTAAAATAACCTGTCTCATTTTTGAGAGATCACATTCCATTTGCATTCGGCATAGCAATCTCGCTCGATGCCAAAACTTGCAGTGTGCCTCAGTTCATAGGTGCACCACACCGTAACTTTGAAATCTCTGATCTTAGCATCGAATCATCAGTGCCATTAGCTCTGGGTGGGTAGGTGAACCCTAGTCACACCCTTGTTCCAGCCATGAATACCATCCATCATCCGCGGCCACCCCATACCGAGGAGTCTCCAAGGTGCTCTAAGTGCCTTTTGAGGTTGATCTTTTGAGGGTCATAACTCAGAGCTCATGAGGGCTCTCGATGAACTGTCAAATTCTACAAGATGGTGATGCTAAGAACTAAAATAAACTATCTCATTTTTGAGAGATCACATTTTTTTTGCATTCGGCACAACGATCTTGCTCGATGCCAAAACTCGTAGTGTGCCTCAGTTCATAGGTGCACCACAGCGTAACTTTGAAATCACTGATCTTGGCATCGAATTGTCAGTGCCATTAGCTTCGGGTGGGCCGATGAACCTTAGTGACACCTTGTTCTAGCCACAGAGACCATCCATCATCCGCGGCCACTCTGTACCGAGGAGTCTCCAAGGTGCTCTAAGTGCATTTTGAGGTCGATATTTCGAGGGTCATAACTCATAGCTCGTGAGGGCTATCAATGAACCATTAAATGCTACAAGACGATGGTGTTGAGGCCTAAAATAACTCAAAGCTCATGAGGGCTATCGATGAACTATCTAATCTAGTCTCTTAAGTTGAGATATTTTGAAGTTATGTTGAAATTGAAAAGTTGTAGTATGAGGATAGTAACAAAGTGAAGTGCTAGTTATCAAAGATTATGAATCTATGAATGACTTGGTGGTTGGGAATAGAATCCATGGTTGAGGAGTGGAGTCCTTGACTATGTTGAGATTAGATTTGAAGCCAAGAGTTAGTTTCAAGGTTGAAGGTGGAGTTTAAAATCAAATTTGGGGTTATCTGAACCTTGTGTAGGAAGTTAACAAGTGTGTTTATGTCATGATAGCACTTCAAATTATATATTGCATCCAAATTTGATAATAAAGGTTGTTAAAATATTATTCAAAAATTATTGCATTTGAATCGAATATAACAAACATAATCAAAATTAATGATAATCCATAAACATGAACAATACACATGATCCATGATAAATTAAACAATATTAGATACTAAATTAATATGTATATCATTGGGCACATAAATGAAAAAAATATATATCAAAATACATGTATCCATAGAAAAAATTTTACACAAATATATATCAAAGATCATGTATCCATAGACAAAGTACTCAAATATATATCAAAATACATAGATCCATATACAAAATGTGGCTAATCATGCCATCAAAATGTGTATAATATCAATGTTTCTGTATACAATGTGGCATATGCCATCTCAAAATGTCTCATGATGCATCCTACGACAACTATACTATCCTAGGGTGCTAGTGGATGATCAAAATGCAGCCTCTTCACTTCACTAGGTGGATTGGATGCCTCCTACATAAGCAAAAAAGGAAAACCCAAAGTTAGACTACTAAATTTATATGATTTTACGTATCTAACATCGAATTACTTAAATGCATAATGATATTTTTTGTAATGGAGATTTATACTATC
This sequence comes from Cupressus sempervirens, assembly GCA_028749045.1. Classification (NCBI taxonomy): domain Eukaryota; kingdom Viridiplantae; phylum Streptophyta; class Pinopsida; order Cupressales; family Cupressaceae; genus Cupressus; species Cupressus sempervirens. The sequence goes on along the minus strand of CM053783.1, from coordinate 227,207,262 downwards.
AAAATTTCATAACTAATACCTCTCTCATCAACCTCCTACACCAGTCAGGAGTCCTCTTGTATGCCCTCGGCAATGTTGGTACCTCTTTGATTATGGGCTATATATGTTCAAATACGTTTGTTAGATGAATCTAAAATTTAAACTATAACATTATAATTCATAGAATTCTAAATTTATAACATATTTAATCATGAATTCAAACTACAACTTATTATTGTAGGCTCCTCCTCAAGAGTGAGTGGCCGCATCATCAAATCTACATAACTCTCCCGTTGGACCTCATGTGCACTAGGAGTCTCCTATGAGATACAAAATAGTAATTTTTAGTATCATGGAAATTAGTTTTGAATTTATTTATGAAGATAAGGATAATAAAAAATAAATGATACTTATACATACAATGGGGCTCTTAGTGCGAATGAAAATCCCTGATTGTCTACGATGCAAAATCTGTACAGGCTCATCGCCAGTAGCCACGCCCTATATACAATAAAGAATGTAATTAAATGGGATTACCACAAACAGTTTACAAGAATGCGTCGATATTTAATCAAATAGAAAGTTCCTAATTACTTTTCCTTTGTCAATGCATGTTGGCTCACCCCCCGCACTCTGTCCCCCCAGGACAGGTGCTACCACTAGTGCATTTGAGGTCATTTTGAGACCAAAAATTGCGACCAAGTTTTTTAAATGGGTTGCTTGGTCACGTTATAAGGCAATTTTTTGTTTTTTTTTAAATAACTAGCCCATGTTGGTCGCAATTGCGACCAATTATTTTGGTCAGAATTGCAACACACAGGGAAGCATAAAACAGAAAAAAAGGGCAAAACATTTCATTTGGCTTTTGCGTGAGGTTCATTTGGCTTTGGCGCGAGTGAGGGTCTCCATCAACATTGGCTCTGCTACAGATCCTTTTCATCTGGCTTTAGCGCAAGGGTCTCCATCAACATTGGCCCGAGGGTCATCAACATTGGCGTGAGGGTCTCCATCAACATTGGCGCGAGGGCACGTCTTGGCGCAAGGGCACGTCTGATTTGGTGCATTTGATTGTAGAAATTTTGAGGGCACATCTAAAATTTTGAGGAGTTCCATGTGATTCCATTAGACTAATTTATGAAAACCATTGCAATGTGCCTTTAAAATAATGTATTGGGTGCATTTCATTTCTATTTCCATTTGAAATTGCTTTCAAACAGTCTACTGCATTATGCTTTGACATCAGTTGATGGGTTTATGATAGTTTGCATTCATATTAATTGGTTATTGTATAAAATTAAAGTTGGCTCAATGTTTTGATTTGTATAGGCATAACATTCCACTTATTCTCATTTGTGAAGGAACTCCAACTGATCATAGTTCCATTTTTATCACTAACCATTTATATCAGATAGTGATAAAAATGGTCAGTGGGTCATTCAAAACAGCGGCTTTTCAAAGAAACAACTTTTATCTCTAAATTTTTGATATTTTACTTGAATTAGATGGTTTCATAGGCATTTATAGGAAGCCAAACAACATTACATAAATCTTTGAAGAGATTGCTTCTCATAGTATTGGGGAACAAATGAGTTGGGTGGTAGGCCACAACACTCATAGTTGAATGCCATTTACACCGCACATTTTTTTCCAAATCTTTTATTCAACAAGACCACATCACACCATAATAAAAATGGACCTTCCTAAAACTTATTCAATATCTCATTTATATAGCCCATGCAAGACATCGTTTAACATCACAGTCAAAATGGTCATCATGTGGTCAATCTTTCAACTTATTACCGTATACTACAGGTATGTCTATTGAGGGAATGATTGGAAAATTGCATAGAAAAATGTAAAAAATTGTATAAAACATGGGTGAATACATAAATCTTAAAATGGTGAAACTAAGGGTAGAGATTTTAGGGAGTCAAAGAGATGTTTAGTGACATGATTAGCTTCCGGCATAGATCAGATTACATAATTAGGGATAAGGATTGTAGTCTGTAACTCTTTTCTGGGGCATCCTTTTTATGATATGCAATGTATCATCTCATTAGATTCTTCACTCATACTATGCGACTTTCCACGAACTGCCTATTTGGATTATGTTCATGATCTCAACTATTAGGGGAAACTCTGCACACTCTGTCTTCTCTCGACTGTGTAGGGTTCTAGAATTTTGAACACTTTTGATCTCCTTATGGCTTGAAGAGCCTTATCTTTATCAGGTCTTCTTCCTTTGAAATGGATGTTGTCTGAATTGACACTGAGTTTCTTATCAAATGCAATTGGCTACTTTGCATAATTCACACTAATAGAAACAACAACACCAACTACTTGTTACTCTGCAAGGAAAAAGTGAGCATCTTTTGCACCCCTTTCACAACTTTCATGCAATCTTTTGTGTTTGTTACAAAGTGCATTCCACATTTAATGATTCATCTTGATAGAAGTCCTCTCCTTGGAAAATAACAAGCTTTTTCATTCTTGAATAGGGCTTGACTACTATTCTATTTATCCTAGGAATGCCATGTAAAACTCTCTGCCATATACTGACATATTCAGGTTGTATTGTGTTTTTTAACGGACACTTTTAATGGATTTCTACCAAGTCACTACTTTAAGAATATGCTCTCTTTCATCAAGATTACTTTCTAGGATAGTTACTAAACTTTTTATGTCAATACTTCAGTTAGAAATATGCTTTCTTGTTCAGCAACACAAAATCTGCCTTGTCTTCATAATTTTTATTATAGTAATATTTACTTTAATATATTTTTATTAATATTTACCACAATGTCAATTAATATTTACTTTAATATATTTTTATTATAGTAATATATTATAAGAAAAAATTAAATCTTTACAAAAAAAAATTAATACCAAAATATTTCTTATGAAAAAGATATAGGCTAGTGTAAATGTAAAAAAAATTAACTAAATTTTTTAGATGTTAAAACTAGCACATATGTGAATTTAAAAGATTTATTTATATAATCTATTAATATTTTCTTTAAAATTTATCTCAACTCCAAGGAAAAAGCTAAGGAGTGAGCAAACATAAATTTGAGTGGTAAATGGATCCACCCAGGATTCTATTAGAAGCCAAAGTGGATGCCCGTATTGCTGTTCTTTTTACTAAAATAGATTCAAAATTCATAAGCTTGTATTAGATAAAAGGGAAAACTTTATACAAATTGTCAAAAGCCTGTGACTGTCAAATACAGGGCCTTTGATCATTTCTGCCATAAACATTCAATAGAAAAATCTCTTGTCCATAAGTTTTGGCTTCCTCACACTTACAAGCACCTCAATTCTGATTTATATATCTGAATTAAGAATCATGAAAATTAATTATAGTTCATAATTTTTTTCTACTTTCTGAGATCTATATAATTTTGATGATGGGTGTGATTTCAAAAATTGATAAAAGCAATTTGAGACAATCAAATTAAATTGTAAATTTTTCATCTTGGAAATCTTAGATTTGAATCTATTGAAACTCAATACATAATAACAAAAACATTTATAACAAAATCTACCTGAGCTTTGAAGACAAGTGGTTCATAGTAAACTGACAAATCCTCAAAATCGAGTATAGAAAGACTTTCAGGCCACTCTCCAGACAGAATCTCTTCCACAATCTCAATCATCTCCTCTCTTTCCACTTCCACACTTTTACTTGAACTCACATTGAATGCATACCTCACCTGACCTCTTAATTTCCTTCTCTTCCTTTCACACTAAGATACTTGTGTTGGTAATAATGGTAGTGCAGCAAATGCTACACACTTCAATTTCACTGCATTTACCAAAGACATTGGTTGTTCCTCTCTACTTTATTATACTCAATTCAATATCTCTTGCATTTTGACATTTATATAGCAAATTAAATGGGCCATACTGAAATAAATGAAAGCTAAATGGTTTCAAAATTCAGCTTCATTTCGTGCAGATATACATTGAATCTTATCTTATATGTGGGTCCATTTTAAGACACATGTCTATACATTGGCAAAGATTTGGAATGCCTTAGCACATTCCTCTGAATTATTGTGTAGTGGATAAGATGGACTAAGCTATTGAAAGAGATTGATGGTAAATTTTGTGGACTCTGATTTGCATGAAACAACTGTGTATTACAAGTGGCTTCTACAATGGAGGACAAATTGTTTTTTACTCTTGTAAAACAACTGGCTTCTATCATGGAAAGTGGGGAAGCTAAATTTTTGGGGCTTCAAATGAAGCCAAATCTTTGAATGAAGGTCCCAAGGGGCTTCACTTGAAGCCTCCATGCCGATATTGATGTGGGGGCTTTGAATGAATATTAGGGCTTCATTCAAATCTGACATGCAGACCTCATTCATACTCCTAATAATCGATCGAAAAAGCTTTTAAATCCAACATTTTTTCTTTTTTGTCCCATGGTTTCATGTATGAGTTGGTGGACTAGGGTGCTAAGAGGGAAGTTAGTAACATCATACCTTGCATCAGCATCTTCGTCTATGGTTCAAGAGCACCTAACTCTTATGAAGTACAACTCAACAACTGTTTGACAAGCTTTAATAGTTGACATGTAATGGGTGATTGGTGTCAGGCTACTACGTATGCATTAATCCTAGTCTTGAATGCAAAAGAAACTGTGAATTCACTAAATAGGGTCAAACTTATTTTTGTTGATTTAATAGATTTGATTTGAGAATGATGGTCTAATGATTTGAGAGAAAGAGTTGAGAGACAGATGAAGAGAGAGATAATACAAGTGATAGAAAGACTCTTAGATAATATTCTTGAGGACAATGTGTATTATAGTCCTTACCATGTTTTCCTTTGATCTACCAAAAGGATGGTGGCGTCCTGCAAATGGCATGGCTCTTTCTACCACTTGTATTATCTCTCTCTCCATCTGTCTATCCATTCTTTCTCTCAGATCATCTGACCAACATTCCCAAATCAAATCTTGACCCTATTTAGTGGATTCACAACATAAACTTCAAATGCTTCTCCTATCAAATATGTAGATTTCACAATAGCTAAGAAACATAATTGTAGGCATCATGGTCACATTTTTTTGGAAACATAATTGGGTTGTGTACCCAAGCAATGCAAAGCAACTTCCACACCTTTAATTCGAAGTTGAATTCATCTGTAAGAATGATCGCTTGCCAACAGTTGCTAAATACATCTGTAGCTCATGAATACAAGGTCCTCCAACAAATGTATTCAACAATTGTTGGCAAGCGATCATTCCTAGCTTATGAATACAAGGTCCTCCAACAAATCTATTTAACAGATATTGGCAAGCGATCATTCCTAGCTGCTTTTGTTTTATAAGGTTTGTCTCAATCCCAATAGGTTGTAGTTTCATTTTCTAGATGCACTTCATCACTTGGGTATACAACTCAATTACATTGATTCCAAAAAAATGTGACCATGATGCTTACAATTATATTTCTTAGTTGTTGTGTCCTAAGATCCCTTATGACCCTTTACGACCATTTACAATCCCTAAGAATAAATCTTAGAGCTCTTAAAATGTCGTAAAGGGTCATAAGAGACTCCTAGGAGGGGCCATGATGAGCTTCCACCTTCACGTGGTTCGCCCTGTTAAGTAGAGAATGCTATAGTTTTCACAAAACAAAGAGAGGCTCAATAATTTAAGATCTTAGTCCATAGACAAATTAAATTAGACTTATTATCCAAAACACATAAAAAACATGCACATAAACATGGTAGGCACTAAATAGAGATAGTTGGAAGAGAATTAAAAAAAAGATTAAGGAATATGTTATTTTAAGAAATATTTAAATAACAATTATAAATTGAGTTAAATCAATAAGTATTTGTTTCTACCTTTTCCAATATAAATTTAAATATTGAATGGTCTCTCCTTTATATCTTAATCCTTCAATACTCATAACTCTTTATTGCATTCATTTTGATCATTCACTAAATGTAATTAAATTATAATTATATTACATGTTATTTTAATTTTTTATATTTTTACTTTTTATTTTTATTATTGAATGTCATGTCAAAAAGGGGACATTATAGTGAGATGCATTACAATATAGCAAAATAACAAGAATATTATTGAAACAAACTGATACAACATTCAGATTATAAAATTAGACTGCTACAACAACACAAATTAACCTAACAGAAAGCATAGAATACCATTCCCACAATGACCGAACATTTACCCACTGAACTACACCTCTTCTAAATAATGTAAGATGCTGATAACAAGTTGATACTACCATCACACATGTCAAATTAGACTGATACACACTAAAAGCCACCCTAATCAATTGTAGCTAACATCTGGATGTACACTTATAATTGATGTCAATTAGAATACTGAAGGTCTGGAATAGGGCATAGTGGCTGCTGATACAGCAAGTACAAACTCGTAGAAAGCTCACCAGATTCGCCAAAGTCTACATAACTAAGACTTAGCATCAAAGGTTCTCCCTAGGCACCTCAAAACCACCAAATATTGGCCCCAAAATAGGAGCCCTTCATCTTCAAGCTCTCACATACTTGCTCCACTTGGTACAACACCCCATAAAGGTCATCTATTCACTTTCAACTTGGACAACCTACAATATGGTCTTTGTATACAATTCATTTTTTCTCGTTTCATTATATGGTTTGAACAAGTGTGGAAAAAAATTAGATTTTTATTATGAATTTTCTGTTCACCAATCTATGTTAAACTAATCAGCAAGGTCACTTTCCTAATACTTTATGAACTGGATGCTATTCGCAAGGTCAATTTCCTAACACTCACTATAGTACTTGCTATTCAATTGAGATAGACACGGCTCATTAGTTTGTTTGTATTCTCTTTGGATTTTGTTAAAGAAGACATCTGAATGCTATATGATGAACTAAAAGTTATGTGGTTTCAATAGGCTTGTGCATTTCTTGAGCCAAATTACCAGCCCCAGTGACATTTGTTGTTGTTCAAAAGCAGCACCATACTAGACTATTTACAAACAACCATGTAGATAGGCATTCTATAGATAGACTCGAGAACATCTTGCCAAGTCTTCAGTACATAATAAAGCAACTAAATTTCATAAAATGTTTTTTTGATAGTCGATTTGTTTAAATATTGCCCATAAAAAATTAGTTAGTACATCTCATCTTTTTTCTGCACAGGAGCTTGCAGTTCTAAAGAATCTGATAGCAAAGAATTTGAAGAAGATATTGTAGCAAAGGTATATTTGGTGTTCTTTTTAAAGTGAAAATGTGATTGGAAATTTTGTATATTGTCATATTTCACTTGCAGAAAGGTCAAATTGTAAATAGAGGTGAACTTGTATGGATTTAAGTTTCTTCTTCATTATTTATAATGCTCTCGATTCCTCCTTTGTAGTTGTAAAAATACTTGTTTATTTTCACCTTTCCAGATACCCTTTACCAGGTTCTTCAAGATTCTAAAATATCTTGGGCTGACCCCACTCCAGCATGTCCTAACTCCTACTTGGTTCAGAGACCATACTCCTTTTTATATGTGTCTTCCTCTTACTACTCCATTTGCAGGTTGCAAACAAATCATCCTTCTTCCACCAACAAGTCATTCCATTCAAGAAAGACCATGTCTGACGATATCAACACACAAAAAAATAGGGAGGCAATTGCTAGACTGCGGTCTAACTTAAAAAGAAAAGTTGATGGAAAATGTTATTGTCCTTGCGAAATGTGTAAGGGCTTAAAGACTCGAAGATATCTAATCACAACAGCTGAGCAACATTGTAGGCAACATGGTCATATTAAAGGGGAAAACAAGTATCGCCCATTGGTATGTATTTTAATAGTTTATAAATTACATGAGACATTATTTGATGATGACATCATGGTCATGGTTAATATAAGGTAATCATTTTCATATAGGTCAACATCCCTGAGTTTCATGTTATGAACCATGACAATTCAGAGAATGCAGATTTCCAAACGAGGGAACATGGAGGTGTGAATATTGAAGTAGAAGGTAATGATACCATGGAAGAAGATCAGGATGATGAAGATCACGATGATCAAGATGATGATGATGATGATGATGATGATGTTGTTGTTGATGATGATGCAGAGTTTAATGTACCTTTACTTGAGAAGGCAGAGCATCCCCTATATGAAGGCTCCAAAACAACTCTTCTTGCCACTGTATTGCTATTGGTGAACTTGAAGGTAATGAATGGTTTATCCAATGTAGCAATGACACGTATGTTAAGGTATGCCATCTTCTTTCATTATTTTACTCTTAGTTCCCTTACAATTAACATTGGGTTCGTGTAGCAATTAATATTCTTTAAATTAAGAAATTATATTTTTGGTCGTAGGTTGATAGGTGAGTGTTTGTTACCACCATCAAACATTCTACCTCACTTGTACCGAGAATTATCTGCCATCATGAAAGATATTGGAATGGGGTATCAAACAATAGATGCATGTCCGAACGATCATATTATATATTATAAACAACATGAATTTGCAACACAATGCCCTACTTGTCATATCAGTAGATATCAATCAGATTGATTAACAAAAAAGGTGCCTCACAAGGTTCTTCGGCATATTCCTATTATTCCACGTCTACAACGATTATTCAAGTGCCATAGCTTGGCAAAATTTATGGATTACCATGCATGCAATAGAAGTCAAGATGACATTATGCGAATGCCTGCAGATGGTTCGGCATTTAATGAAATACAGGAAAAATGGCCACACTTTAAAGAAGAACCTCATAATCTCAAGTTTTCATTGGCAGCAGACGGTGTCAACCCTTATGGAGAGATGAGATCTACTTGCTCAGTGTGGCCTGTTTTTGTTATCAACAATAACATACCTCCTTGGTTGTCCATAAAGAGAGAGCACATAATGTTGACACTGATTGTTCCAGGTATTTTTTGATTTAGTGGTCATCTAAATTAATTTATTATTACTAATCCATCAAATGGTCAAAATAATTATGTAATGTTTTTTCTCATTCAACTAGGTAAGTACCAATTCAAAGATATCAACGTATAAATTGAACCCCTTATCAACGAGTTGGTGGTGTTATGGAATGGGGTTACTATGTATGACATTTGTAGATCAATAGGACAAAGACAATTTCAATTTCATGCAATGCTTGTATGGACAATACACGATGCCCCTGGGCTAACACATTTTTGTGGTATGTTCTCTTCTTGACACCTCTTTTTTGGTATGTCAAAGTTAACACATTTAATCCAATTATACACGATCTTGTAGGTCTTCAGAAAAAGGGTAAATTTGCATGTCCAGTTTGTGGTCCAAAGACGAAATCCTGTCATTCAAAAAGTTTAAGAAAGCAGGTGTTCGATGAGAATAGACACTTTCTGCACAAAAATCATATGTACCAAATTACCGAAAAAAATCTTTTCAATGGTCTAGAAGAGACTACATCAAAGCCATAGAGAATGACACCTCACCTATGGAAGTTGGCATACAATAAAATAAATCGTCAAGGTAATGTCATTCCATTTGATGCTTTTTGTTTCAAATTTATATTTTGATAGTGTGTTTTGTTTACTGATGATGTGATTGATGGTTGTGAAGGTCGTCAAGACATCAATGTCCAACTTCCAAAAGGACTAAAAATTTATCCTACACAATTTACTAGGTTGCTATACTACAAGCAACTCCCAATTGTGCATTTGTTTGATCCTATGCATATTGGAAAGAATGTAGCATAGACATTATGGAAAATCTTGGATGGAAGGCGTGACAAAGATCAAATTGTCAAAACTTGTAGTGACATTGAAGAATCCAACCATGCAATGAAAAATGGTATTCGACCAAATAACAATGGAGACTGGATTGATACAAGTGCCCTTAGTTGGTTATTGTCAGAGCAGCAGAGCAATGCTATAAAAGAAGTCATAAAAAAAATACGATTTCCCACAGGATTTGCTGCGAACATAAACAATGTCATATCAAATAAAAGTGAATTTGGGCCAGGGTTGAAAACACACGATTGGCATACATTTATTAAGGTAATTCATGTTATTTTTTATTCACTATATATTTATATACTACATGTAGTTTCAATTGCATTCTTTTATAAAATATTGACAAGATCATTTTACAAATATTGCAGTATGTTCTACCTCTATCTCTCCCACACCACTTTGCCAACAATGTCAAATAGGTTATATATGATCTTGGAAAATACATGAGGTGGTTGTCATCTAAAGAAATAAATAAAGAAGATATAAAATATTGGAAGAGAAAAATTCCTCTTCTGATGTGTGAAATGCAAAAGTGTCTACCTCCAAGTTTTTTCAATGCACAAGAACACTACCTCATACATCAAGTTGAGGAGATTGAATTGTGTGGACCTGTACCAACCAAGTCAATGTGGATGGTTGAGAGGCACTTGAAATTTTTGAAAGGCTTGGTTTGCCAGAGAGCACATCCTGAGGGTTCCATGGTGGAGGGATATATGGTATAACAGACCATGGTGTACATTACTAAATATCTTCCTAAGTTTGTAGCAAACATCCATGTAGATCGTATTTGGGATCCTGACTCAATTAACAAATTCGAAGGGGAGTACTTGATGGGCAAAGGTAGATCGAGGAAAGTGAGAGGTAAATCTAAGATTTTATTGTAGTTAATTAATTCATATAAATCTTCAATATAAGTTATTTTTAATTGGTGTATTTATTTGAAATAGGTGGTCGAGAGTGGGATGCAATACATTTGTATATTGCGAACAATCTTGATTGGATGACAGAATGGATTGAACGATGTCAAAAAAATGGTTGCTCATTAACATGGGAAGGTGTTGGTTCATTGGTTACAGAAGCTCATCGTAATGGAAATTCCAATGTTATGCCGATGGTAGTTGATCTAGTAAATGGTTTAAGAGGTGGAGAGGTACGTAGAAATTTATTAATGATCATAACTCGACGTATGTTTCGTATCAACTCATGATGCAAATAATTTACATAGGCTTCAAAAATTTCAGGTCAAGCACCACAAAGCTATGTACTATCATGGCCACAAATTTTGCATAAAAAGGTTGGATGACACAAAGAAAACTTGTGATTCTGGGATAACTGCAGTTTTCGAGGTCACCAATATATCATCTAGAAGTGACATACATCCTCAACAATCTCAAAATCAATACTATGGCATCTTGGATGATATAATTGAGTGTGAATTTAACACCTTCAAAGTAGTTCTATTTGTCGTCAAATGGTATAGGTTACGACTAAATCAAAATGATCCAGATAGAACGATTATTCAACATGATAATGGATTTACAATGATCAATACAAGGTTGTTTGAGCCAGTTGGAGATGAGCCCTATGTTCTTCCAAGCCAATGTGAGCAAGTGTTTTACTTAGAGGTTCCAAATAAATAGGGTTGTTCATTTGTTGTTAGACATGATCCAAGAGCAAGGCCGATAAAGTATAATGTTATGGAAGAAGAAGATATTGAAGATGATGAAGAAGCAGATGATGAAGATCAAGATGATGGTGATGATGATGATGGTGATGGTGATGGTGATGATGATGATGATGATGGTGATGATGATGATGATGGCGATGGTGATGATGGCGATGATGATGGTGATGATGGCGATGATGATGGTGATGATGATGGTGATGATGGCGATGATGATGATGATGATGATGATGAAGAAGAAGAAGAAGAAGATAATCAATGACTCCAAACATCATCACCCCTTCTGTTGACGATCTTGCATTCCATATATAAGGTAAATTTGTTCATGTTTATGATGTTGCATATTGTTCATGTTGTCTTCTAAGTTATTTGTAGCATACACGTATCATGTAATTTTTAGCGAACTTAAGATAAATTATTAACATATGCAGGAAATTTGATTATATATTTATTGTGTTCATTTCTAATGATTACAACATATGTTATTTATAGTTACCAATGTTTATGTTGTGTCTGATTATGACCCTTTTTGCAAACAGTCAATTGACTACAGGTACATCGTCACCCCTTCTGTTGACATGTTTGCGATGTTGCCTATTGTTCATGTTGTCTTCTAAGTTATTTGTAGCAAATGTGTATCATGTAATTTTTAGCTAACTTAAGATAAATGATTAACATATTCAGGAAATTTGATTACATATTTATTGTGTTCATTTCTAATGATTACAACATAGGTTATTTATAATTACCAATGTTTATATTGTGTCTGATTGTCACCCTTTTTGCAAACAGTCAATTGACTACAGGAGATTTGACCCGTTTGGCGTGGATTGTGCACAGTGACATGGATCAACAAGTATAAGTCAATAAATAGACATAATTTTCTTATATTCTTCTTGTTTATCATTGAGCACGTATGTTATAAATAGAAATTATATAATCATATAATGTATATATAGACAAAGAAGGTCCGTATAGAAATATAATTGTATAATCACTTTCAACTTACTACATTTTATATATGTCACTTTCACTTTCCATTTGATGGATTGCAGGACCCACAAAATAGGTACTTGTTAGATCTATCTACATCGAATGAGGGAAATGAGGAAATGGTAGATGAAAGCTCTACATGTAGTACGGCTAAAAGAGGGAGATCAACTAGAGGTCAAAAGAATAGAAAAAATTTGATAAACGCATGCAATTTTTCCTTGCTAATGGGGGGTCATGTTCTTATGATGATGAGACCAAAGGCGACATCAAGGTGCCCTTTCGGTACTCACACATTGAGAAAGAATGGATACCCAATGAGCTACCTCCAATTAACACATATTTTTGTGTTAATGAGAGGATATATCGCATTGCTCCGTCCTCATTACATGGTTTGGGCCTATTTTCCATGGATGGGATAAAGGTATGTTACAACAAAGTTGTCGAATTGTTCAAGTATGTCGGTCCATGTTAAAATTACAATGATTGGATGCGGATTGTTTGATATAAAAAAAGTATGCATAGGTATGGGGTATCAGCTAATTATATACAATGGAAAGAAAATGATCAAAGTAAAAGATTTGCTATGTACATTGATGGGAGACCAAAAGCAATAGGTAATATTGCAAGTTTTATAAATAGTACACGACCTGCTTCAACTAGTAAGCAACCCAATTGCATATTTGAGGCGCGTGAGGGGAATGAAGTTTTTGTTTGTGCAATAAAATCAATAAGTGCAGGGGAAGAACTGCTAATTGATTACCATTTAAATCGCATAGATATAAACAATGTTACTATCATGAGGGCTGTAAGTACTATTTACCATTTTGTTAATAAGTTTTTTTTTGCTGTCTATTGCTTTCAGTTAGCTGAATTTTTTATGTTTAATCTTTGTGACAGGATGATATGGATCCGACAGATGATAGAGGTTAGCAGGATGCTACTCCCACCCCTTCTTCAGTGAGGGTAAACCTTTTTGAAATTGTACAAATTAGATAGTTGAAAAATGTTATATTATTACGTTATTTTATTTACGGTTTTTGAGTTTTTATGATAGTTTTACTGATATTCCTCTCACAATTTGATGTTCAGGATAAGGGTAAAGCAGTAGCAGTGACCACCGAGCCACTAACTAGGCATTCTGATGAGGCCGATATTGCTGATACTCCCAATTTTATAAAAATGTTGAAAAAAAAAATTAGGCAAATTAATTTAGAAGCAATAAAAATTTTGGATGAGGAAAATATGGAACCCAAGGAGATGAGGAAGAGGCTATCAGAATTGAAAGTGCAAGCTCAGTGTTATGAAGTAAGCTCCAATGAATATTTAGTTATAACAAAAGTTCAATAAAGATTTATATTTTATAATCTTTTATGTTGTGAAGTAAAATATGTAATATGTGCAAAAATAATTTATTGATGCAATTTTTTTAAAGAGTTGTAAGAAACTTTAACTATTAAATTCTTGTTATACAGGAATTTTTGGGAATTGATCCAGAATGTGGTCAAGGACAACGCGCTGAGGATGGTAGTAGCAGAGTTTTGGCTGCCACTGGTAAAATAATCTTTTAGTTGACAAGTTAGAAGGAATTTTTTATTTTGAACATTCAAAACTTTTTAACTCTTACTTTTATTATTTCAGAATGTCTTCGCTAACAATGTATTGTTCAAGTCATCTAGTGCAGGAGACTCCTACGAGGTTGACGGATGCCCGTACGAGATTGCTGACTGCAATGTCGGCAACAAGGGGACATCCAACTAGTAAATCCTTGTTTTGCTATATTTGGTTTTGTGTTAATTATGAGTTGATAATATGTACTTTAATCTTGGGATGCATCACATAGTGTATTGTTTTTTTTTTGTGGTAGGAGATGCACCGTCTGGTATGCTGCCAAATGTGGATCATAGTACATCTATTGGTGATAATTCACCGTCATTTCCTGGAGCTACCCGTGTTTCTAGCACGGGATCTATGGAGACATCATTGTTGATTGACGATAATGAATTAATGCCTTTGAAATGTCCTAAGCTTCCAGGTACTTTAAATAATTATTTTTTATATTGTAATAAGGATTTTCTTGCAAGATGTAAACATGATAGGAAGTGGTGAATGCAAGGGCTTTTGATGTGGAGTGATGCCTCATGACCTTTAGTGTGTCATATTGTGCAAGTTGTTTAATTACTCTGGAATTCCTTTTTATTAGGGGTTTGGTAGGATCATCTGAATTATCAATGACCTTTTGTCTATACCAGTAATTCTCTAGTTTAAGAATTTGGTACATTGCAATTTCATGCTTTGAGTAGAAGATACTAACTAATTTTTCTATAGAGAACCAAAAGTGGGAATCTTCTTTCATATGATTCATTTTAATGGTTTTTACTATTAATTGTCCCATGACATTTTTTGTAGGAAACGATAAATTTTATAGGAGGCTTTATGACCTCACGCTACAAAGATTCGGGCCCACCATACGTACTAGGTTGCTGTACATCATAACTGAACTAATTTTATCCCACTATTTTTTTTCATATCATTAATTGGTGCAACATTTTTCCTTTCATTCGAGTCTTTTCTTATACTAGCTATATCTAACAATTTTGTGTTTTTTCTTAAAAGGTGGAACTACCAATCTCAAAAATTAAAAGATGGGCTCATCAAAGATATAGAGCATGAGTTTGGTAGTAATATTTTTGATCGTAAGAAATTATTACAAAAAGCTGCCAGACATCTCAAGGTTGTGAGGGACACATATAGAAAGAGCCTTGTCCACAACCTAAAGTACGAGCGTCCTCCCCTTGTTTCAGTGAGGGACTAGAATGAGTTCATTTTGGATGCAAAGGAGAAAGGGCAACGTCCGCCAGAAGAAAGTGCACCAGCAAATCCAAAAAGGTATGCAATAGTATTAACTACTAGTACATTAATGAGAAAATTTAGGGTTCAACTTTAGTATCAACAATTTCAACTAGCTCAATTTAATCTATCTATTGATGAAAGGTATGTAAGTCATATGTTGACACAATTGCTTATAAATCTCAATCTCAATCTGGGCATAAATCCTACATAAGATATATTGACAAAATGAAGCCCTTTATTCATATTTAGTGACAAATTTTAGAGCCTATGTCTCCTATGGGTTCTTTTCTCAAATTTTATCTTCGCTGAACTCAAAATCTAATTCAACTAAGAAATTCCTACTCAAAGTTGTGACAATCGAATCTTGTGATATGATGTACCATGTTAGATTTTGAGTCATAAAAATAGGCAACGCCTTGACCACTATACTTGTTGACTTTCCCTTTCTTTTACAATAAATGCTCGCTATCTTGAGTTTCCTATCCCCTGTTTTCTTTTGGGTCATGTGTGCATCAAATCTGCACTTAATCTGCATGTAAATCCTGATGAAATCCATCATTGAAGATATCAAATCCCATATTCTATAGTATTCTGTTAACTATGATAACAGTATATAATGTTGTCATTAGTGATTGTTATTTTATATTGTCATCAATTCCAATTTGTGCTTTGTTGCATATCAAAAAAGAAGTGCATATACACTATACATCATATTTAAGTGTGAATCATCACAAAATCTAATCTCTATCTTCAAATAATAATGTAGTCTGAGAATCCTAAAGAATTTAAAGCTGAGCATTTCCACCACATCTAAAATCCATTCTTCTTTTTTAGTATTTTCCGTTGCTGCTTAAGCTTTGATCACATGGATTATGTGTCTATACCCAACCAATAGATTATCCTTTTTAGGGAATCCCTACTTTTTCTCCTGTGGAAATTGTAAAGATGGAAACTCATTAAGAGATTTTTCCTGATATCACCCTGCTTCCAATCTTTCTCTTCCGTTCCTTAGCTCTTTACAAGCTCACAAAAGGTGTATCAGCTTTGGTAACATGTTAATTATTTGTGTGTAGACTAATTCAAGCACATATATCAGTGAAGTAAAGAGACAAAGTACCAAGCCTAACACATCTACCTTGGGGGAGCACTCTTAAAATACAACATAATGTACAACAAAATTCGTAGTGTGTACAAATGACTTTTCATGTGATTTGAACCTTCACCTGCACCTCTTGTTCCTTCACATTCTCATCCTTTTGAATTCAATATTTCTTGCTATGTTGTTTTGTCAAAATCCCTAAAATAGGAGTTATTTCTCCAACATACTACCACGCATAATCCTCAATTTTAGTATTTAAATTTTGTTATTGTAAATATGAAAGGTATTTAATTCATATGCTGACACAATTGCTTATAAATCTCAATCTCAATCTGGGCATAAATCCTACATAAGATATATTGACAAATGAAGCTTCTAATATGCTCTCTCTATGACCAAAGGCACTCACCCTTATAAAACCTTCACCTGCGGGTCCAAACCCACTTCCTAGAGTTGTAACTATATGTGCTTTCTCAAGGATCTCAGTAAAAATATCCCATGAATTTTGACCAGGAAATCGAACCCATACATATGGTGCATTTTTTCCTCCAAAGACATCAAACCCAAGTGAAGTAAATGTTTCCACAATGATTCTAGTATTCTCTTTATATCATCTAACATATTTCAAACTTTTCATAGGTTGCAGGACACATCAAAGGCAACAAAGGCGAGGCTGGAAAAGGTTGGGCAGCACAAATTTGGCTCTGGGGGATATTCGAAAATCAAAGCACGCGTTGTAAGTAGCAATAAATGAATTGCAAAGAAAAATTATTTATAAAATGCAAATAATTTTGTTAATTAATAAAAAAATGCAGGGCATTGATTTTAATCTGGAGGCCACAGAAGAACACAAAAAAATTGCCTTCAAGCAAGGCTATGCAGCGGTGGCTGAACGCCTACGGCAAGCTTCCATTGCCCCAACTGAACAGTCTCCTGCATCATGTGCACAGGTAAATATGCCAAAAAATATATTAGAAATTGAATACTTGAGCAACAATTTATTTGATAATAATGTGCATGACATTGCAATGCAGCCTGTTAATCCTAACACAGATCATACGTAGCATCATGAAGCCCCTGATGTGCATCGTACCGTTGATGGAGGTGCTCATTTGTTATTTAAAACTAATTATGTAATTAATAATACAATTTAACATCTTTAATTGAACTTGGTATAACCTTTTTGTGTTGAGGATATAGAATCATGTCGTGCTGAACGAGTGCCAGAGGATGTTTAGACTGATCAACAGGTAGATCATGTGGCACATTCAGGTAAAGAAAATCTATGTTTTGTTCTTTTAAATTAATTTTTTGATTTATAGTTCTTTTACTTAAATAAAAACTCATAATTCACTTATATAAAATGGTGGGAATTTAACCTCATGAAGTACTTGTTATTGCAACGGACCCCCCTTTGGTGCAGCGGCCTCATGGTGTTCCTGAACGGATGAGGAGGAGACATGTGTTAGAACCAGTAGAGGAGGGGGATCCTAACAAGGACATTGATATTCCTCTTAGAAATTTTATGAAAAAAAGAAACGGCAAGAAAGCAAAAAAGAGATGATTATTCATGAATGACTTACTCTTGAATATTGTTAATGAATATTGTGTTAATGAATTATTCATGAATGACTTACTCTTGAATGTTGCGTGTTAATGAATTATTCGTGAATGTTGTGTGTTTATGAATTTTATGTGTTAATTAATGTTATCATGTGATTATAATTATTGAATGTTCTATTTCAAAAATGGATGAATTGAATGTTATTAAATGTTAATGGGGAATTTAGAGTGATGTTGGGGGGGGGGGGGGGGAGGGGCCAAATGAGCTTCCACCTTCACGTGGTTGGCCCTGTTAAGTAGAGAATATTTAACTATTCTCGAAACCAAGTGAAGCTCAAGATTTAAAGATAAGCTTATAGTTAATAGTGACAAGCAATGAGCAAGTCGAAATAAGTTCTTTGTTACAGGTACCTTTTTAGTTTTTAAAGCACGATATCATGTTTTAATATTGTATAGTTTTTTTCTCTTAAGTTAAAGTATTCTTTTACTATAACAACATAATTTATGACCATTTTAGTAACTATTCTAACATCGCTTTATGACAAATCATGTTTCTCAGATGTTGAGCATGGCTGCAGTTGTGCAATTGGTGTTTCCGAGTATTGGTGTGGTTTATGGGGACATAAGAACATCACCACTTTATGTGTATGTGAGTACTTTTCCTGATGGCATCAAACATCCTGATGACATTCTTGGGGCTTTGTCTTTGATCATATATTCTCTCACTCTTTTGCCCCTCATCAAATATGTCTTCATTGTATTGTGGGCCAATGATAATGGAGATGGTAAGATTATAACAGCTCTAGTTTCACTTTGTTTTTAGGTTAAAGTTTGATCTTTTTTATGTGAAAACATGTGTTCTAAGTTTAAAGGGACGGTTTCTTTTGCAGGTGGAATTTTTTCTCTTTATTCTTTGATTTTCTGCCATGCAAATGTCAGCATGATACCCAATCACCAGGAAGAAGACAGGAAACTCTCCTCATATACACTTGAAGTTGCAGGTAGACAACCCAATAGAGCCATTAGGATAAAGGAAGCTCTTGAACAAAGTAACTTTGCCAAGAGATGTTTGTTAATACTAGCCCTTGTGGGGACTTGTATGGTTATAGGACATGACGTCCTCACCCCTTGCATCTCTAGTACATATTATTGTTTTTACAATATGTAATTCTTTTTTTGTTATTTTTCAATATATTGTATGCTTGTTATATCAATGTTTCAATAGTGTGATCTATTATCATATGTTAGAAATCAAACGATCTCAAAGTCTACTTAATTCACAATAAATCCCTTAGATTGTACAAAATTTGTTAACTTTTCCCTTTCATTTGTTCAAGTAGTTTCACTAACACTTAATTTGTTGATATATTTTAGTTCTTTCAATAATGGAGGGAATCAAAAGGGTGGACAAGTCGCTCAACCAAGGTGAGTTTTCAGCATTTTCTCACATTATAATATTTGAGATGGGTAGGAAGGTTATGGTGAGCAGAAAACATGAACACGAAATTAGATTGATAAACTAATGACATTTCATTCTTTGTCCTATTCCTCAATTTCATGCTTGGGTTTTATAACCCCAATTGATCTTCCTTAAAACATTATTCCATTTCTTTTATGAATTCTGAAGTCAGGAATCTCTGAAATTGTAATGACTTTGCAAGGTATCCTAGCAAATCTCAAATTCACATTCTTTTTTTTCTATCTTAAAGTCTTGCCTGTAGGAAATTGTGATCTTGTGTTGAATACACATGTTAACCTGTGAATTTATCTAACTTTCTCTTTGGACCTGCTTTTGGTTTAATCTTAGAACCCATATTGTTGTACTCGAATTTGGAAGGCACGCTGGAGATGGCATAGCTGTGAAATGCATGTGTTTGGAAAGTTGTTTGGTTTTTATCTTGATTGATGAATAGTTTTTGTCATTATGTGGATAATGGCTTCGGTTACGGGCATCTTATCTTTCCAAAAGCTGTCATACCTAATGACTTGAGAACATCCTAAAATGTTGACATGTTATATATGATTTGGAGGAGGAAGAAGTACAAATGATTCAAAAGGTTGTCTAGAATGAGAGAGTAGCGTGCTTCCATAGTTTTCATCTATCTTATTTTTGTATATTGGAATGACTTGAATATTTTTAAATGCAGGAAGAACTGCGCCAAAAAGAACGTAAAAATCAGGATTAATTTTGAAGATTGCTGGAGAATCATAAAGCAACTGGCCTGCTTACAGCAAAGACACACTTCATTTGAAGTAGGCTCTTTGCTTTATGATCCTCCAGTTCATTGATAAAGCAAAGAACTGGAGGATCATAAAGCAAAGAGCCTGCTTCAAATACATCTGGTTCACCACCCCAAGATTTGTTTGAAGATATTGCAGAAGGGATGAAAAAGCAGGTAAGAAAGTTGCATATATTTTAATGATTTGATTGCAGGATTTAATTGCACTTTCACTATCAGGCTTGCAATCATTATTACTCAAGGCAATGTATGTTTGATTCCTTTGATGTAACCATTTTTTGAATATGTATCTTTGGCAGTACCAGGAGGACAAATCAAACATAAAAGATGCTATGGAGTCAGGAAAGGTGTGCCTTTTGTGCTTTAAGATTTTCCATTGGATGTAAAATATATTGTAATCTTTTTGATGTAATGATTGCAGCTCACAGTAACATCAGCATGGACTCTTGACAAGTTCAAAGCCTCCATTGGGGAACTATATGATTTGGTTGTTGCATCTGAAACAAATCTTAAGGTTTGTTCTAGTTACATTTCTAGATTTTTTGTCTCAGCTACAGAAGACTTCACAATAAAAGTATTTGGTATTTTCCTTTGAACAATGTTGTCACATATTGTTATGTTCCTAGTAACTACTATTTATACAAACAAGGATCTTATCCTTATGTTCCATATGACTCTGGTTCCTAACTGATTCGATCATTGCATCAGCTATATTATATTTTGACTCATTTGCACTGGTAAGTAGTTGCTGGAAGTGAATCGCTATCACAAATGCATTAGTCTGTTCTCATTAGTGGATAATGGATTTTTATTAGGCTAAACTGAAACAATTGCAAATGTTGAAAGTAATGCAAGTTGTTTTGGGATATATGATTTTGTTAGGTCTTACTGACATCCTGTGTATTGCTTGCAACTTGTGTTTGAAGAAGTGATTGAATAAGTAAAGGAAAAGGAAGAGAAAGAAGCAAAAAGGAGGGAAAGGTTGGCAGATGATTTCACGGCTTTGCTTTATTCTTTGAAGGTTTACATTATTCGTTTTGGAAAAAATCCTTCTAATGCAGTCTCTTTTTCCTCTACTACTTTTACACCTGGAGTAAAATTTCACAGAGTTTTGTACATTAAAAATCCTGAATATGAATGAATTTCTATTCTTATCATAAATGAATTTCTATCTATGTAACGCTAAATTAGTTATATATTGTTTTTCCATTTCAGGAAATTGTTGCTTCCTCAGAATGGGAGGATTGTATACCTTTTCTCAAAGATGCGGAAGCATATAGGTAAAAGAGCCACTATCAGGAATTAATCTTATTATGAGTAATTAAAGGTAGTTATCATGTACCTTACACTAGTAGTAGCTATAAATATATTGGATATGAATATTCAGGGCAATTAGTGATGAAAGCTTCTCTCGGGAGATATCTGATAAATACATTGCAAATCTTCACGAAAAGGTTAAGGAAAACAAGCGCAAACGAGATGAAGAAGAGGTACATGACCTGATTATCATTTCCACTTTCATATCTAATTTTGTCAAGATCTAATTGTTGTTTAAATACCTTTTGAAAGCATATTTGGGTGAGTGTTGTACTGAGAATGCAAATTAGACCTCCTTATGAAGATAATTGTATTACTAACAAGTTATTTTAACTACTTTTACAAACTAGCTATTAGAAGTTAAATTGTTGCAAACTAGCCTTTATCAAGATTTGATATGACCTAGATGAGATGAGTTAGCATTAGTAGACTAACCAACATGAAAAAGCCAAAAGAAATACAAAAGTTGTCAACAACACTCTTGACATTCTCTATGTATATCCTAAACAAATGTGTTATCATCAAATGCACTTAACGATGATGTCAGCCATTCCAATATGCATGCAGCTTTAATGTTAAATGAAGATAATTCTAATGTAACAATCAATCATTCTAGCGATTCTTTTGGCCACAACTTCTTCCAGGCTAAAATCTCTTCCTCTGTAATTAACTTCTGAATGCCTCCATAAAATCCTTCAACCTCACCTCCTGCTTCATGATGACGTTTCCTATTGATTGGAGCACGTCTCCATCGAGAACCAGAGGTATATTGATGAAGAGATATTAAATCTTATTAATATAACAACTAACTTGATAGCATTAATATACATTATGGATGAAGAGATATTGAATCTTATTATGGACCTTATCCTTGGTGGCTATGAAACGACATCTAACTTGATAGCATTAATTTTGAATTTTCTAACTGAATGCCCTAAGGCATTGGAGCATTATTAAAGAAAAAGTCAAGGGATAATATTTAAATTGTGGATATTTGTAAATTATGTTGGTTTTAGACAGTTATAGTTATAGTTATATATGCGCTCTTATGATGATGTGATTGGGACTGTAAGTTTTTTTGTCACATTTATCTGTTTGGAAAATAGATGAAATTATTGGCTTTCATTCCTGATAAATAATTATTTCCTAATTTTATTCTTCCCTACAGGAACCAAAATTTAGACGCGTTGTGCCAATTATTGCAAAGCCTTTGCTCTCATAGGAGCCTTCTAAACTCCACAAAATTTGAGTTGTAAAGCATAATTGCTCGGTGGAAATAGGATATCGTGCACATTTCTTCCTCCTTCCCATTGTTTTGTATAAAATAAATCATTTGACGAATGAAACAATGGTGTGGAGGAAGAAATGTGCATGATACCTTGACTCTCATGCATCAAGCAATTACGCTTTATAATCAAGTTTTGTGTAGTTTTGAATGCTCCTATGAGAGCAAAGCTTTCAAAAAAAATGGGACAGCGCGTCTCAATTGCGACACATTTTGGTCTCAATTGTGACCAATATTCATCGCAATTGAGACACTAAACTGGCAACCTTTTAGGTCGCGAGTATAGCACCGGCGTCGAAAGCTAAGCGTCTTTGGTCAAAATTTTGACAAAAAATTGGGCAAGTTTACGTCGAAATTGAGAAAATAACAGTTTATGTTGACTAGAGTACTCAACAAAATTTGTGGCATTAAATCCACGTTTATATAGTCAAAATTCTGACGTGAAATGAATGTGGCAGAAAACTGACCAAATTTGTGCGACGACGACTTTGGTCACTTTAGCGACATACTCTTGTCAAAATTGAGACCTTTTTGCGTCGCAAATTAAGCCTAAATTTACTAGTGTACCTGCAAGATAAAAGAAAGATTAGCAACCATATATGCTACAATATCAAATAGGAAAAAAATCCAAACACAACATAATGTACCATAGATGTCTCAAGGCCAAATGAAATGGCTGAGAGCGTGGCATCATCAATCTATCTGAGCTCCTCGTCGGTCATCAACTAAACATGAATGAAGATCACATACATATAAAAGTCAATATGGCTTAAAAATTAAAATTACTCTATTAAAAAAATTAACTTTAAATCACATATGTCATAACAAAAAAATATATACACGTACTGACACTGAAGGAGTTCATGCCTCTGCATTCCCCTCCTCTCTCGCATTAGGGTCTGTAGCCTCTATGTGTGTGTCTGGTGTATCCTTGTCTAATACAAAATGATACTCAAGAAGATCACCTATGGGACCCAGGAAAATATTCTTGCACGTAATGCAAGTGTGAGGCACACAAATGTGAGATGAGCTAGTTGATGATGAACTGGCACCAACATCATCAACACGAGGAGGCAGGACTGACCTAGCCTGAGATATCATTAGGCTACTTAGCCTATAAATGGCTTTGATGATCTGAGAGCTAGCCTCTATCATAATATATGGATGTTGCACTCGAGGAGGGGGGAGATATCAGTGGGGGGGACAAAAGTGCCAACTTTCTTCTGCTGGGAAGAGGGTCAATCCTGAGGAGCTCCTAGTCCTACACCCATGTTGGGCTTTATGCTCCAATAGTTCACTTTAAGTTTCAACACAAATTCTACATATAATTTTCTAAGGAAATAAAATGGTGTGTCTAAATTTCCATGTGGAGGGATATCAAAGACCATCCACCAACAATCCCAAAAGTTTGCACGTATGGCATCATTTGTGCACCATTTAATTGATAGTTTGGATTTTTTTAGGTCAACTAGTAAACTCATTTTCGGGTTTGCAAAAAGGCTGGCCAAATCATCTTTGCTTATGTTGAGGGCAGCAACCTCATCATAATCCAAACCATCATCAAACATCTTGTGCATTTCATCACGCCAATAAAGAGTGGCATTTTGTTGGTTTGTAAGGGTTTCAATGTTATCCACTATGGTGTTTAACGTGGATAACATAGGAGCCAATGCGAGTACATTATTATATGTTCTATGCAAACCTCTCAACTCGGTGAGATTTTCATTTATCAAATCCTTGATTCGAGGAGAGTTTTGAGGGGGTAGAGGATCATTTGGTGGACGGTTTTGTAGGGGTACTGGATCATTTGGTGGGGGGTTACGAGGAATATTATTCCCTAGCTCAGTGTCATCATTCTGATCAGCCATTCTTATTGAATTGCAAAACGTAATATACATTTAAAAAAAAACCTTTTTTTTTAACCTTTTTTTTCAAAAAAACCCTAGATTCAACTAAAACAAACAAAATCATCCTAAAATCTATTGAATTTAAGTTTAAAATGAGTTTGAAAAAAAAAATGCCTTAATATCTGATATCTGATATTCGAACGTATATCCGATTACCCTTGCTAAAAATTAGCCCCAAATAATGTAATAATATGCCTGTGGTTTTGCGTTTTTGATTTTATGTTGTGTGCAGGTATCGAATATCCGATATGCAATATTATATATAAATACTAACATATAATATCTTACATTTTTATTATTATATTATATTTTGTATATAATATATTACATTATATTATATTCTATTATATTTAAATTTATTTTATTTTATTTTATATATTATATTACATTACTATATATTATAATATAAAATATTATATTATATTATTATAATAACATATTATTATTATATTATATTATTATAATATAATAATATTATTATAGTATAATATTATACGATTATAATATTACTATTATAATAATATATTATAGTATAATAATTATAATAATTATATTGTTATAAAATTATTCTGCTAATTATCGGATATTTGATCTCAAATCGGATATCCGATAAGGCTCGGCCTTACCTTCCAGGTTTGGTACTTGGATAGGTGAAAAAAAGTCAGAGCGGATTTTGAAGTGCTTTTAGACGTCTTCAAACTCTACTTTTTTCACATTGCCACTTTTTGGCACACCATGGTCCTGCACATACCCTCATATGTGTACCTACACACTAGAAGTGTTTGTATATAAAGACATCTAGAATGACTAGGAGTTAGCAAAGTGATAAGTATCACAACTACGCACATGTCCACCAAGAGTGGATTATCCTCCATTGAGCAGAAAATTTAGTGTAATGATGAGAGGATAAGAATACCGAGGTGTATCTCAAAAATAGATGTTGTAGACAACATGTGCTCAATTGGAGTACAAACAACTATGTTGTCTACATGACAATTTAGATGAATATGCAAACTCCTTTGTTGTCAACAAGACAACTCATATAACTACACATACTTCTAGGTGTCTATATGATAAATAATTAAATAATGCATTTAACCTAAGTAAACTTAAATAAAGTGTAATAATAATTAATTATTTACACTAACAAAAATAGAATCATATGAAAAAACAAGAGTTGAATACCCTTTTTTTTTTAAATCACTAGTAAATGAAAAGGGTGACTATGCCCTTGACCTTGTGCAAACACTCAATACTAAGCTCATTAGTTGACACTTTTGGTTAGTTTATATTTATTTGTAAAAAAAGACATAAAGTCTTGAAAGATTTTATCATTGTGAAAAGCATGTTCACATGATCCCTTTGTAAGATATGGTTAAAGGGATCAATATCATTATGGTAATTGGTTGAGATAGGAAACATTATCATTTAAAATGCATAACCATGGGTCTTTGTTTTTGAAAGGCATTATTGTTTTCAAAAGACAATAATGATGCCCCAAGACATTAAAGGAATCATTGCTGATTTCTTGAAAACCTATCTTTGAGAGCTAGGACAAAAATGCTTGGATAGTTGCATTTCAAAAAATAAAATGACCATGAGCTTGGAAGAGGAAACAATAGTAATGAATGCATATTAAATTGTGAAACAAATATTGAATCAAGAAAATGGTGATTTGGTTTTGTGTTATCATTATCGTTGGTTGTTGTTACTCTTCTACGATTAGTAATAATAAAGAATAATTAGTTTGTGGTTAATCTTAGAAAAGAATAGTAAAGGAGGTTATTCTTCTATGTTTCAGTTATGTTGCTTGGTATATGGAAAGGGTCATTTGATCTATTCCTCAAACGTAGAGTTAAGCATATAGAAAAGGAAAGGAAAGAAAAGAAATGAGTTTTAAAAAGAGTGAAGTAATTCAATTTTCTAAAAGTAAAAAGGGCTTTGTTTGTATTTGATAAATACTCTTAATGTTAGTTTTGTTTGAAGACATACAAGACGTGTTAAAGTAAAGAAATATATTTTTTGAAATGAAGTTTATAGACTATGAATCATTTGTGTAGGGTTTGAAAATATTTCAAATAGATTTGGCATTATGTTTTTGGATGATTTCTTTGATAAGTGGTGTATTTTCTCAAACATATAGTGATGTATATTCATACATTGTGATATCAATTTATATATGCTATATTTTATCATTTTTATGGTATAGTTTGTATATATTATAATTTTTCCTTCAACTATTATGATTTATACATTTTGTGAGTGTTTGTAACCCTACATCTCAAGCTTAATGAGATATTCAGGTTTAGATAAAATAATATGAAAAAAATATCATACTCTGGATATTTTGATTTTATTATTTATTTATAATGAGGCATTTTATTTTCAATTGAGACACATTTATTTCTTATTTTAACTGAGATTTTAATTATTAAGTTGGTGAGGCATTTTCAAGTGGCTTTTCATCCCTATGAGGATTTTTCATGCATGAAAATATTTATGTTAATCTTTCATGAGCTTTCTTATATCTTATTCAATTGAATTTATCACATCATTATTTTGAAGTAGTTTATACAATTATATTATTCAATATATTAGCAATACTGAAAAAGAGTTTTAGAATTCTAAGACAATGATTCAAACACCCTGATAGTTTCCTTCATATTCCATCAGTTCTTACTCAAGGGTGTTAATATATTATTAGAGAGATTAACCTTATTCTTCTCTTGTCAATTTTTTTACAAAGGATTTTGAATTTTATTGTGTGACAGAGTGTTGGAATTACATCGGTTAATACTTTTGTCTATCTTGGAGATAGTTTTTGGCCCAATTCATCCACTCCTTCAATTTTTTAATATATTTATTTTAATATATTTCACTTACTCAAAGAATCTCCCATTCCTTTAATTAAATCATCTACAATTATTTTATAAGGAATTTTTTGTGTGTTTTGCTAAGGGTGTAGCTAACAAGACCCTTATATCTCCCACATGAGTGACTACTGCTTACAACCCCATTGAATAGTGGGGTGTAGGGTTCTTTCAAAGCTCTTCTAGGATACTTGATCTCAAATAAACCAACTCTTACTTACACATCTACTCCAATTTTACTTCCTGACTTTAGGCAGTTGTCTACCAATTTTCCATTTTCAAAGAGCCACTATGGAATGTGGGTGTTGCTGTGTAATCCCCCGCCCAGAGATCCTTGGAACGAGGATAAATATAAGCCAAGATTTTTTAAAAAAATTACAAGTATGAAGGCACATGAAAACATCATACAAGGATCATGAAGATCACAATGAAAGACCAACCAACTATCTAGACCTAATGGATCTCCAAACACCACTATCAAACTGACATGACCAACTAAAGAATGAAGAAAACCAAGACTACATCAGAACCTAAAACTTTGAACTATAGAGACAAGGAAATACTAGCAAGCCCAAAGGGTACTAGAAACATCAAAAATTGATCCCCACAAACTAGTGGAGATACCTCATGTTTTTTGCACGAGGACCAATAACAAACAAAAATTTTGCATGAAGAAGTACAGAACACCATGCAAGAAATTGCCTTTCGCATGAGGAAATGCAATAAAGGGAACAAGGAAGGACTTGGCCCAACAACCAAAGTACCCCAACACTAGTGTGGGATTTTGTGTGAGAAAGTGCCAAAAGCCACACGAGAAAACCCAACACACCATGCGAGATTTTGCATTCTCACATGAGAATGTACAATTTAGCACAAGATCCAAAATAACATGTTAGAAAAAAAAAAAGTAAAAAACTAAGGAAAAGAAATTTCCTCCACACTGGAGAGTACCAGATCCACACTCGATCAAATAACTGAAAGATGAGAAGTCAAAATCTAAAACTAGACATGTATACATAGTAGTGAAGGGAAATAACTGAAAGCAACATCATAGTGTACAAAAGCAACATCACAATGAACTGAAACAACAAACTAAGTGTGTGGTTCCTCCCAACCATAATAGCATCATGAGACCTTAAAGGTCCTAGCCATCCCCCACGCGTAACATCCCAAACTGCCAACTAGATAGTTAGAGCTATCTTATAAGGACATCACTACTAAAGTGTAATAACATCATAAGAATTGCAAATCTAACATGCTAAACAAAAAGAAATAGATACTCCAACTAAGTAGATACAACATATAAACATATTCCAAACATCATCATAAGGAAATGCATCAAAACTAGCATCATACAAGCATTCCAATGAAAGCATAATTCACAAGAAGGCATACTCTGGAACCTAAAGTACCAAGTGAAAAGATCCAACAATGGTCACACTGGGATAATAGACTATCTTTGTACACTAGTCCCCAGTAGTGGTATAGGTAGCTACACCTCCCAACCACATGAAAATCACTCCCATTGTGTTAATGGAGATAATGATTCAACCACAAACACACATAAAGCACAACATCCCTGGCTAACACTCATGCGAGATAATGTGATGACTAAAACCAAGATCAAAGACAATGCATAAACTATAGGTCTTGGTCAGACACTCAATGGGCTACTAAGTAGGGGCTAACAACATGGAGACTTTCTTGGCATCGACAAGCCCAAGCTAGTTTGGCAGTTGCTCTCCCCAATGGAAGGCGCACAGTCTAGTTTTAACTATCTTAAATTTATTACCACCCAATAATTTTATTTAGTTATCACATAATTAAAACTTCCTCCACCAACCTTTGGGTACAATAATCACCAAGCTATGAGATAGAAGCCCCCTCCATATGCTACCCTACCCTACCCATGCTCATCCAACAATGAGTGACCGTAGGCATGCATATTCCCAACCCAACCCTAATGATAATAACTCTTGGAAGTACCATGGGAGATCGAGCCTCACAAGTCACTCGACAAATGTGTGTGCACATACTCGCGTATGGCGCACCACCATCATGAAGATCATAACACAAGGACTGGATGAGAACACAATACAAAAATACACTCAACCAAAAATAGACTTAGGAGAAGGGATGTGGCACACATCCCAATGCAACATAAAAGTGTAATAATAGTTAAACTGACATCCAAATAGATGATCCAGGTCCACGACCAAACTCATACCAAGAAAACTCTAGAAAATAGGATGACACATAAAAGAAGGTAAAAACCCCCAAAACTAGAAAACTTTGAAATAAAAACCCATTTGGTCTTTGGGCACAAAAGCCTAAAAAATCCAAGAAAATTTAGGTTCGAACACTGTAGGCAAAAATGACTAACATAATGGTGTGAAACCATAAATCTTCATCCCAAAAATATGGAAAATGTTCATGCCCGACTAACCAGGCAAAACTAGCAAACATAAATGGAAGGGAACACTAGTTCTCAACCTCCAGATAAACAACTATCAAAAATAGATATAGAATATGAGTTGAAACAAGAAAATGGGAGAGCCCTACCTGACAATAAAAGGGGTTGAAATAGGAAATGACACAAAGAAATAAATCACTTGTTGAAACTGCTATAAATCATGACACAATAAGGTCTCCCTAAGTTGGATCCAACGAGACTGAACTCGTGAAGATCCCATGCCCACAACTCTCATAATGAACATAAATGTGATTCTCTAGAAGAGAATTCTCAGGTAAAAGATCTCAAATTTGCATTTTGCAAAAGTGAAAAGTGAGGAATTAAATTCCTCTTTCAATACTTATTCACTTTTTGAGTGAATAATTGATTAGGGTAGATAGCCAGTCAGACTAGCTAGACTCTAAATTGACCCAAATGAAAATGAGTTATCTCTCATAATAGAAATTCACCTAAGGTAGAGCTGCCAAAAATTAAATTCAATAAAAATTAAAGCTTGAAAACCCAAAATCACAGAAATTTCCTTAACAACTTTTGCGATAATGTGAACCTGTAAATGCACAAACACACTCAATAGTCTAATCACATAATGAAGATGAGTTTGGATTTAATAATCACTAAAAGCTTTAATTTAACAATTAAAATAAGGATATGTCGACCATACAGGGACCACATTAGTAAAATATGAATAGTTGAATCACTAACTCCATGTGCTACTTCCAAGGATATAATTCTTGCACACTAAAACACATTACCAAGTGCAATTGCACATAATATCATAGCCAAAGAAATAAATGCATTAAAACCTAATTTAACAATTTATTCAATTATACCTAATTAATCCATTTACATCACTCACGTTCACACAAAACATAATGAAACTAGAATGAACTGAATCACTATAGCATAAAATCCATCACATAACAGAATCAGTGATATGTCCAAGTACCAGCTAACTAGATATCATCATAGGCCTACTGTCATCTCAAAATGGCATTATCATGTAATATGATAAACTCAAAAGCATAATAGTAAAGCATCTATGATACTGAAATCAAAGTAAAACATTTGACCCTCAGGTCATGTCAATGTACAAATAAGAAGAGTATCAAGTATCTCTCAAATCAAAATAAACAAGGTATAGGCTACAAAAACAAGAGGCACTACATATTGCCTCCTCATCTTGGGACATTGATTTGCATCTCTACATCATCAATTTCCTCCCATCCCCTTCCTTTGAGATCCCCTTCTTTTTGAATCTCCCCTCTTGCACATATTTTCTCCTTGGTTCTTCCATTTCTATTTAATCCAATTAAGAATCAAAACTATATAACTAGCACTTGCACCTAAAAGAGGTGCAATGGTTAGCTAATAACAAGATATATCTTTTTTCTTTGTATTTTACATCCTCTTTTTCTCCCTCTCCTTGTACTCCATCCTCCTCGTCCTCCTCCTCTTCTTCTTCTTCCTATCCTCCTCCTTTTTGTCTTGTTCTTACTCGTTATTCCTCCCACTTCTCCTCCTCTTATTCTATCCTCTCTTCATCCTCTTCTTTCACTTCCATTTCCTCTTCTTGATCTTCTTCTTCATCCTTCTCATCCTCTTCTTCTCCCTATTGGAAATGAAGAGAGTAATTGAGAGGGGAAGGGTGAATCAGTTACCAAAAAAATAATTCTCTGTCCCTAGATGTCAAATCAAAATTTCCATTGATCGTGCAATACTATCCAACTTGGTTAACACTATAATATTACTGTCACTCAGTTAACAAAGCAATATTATAATTATTAATTTGTTTTGACCTTTACTAACTTAGTTGTAGAAACATAAAGCATAAAGAAAATAACATGAGGATAGATGACATTAATATTTAACGTGGAAATCCAAATTGGGAAAACCACCATGAAACTAGTTACAATATTTTTCACTCTTCTGAAGTGAGCCCTATTAGGAGCCAACCCTATTAAAGGTTACAATATATATTGTTAAATATGACCTTATAAGAGGATTTAGATCACCCTGTTAGAAATGGCTTGGTTAGAGCTCTTAAAACATTTCAATCTTATAATATCACCTTGTTAGAGGATTTGCAATATGACTGTTAAGTCAACTATGTTAAGAGATTTCTTTCCTAGTATAGTGATTAGAAGGTAACAACAATTTGACTTGATTTATGAAGAAACTATCTTTGTAGATTTAGATCTTTGTTCTGGCTTTATCTCTGGATCCTTACTGATTAGATGTGCTTTGTAACTTATCTTCCACAGTTTCCTACTCTCTTTTTTCCCTCTCTCACATATCCATCTTATTTCATATTCTACTTGTACATTTTATCCGGCTCACAACTTGACCTTTCTTATATATCATAAGCTTTGTCAATATGGCTTGAATATCCTTTCAAATAATCAATAAACATCCAAATAGTTGATCTCAATTAATTAATTATTGGACAATTACATTCTGCTATCACTTGACCAATACTAGGATTAAGCACTCAGTTAATATTATGAGTCCTTTTATGCCTAACCATTTGGTTAACACTGCAAGCAAGATTTCCTTTATAAACTGACTACTTGGTTAACATTGAAATGTCTTTATTGCCCAACTGCTAGGTCAACACTAAAATATGCATGTTTACATTGCAAAATCTTCATTGCTCAATTAATACTAACATTTGTGTAACATCAATGACAACATACAATTCAAGAATTATTTCCAACAAACTCCCTATTTAGCATTGATGGCAACACAACATGTCAACATACAATTAATAAAAGTATGAGCAATTAGATAATATCCTTAGTTTCATTCTAATTCTCATCCATACCAACTCTCTCTGTGATTCTATTTGGATTTGTCTCAGCTGATTTTGAATGAATTTTCCCTCTTACATCTGTCAACACTCTAGTGCAGACTTCTGTCATTTTCTCTCTCTTTGTTGTACATTCCATCATTTAAATATTTTCCTTCTTAGATAGAAAACTCTCCCTCTTTCTTCTTTGACTTCAACTCTCCCTTGTTGACACTAAACTCTCCCTCTTTGACATCAAATACCAAAGGATACAAACTTTGAAGTTACTTTATACCTTTTGTACCAATTCATATGTAACATGCTCTGCATTTCACACCTAAAGTGTGACAATCTACATCAACTTGATAGATCTTCAATGGAATTTGGCTAATGCATCACTATCTTGTGCTTTAGTGAGCATTAGATAGAGGAATAACCCCTAGTTTACCTCTTAGATACATAAATGTGTCCTTAGGTAAAGTGTTAGTAAATATATCTACTATCTACTTATTCATGTTCACATATTCCAATCCCACCCTTTTTCTTGAACCAATTCCCTTAAGAAATGATACTTGATTGCAATGTATTTTTTCTTTTTGTGCATCACTAGGTTTTTGGATATATTGATTGCACTTATGTTATCACAATAGGTAACCATTGGTTCCTTGATTTCCTCATTTAGTCCTGACAATAATCGCTTGATCCATATTATGCTAGAACAATTGACTATTCTAGCAACATACTCTACCTTTTTTGTTGATTGAGAAATATAATTTTGCTTCTTGCTTGTCCAAAATACTAACCTCTTTCCAAGAAATAATTCTCCTCCACTAGTGCTTTTTCAGTCATCAATGCTTCCTGCCCAATCTACATCAATAAAAGCTCTTAACTCAAGATTTCTTCCTTTATTATACCATCAATCATATTCTTTAGTTCTTTTAGGTACCTAAAAATTCTTTTTACTACCATCATGTGATTTTCTTTAGGATTAGTAGAAAACCTTGCAACTATGCCAACTGCCAATGAAATATCAAGTCTCATGTGTACCACATACTAAAGTTTCCCAATCATTGCTCTATAAGTAGTTTTATTTACCTCTTTTGAATTATCATTCTTTGAAAGTTTATGTCCAAAAGACATAGGTGTTCCAACTAGTTTGGAATCTTCCATTCCAAATTCTTTCAATGTTTCCCTGATGTACTTTGACTAAGTAATGTATATGTCATCCTTCATTTGATGAACTTATAGACCAATGAAGAATTTTATCTCTACAAACATAGAAATTTCAAATTCCTTCCTCATTTCTCTAGAAAATGATTTGCATAACATCTCATATCCTCAAAATATGATATCATCTACAAATATTGTTTAAAGCAATATCCTATCTTGTGGTCCTTTCTTAATATACAAGTTATTGTTATCATTTATCTTTTTAAAATTGATTCTTACCAGATATCCATGCATCCTTTCATACCATGCTCTAGGAGCTTGCTTCAGTCCATATAGGGCTTTTTGAAGGTTACATACCATGTTTCTTTTTCTTAGATCAATGAAACCTTTAGGTTTTTCAATGTACACTTCTTCTTCTAGGATTCCATTCAAGAAAATTGATTTTGCATCCATCTGATATACTTTGAATCTCTTTTGTGGAACATAATCTAGAAGTATTATGACTCCTTCAAGTCTTGCAATAGGAGAAAATGTCTCTCTATCGTTAATACCCTCTTCTTGTGCATAACCTTTACATAGTAGCCTTTCTTTGTTCCTTTTTACTTCTCCTTTCTCATTCAACTTATTTTTAAATATCCATTTTGTACCAATCACATTCTTATCCTTAGGCTTGGGTACAAGAGACCGAGTTTTATTCTTTTCTATTTGACCAATTTCTTCATTCATTGCCTCTATCCAACCTTCATTTTCTAATGCATCTTTTACAGATCTAGGTTCAAATTCACTAAGAAAACATGTACCATTTAATTTTTTCCTTGTCAATATGCTTTTGTCTCTCCTCCAATTATTTCTTCAAGTGCATGATGTCTTCTGGCATATTTTGCAAGTCTTGGATCTTTCTTTCTTGACTTTGGACTTGCTTCACTTAATTTTTTGTGATCTTCTGCCTTTTGCTTGATCTCCTCTGGATGATCTGACTATAACTAAGGTTCCTCTAGTTATTACTTGGGTTGCACTACCTATGGCTGCAACTCAAGTGGAACTATTTGAGACTCGAGTGTCTTTATTTGTGACTCGGGTTGTACTGCCAATGATTTGCTAGGTTCACTTTTTTGTTAATTGGATTCAACTTTTTATGATAAATTCTTAGGTTCCTCCTCATACTAAACAAACTTTTTGTAGTCTTTAGGCTCCTTGATTATTTGTCCTTCACTTCTTTCTACAAATTCATCAATCTTCACATGTGAACTTTCAATGATGTTGTGAGTGGCAAGATTCAAACATGGGTATGCCTTACTTTTATTGGAGTAACCTAGGAATATACCTTCATCAATTTTTGCATCAAGATTTCCTTTCCTTATATCTTTTAATATCTAGCATTTTCTTCCAAATACTATGAGATAACAAGCATTAGGATTGTACCCATACCATAATTCATAAGGTGTTTTGTTTGTTCCTTTCTTCAGTTGAACTCGGTTAAGTGTATGAAGTGTTGTGTTGATTACTTCTCTCCAATATTTTGGTGCAACATTCTTCTTAGTTATTAGTTTTCTTGCACACTCCATGATGGATCTATTTATTCATTCTCCTATTCCATTTTTTTTGGAGTTCTAGGTGATGATACCTATCTTTTGGTTCCTCTTTCATTGCAGTATCCATTGAATTCATTTGAGAGGAATTCTCCTCCTCTATCTTATCTTAGGCATTTCAAATTATTCCCTATTTCTTTGTCAACTCTAGCCAAATACCAATTGAACTTTTGAAAAGCATCATATTTATCTTTTAAGAATATTATAGTCATCATCCTAGAATAGTCATCGACAAATTGAATGAAGTATATGTCTCTACAATAGCTTTCTATTCCTATTGGTCCACAAAGATTTGTATGAACTAGTTCCAAAACTTCTTCAGAATTGTAAGACTTACTTCTTTAACTTCTTTTACTCATTTTTCCAATTTGACATTGTTTACACATACCCATTTTGGGTTTCTTTAGAAATGGTATACTTCTTACTCTTTTGTTCTTTCTTATGGTAACCAAGTTATCAAAGTTAACATGACACATCCTTTTATGCCATAGCCAACTCTCCTCTATTTGAGCTAACAAACATGTACTTTTAGTGAGATCTAGGTTAAAAATTTACCTTTTGTATAATTGCCAGTCCCAACCAAGTTTCCTTTTCCATCCAATAGATTAGCTTTTCCATTCACTGAGTAGATTGTGTCTTAATCCTTCAATGCAGTAGGCATTGTCACATTTGATTCCTTCAATTAATGCTATGATTCTTTTTCTTTTTACATAACATGGTTCATTATTTCCAAATCTAACACTTCCACCATCATAGTGTTCTAAGTGTTCAAACTTAGTTTTTTCACTAGCCATGTGATGGGAACAACCACTATCTATGATCCATGTATCATTTTTGCTAACATGAGAGATAAGTGCCATATTTTCATTCTCCTCATTATCAGATTCATCCTTAACAACAATGTAAACTACTACTTCTTCATTATCATCACTATCAGAATTTTTAGCAATGTAACAAGATTTCTTACCTTTGTCTTTGTATTCCTTTGTAGTTCTTGAAGTCTTTCTTGCCTTTGAGCCTATTATTTATTTTCTCATCTTTATCTTCTTTTTTTGGACATCTTGCAGTAATATGACCAGCCTCTTCACATGAGAAACAAATTAATGGAATTTTGTCTCTAAATTTTTATTTCCCTTTTGATTCTCTTTTTGCAAGTAGGGCTTCAATGAATTCAATGTCTTCATCTGATTCATTTTCTTCATCACTCTCAACCTGTTTGCCTTTTGAGTTTCCTCCTTTTCTACCAAGAGTTAGTTTGGCTTTCAATGCAGATTCAAAGTTGCTAGGATTAGGAGCATAGTTTGTTGGAAATTGAAAGGAGTGATTGAGAGGGGAGGGGTGAATCAATTGTCACAAAAGAAAATGCAAAAGTCCCTTTAAGATGTCAACACAATATAAAACCAGTAACTTTTTGCAACTTGGTTAACATTGAATAATTTGTTGTAGCTCAGTTAACACTAAATGTATAACTGTCACTTGATTAGCACTGAACATGCAGATCTTAAGATATTTAAATGTGATTAACCTTAATTAAATTAGTTGAAAAAACATAAATAAAATAACATGGACACATGAGACACCAATATTTAACATGGAAACCCAATTTGGGAAAACCGCCAATTGCAACTAGTTACCATTTTTTACTCTTCTAAAGTAAACCCTATTAGAAACCAACCCTGTTAAAGGTTACAAAACACACTATTAGGTGTGACCCTATTAAAGGATTTAATTTACCCTATTAGGATTTTCCTTTTTAGAGGTCTTTAGACACTTCAATCTATAAATGCCACCCTATTAGAGTATTTACGAAATAGTTGTTACATTAACTTTGTTAGGAGATTTGATTCACTGCTACAATTATTAGAGAGTAACAATGACTTGACCTAATTGTTGATGCAACTATTTTTTCTAATTTTGTATCTCTATTCTAGCTTGAATACTTGATCCTCTTTGATCAAAAGGTTCTTTGCAACTCAGTCAACTCAGATACTCTAATATCCTTCCAATTCTCTTCCTTAATTTATCTTCTTTAGTCCCATGCTCCACATTCTTTAATACTATACTTATATGAATAAACTTGTTAATTCTACTTAGTATACTTTTAATCAAACAATTTTCATCCCTTAGGTTAGCTTGAATTAACCAAGAAATCTATCATACTCAATATGTTGTCAGTCGATTAATATAGAATTGAGTACTTGGTCAACTCAGAGAAACTCTTCGTTAACCAACCCAACTCGGTCAATATTGATTATGAACTAATTTTCCTTTGCTAACCGAGTGAACTCAGTCAACACATGATCCATGCCAACTTTCATTTGGTAACTGAGTCAACTTAGTTAACACGTGATCTACCTTCGATGCTCGAGTGAGCTCGGTAAGAACTAACTTTGAACTTGGTTATAATTGGAATGCTCGGCATACACAAGAAATTGCTTTCAATTCCTGAGTGAGCTTAGAAATCATTGAATTTCTTGGTAAGGATTGGAATTTTGTGTAACATCAAAGACAACATACAATTGCATAATTGTTTTCAACATAGTTATCAAATTTATCCAACTCAAAAGTAGTTAATCTTCCCATAAGTGCATCCAAGGTTATATCATTTTAAAGATTGCATCTCATTTCTTGAATTGTTGAAACTCTATTGCATAAATAGGAAGAAGAGTTCTTAGTACCTTCTTGGCCACTTTCTCATCAAATATTTTTCCTCCTACAACTCTGATTGCACTCGCACTTTCTTTGATTATTTCATTGTTTTGGACAATTTTCTCACCTTCTTTCATATTCATTTGATCAAACTTGCCTCTTAAAATTTCTTCTTTGGCTCTTTGCACATTTTTATCACCTCCATAGAATTTTTGCAATTTTTCCCACATTTCAAATGTAGTAGGACAATCTTTAACCTCATCAAATTTAGAATAGTTGAGAGAGAAGACTATATCAATCATCATTATATTGTGATCTTTTGCTTCTTCCATCTGCTCCATAGTCATAGATTTAGGTGGTTGCACATATTTGTTTTCCAAATAGAACATACCAATATCATTAATCCTTGATAGTTGCAACTTCATCAATTCTTACCATGCTAAAAAGTTATCTATGTTAAGCTTGGGAATCTCTCATTTGTATGACATGTTGATCTTTAAGTTAGGTCCTTGAAACCTTTTCTTCAAGCACCAAATGCTTTGATACCAATTGTTTGAAATAAAAAGATTAATTGATAGGGGAGGGGTGAATCAGTTACCACAAAAATAATTCCCTAT
This sequence comes from Cupressus sempervirens, assembly GCA_028749045.1. Classification (NCBI taxonomy): domain Eukaryota; kingdom Viridiplantae; phylum Streptophyta; class Pinopsida; order Cupressales; family Cupressaceae; genus Cupressus; species Cupressus sempervirens. The sequence continues at coordinate 227,168,428 of CM053783.1, read as the reverse complement.
CCCTAGATGTCAAATCAAACTTTCCTCTAGTCATGCAATATTGTCTAACTTAGTTAACAATAGAATATTATTGTCACTTGGTTAACAAGTAATCTTATAATTATTAATATTTTTTTACCTTTAGTAACTTAGCTACAGAAACATAAAGCATAAATCAAATAACATGAACATATATGACACCGAGATTTCACATGGAAACCCAATTTGGGAAAACCACCATGCAATTAGTTATAATATTTCTCGCTCTTCTGACATGAGCCCTATTAGGATCTATATCACACTATTAGGAGTGGCCTAGTTAGAAGTCTTAATACTTCAACCTTGAAATGTCACCTTGTTAGAAGATTTGCAATATGATTGTTAGGTCAACTCTATTAAGATATTTCTTTATTGCTACACTGGTTAGAAGGTAACAACAATTTGACCTAATTTATGAAGAAACTATCTTTGCAGATTCAGATCTCTTTTCTGGCTTTATCTCTGAATCTTTACTAATCATCTATGTTCTTTGAAACTTATCTTCCATTGTTTCCTACTTTTCTTTTTCGTTAGCTCACATATCACTAATACATTTGGCATCAATTTGCGATACCCAAATGTCGCCATTGCGATGGAAATGTGTCACCACTACGACGGCAGCAACCGTCATTGTTTTTTAGTCACAAATTGTGATATCTATCCTTAGACGTCACATTTGCGATGCCTATTCATCGCAATCTCACCATTCTAAACCGGCATGACTTTCATCGCAATGCATGCGGATCCTGTCACAATTCTGACAGCTTCCCCCCGCATTATGATGAGGTGGCATCGAAATCTTCCCATGGGTTCGCTAATCCTCGGGCATTGCACTTGTGACGGTCATGGAAAATTGCGACGGGGACGCAACAGTGCTAGCGGCGTGGTAAGCGCTAGTGTCGATGTCGCTGGCCGTCGCAATGTTTCCAAATGTGTCACAATTGCGACACATAGTCAGGAATTGCGACGACGTCGCTAAGCATGCGATGCACATTTCGTCGCAATGCATGGGCGGGCATCGCAATTGCGACGTCCGCGTTTAGCAATATGGCAGGGCCGTTGTGGCGGCGACACCAACTGTCCTCACCACCACAGCGGCCCCGCAACAAGCATGATGCATCATGGGGCATATGAATTCATATGCCCCCCAGGTGACAGAAAACATGCATTCTTTCCAAATGACAGCAATCTCTTTTAGTGTTGTAGGTGTAAACAAGATATCCCAACAGGTAGAAAATTTGTCAAATGTCAATTTCATTTCAGAAAGTCTAGAAAAGAACACAAGTTCTAGCTAGTCATGCAGTAAATCTAGATCATCAGCAAATCATGGTGCATCATGCTTGCGATGAGCCACTCGCGTTGCCGCCACAGCGGCCCCGCCGCAAGCATGATGCATCATGATCTGTTGATGATCTGGATTTACTGCATGACTGGCCAGAACTTGTGTTCTTTTCTAGACTTTTTGAAATGAAATTGACATTTGACAAATTTTCTACCTGTTGGGATATCTTGTTTACACCTGCAATAGTAAAAGAGATTGCTATCGTTTGGAAAGAATGCATGTTTTCTGTCACATACGGTGAAAAGGATATTGTGAATTCAGAATGAATTATAAGATTAAAATTACACTTTCAAAACTAAATACGGTGTTCTTATCAAAAGATTGTAGAAAGGGATACCAATAATAAAACTATAAAAAGACATCTAAATGTTTATTCTCAAAAGGTACACATCTAAATGTTTATTCTCAAAAGGTACACATTGAGATAAATCACCATATTCCTCAAAGAGATAGGAGATGGCATACTTTCTCTCTTGGATGCATAGATAATGAAGCACTTTATCGGTTGATGTCTTGAGATAAGGGGGGCGCATCACTATATGTAGAAAAACTTAGAGAAAAGTACCTAGTTAGGTTTATGTACTAGTCTAGTTTTAGATGTACTACTTGTTGAGCAGTTTTCACAACATCACCCCATTGCAAATAGTGACCCCCCCTCCTCTTTTTCTGATGAGCATGGCTAGTTGAGTAGGTTGGCAACAATCTGGGGTGCAAAAGGCTGTGTTTAGATAGAGTATGAAAATTGAGAAAATTTGGCTAACTCTAAAAGGGGGAGTAAAGATAGAAATTGAGCTAAGGAAATGTAAAATTCGCTGAAGTAGTAAATGGAGTTGAGACTCCTCTTTCTTCCTAGCAAATGGAAATGAGACTCCAATTCATTCCTAGCAAATGGAGATGAGACTAGTCTTCATTCCTAGCAAATGAGATTCCTCTTCATTCCTTGAAAATAGAACTGAGACTCTTCTTCATTCCTAGCAAATGGAGCTGAGAATCTTGTTCATTCCTAGCAAATGGAGATGTGAAGGGAGAAGTGGATAAGGCCCGAGATTGATCTTATGGGCCCAAAATTCAATCCCACATGGCTCAAAACTCTTAGTATTAGTAATAATGCCCTACAGCTAAGAATGTAAACTTAGGCTTGTGAGCAACATCTAATGCATATAGACAGCCCTTGGGGGTAAAACGTGGGGGCCGGGTCTAATAACACCAAGCCGCAACTCCATAAGAATGGGGCTTAAAATTGGGCACTATGGTTGGTGAATGGGCTTGAGAAGGCCTAAAAATTAATAATCAGGGCCTGGCAATGAAATTTTGTGACCTTAAAAGCCTGCTTAAGCCAAGATTTGAGTTTAATAAGCTCCAAATGGCCTTGAACTTTGCAATCTGAAAGTAATTACAACTCAGATCTGCCCTTTACTACAGAAGGCTAGATCTAAATCTGATTATAGTGGATTTTTAATTTGCATCTTGTGCAAAGTGTAGCCCTATATGAAGTATGGGGGGATCTAAGGCCTTACTATAAGAACAAATAATTGAATGTATGCCAGATCTGGGCCCAATTTCAAGGTGGATCAAGCCCTCAGACAGTGGGATTATACTTGAAATGAATTAAAACTTTCCCCTATTTGAGGTGTGTGGATGTAAGGCTTTTAATTAAGACCCATGTATAAGACGTGTGGCCTAATATAGGCCCAAATTATGATCAGATCAGAGAGTTCAATTAGCTAAGCCCTATCCTAGATAAAATGTATGGGCTGAGAGCATCAAAATGTGTTTGTAATTTGAAATGGGGTCTTCCCTATGGCTAACTTAGGGTGAATTAAGCCCATATCTGTGCTCAAAGACCAATGAAATGAACCCTTATGCCTAGGATGTAACATCAGTTGGCTAAATTAGGCCCTAAAGATGTAGCATCTGGCCTTAAGGATTTAAATTTAAGTCGCTTAGGCCCTAGTTCAATCCAAACAGCTGGATCTTGGGCATTAAACTCAAGTAGGGGTATGGAGGATTAATTGAATTAAATACATGCAAATCTAGGCCCAAAAGTCAATGGCATCCCTTGCTATCACTATCTTACTTTAACCTTTGTGAATTGAGGCATTAAATTTAATATCTTTTATCAGGTTCTACCCGATGCACAATCTTGAATTTCATATTTCAAAGGGAAATGAATTAAATGCCATGTCTCTCACCCTCAGAACTCGAGGCAATCTTCATTTAATGAAAATTTGCAAGCATTTAAGATTAAGTTGCACTGATAATTGCCCCATATACCAAGACATTTGCTATTAAGGTAGGGTAGCAGGGCTCTATTTTGAAGATCTCTTGATTGCAATTGCAAGACAAGGGCAAAAATTTTGAACTTTTAGAGGCAGATTTGAATAAAGTTGTTTCATTTTACTGAGACTGTTGAGAGTAGCAAAGGTCTGATCCATCATTATGACCTGTATTTGCAAATTAAGACTATTCTGGTGCCTGTATCAATCATGATAATCCATCCTCAAGCTAGTACTGTCAAGAAGATTATATCCCAAATCAATTAAAATTAAATAGGCTTTGACTTCAGACTAACACCATTGTCAAATTCTGATTTTAGATTACAGTGAGGCCTTCACTAGTAAATTAAATCTAATTGCAGGTCTGATATCAACCTTTTCTGAAGACCTTAGTTTCGAATTAGAGGGGCCACTTCTTAACAATTTGAATTTGATCACAGGCATTAGACTTAAGGAGATAGCTTGATCCCAGCCTGCCATCACAGTTTTAGCTCCACTCATTGAGGTTTATTTTAATCGTCAGAGTTGTATATCAGGCCATCTTTTCAAACCTAATCGCATCATTTGGCTAAATGTAGTTAACAGACTAGACTAAAAACTGAGCTGAGAAAAAACAAAAAGGAAAAGACTAAGCTAAGACACAACAAAACCCAACCTGGAAAACAATCATAACTGATAAAGCTTCAAATCCTATCCATTATAAGACAGGCATTTCGGTTCCATCCAAATACCTTAGTCTGAAAGAATTAGCTCCAAGCACTTTGCAAATTAAACATGTCTTCACAACTGTAGCAAATGTATACCCAATTATCATCTAAAGCATGCCAGATGCCTATGGATGAACGAATAAAGCAGAAATAATGACCAGAATGTGTGCTCCAGCCATCATGAATGAGAACACCATAAAGAGTGTTCTTAAAATTGCCCTCCTATGATTGATCAATAGACAGAGAAACTAGAATATCATTCAAATGTGCAATATTTATTAAAAAACCAATAGATATTACAAAAACTATATTATTAGATTCCACTGAAAATGTGATCCACTGGCAAATGATATTGTAAGGGCTACTTACATGTGAACTGCTAACAAATGGTTTGAGATCCAACGTACAACCAAAGTCTACTTTTTTGTCAATTTTTCCTCCAGATCCAACTACACTGAAGCGCTTGAGATGAATTGCAAGAACATGTGGTGCTTTATCAATTTTGATTTATTCTAGAGCCTTCACTTTTACTTTGCATCATTCACATTGATCTCTTTTCACACCCCCATCTAACTGCTCCACTGCCGTGTAATGGGATAATGCTTTCAACAATAGATCATTTCAAATCTTAGTACAACCTCAACGATGAACACAATTCAAGAAAAAAACTTCTTTATTGACCAAAAGAATACCTTAGAGCTTCTCTTAGATTGAGATTCCTATGTAGATTTACTATTATTTGAACCAGACATTGATGTCCAGGCATGGTTCAGCATAACTTGAGTTTCTAAGCCTAACTTTCTAACCTCTAAAAATGGAAGTTCAAATGTCGATCCCAAAAAATTAGTTGAATAATTGACCTGCAATAAAAGAAAGTGAGAAAAATTCATATACATATTCTATTAAACGTTTGAAGACATGAGATTTCTACATTCCATCAGGTGAAATTTGAAAGAGCTTCTAGCAGTAACTGTGTAGACATTTTTCAATCTAACTAAATCAAATTAAAACAAAAATTATGTTAAAACACCATACAATTAGAAGTTATAGACTGCACAACATTTTTGTAGTAATAGAATCTCGACAAAAATGTAAACCATATCTAATACAATGCAATTACATACCTGCATCTTCCCAAACAACTAAGTGGTTGGTCATGACTAAAAATCTGAAGTACAGGATCAAAAATTGTTGGATAAAAATGCTTCCCAACTTCAAGCCATCCAATCTCATGTTCCAATATGTGAAATTTTAAAAGGTTATTGTTTCAAGTGGTTCATTTACAAATCTTGTTTCATTTGATATGGTTAACAAATTGAATCTACCAAGAATAGCACATGTTAGGCCTTACAAAGCACAAGGATTGGATGTTGGATGTTGTGTTGATGTGAAGGAGCAAGCTTATGTTCCCTTCACCATTGGACCGTATAATGATGTTGTGCTATGTGACATTGTACCTTTGAGTGGTTGTCAAATAATTTTAGGAAGGGCTTGGCAGGTTGAGAAGAGATCCCTAAATGATGTCAGAAAGAACACCTACACTTTCACAAATAATGGAGAGAAGATGGTATTAACACCATTTGAGGAGCACAAGACAACTTCAAAGGTGTCAGTGAGCATTGGCATCTTTGAGAGGGAAAGGTTCCTAAGAAAAGAGGAACATGGTGAAGCAATGGAAGATGTTTTGATAAAAAAGGATGATGCTTTGAAGCAAACAACTAATGAGAAGGAGGTTGAGGAAAAGAACCTAGAAAAGGATGATATGAAGACAAGTTGTCCATTTGAAGGAAAAATAAAAAATGAGCAGCAATCAAGTGTTGAAGAGCAAGGAGAACCTAACACCAAAAAGGTTCAAAAGGTTGTAGCAGAGGTAAAGAGAAAGGATGCTGATGAAGATAGACAAAGAATTTTGTTGTAGGCATATGAGAATATGATGGAGATTCCTAGTGTGGGGAAGATAGCAATAATTGGTAAGAGTTATGTTCTAGAAGGAGCTTGTTATTGCTTCTTGTTTCTACCTATTGTTAGTATCTTATTGAGCTTCACTTTGTTTCGAGAATAATTTAATATTCTCTACTAAATAGGGCCAACCACATGAAGGTGGAATCTCATTTGGCCCCAACCCCCTCCCCCTAACATCACTCTACATTCCCTGTTAATATCTAACATTCATTCATTATTTCAACAATTAATAAAATGAAAAATTCAATCAATATCACATGATAACATTCATTAACACATTAGATTCGTTAACATGCAACATTCATCAATATTCTGCATTAACACATAATTCATGAACATTCATTAGCACATAATTAAATTCATTGAGACATAAAATTCATTCATTATCAATTAAGGTATGTAGATGACAATCATTTATTTTTATTTCTTTCTATTTCTTTTTTCTATGTAAGCTCTAAGAGGAGCATCAATGTCATCATCAATTCCCCCCTCATTAGTTGTTCTATTCTTTGTTCTTGATGATCTCAAATTCCTATGTTGTTTCAAAGGGGGGTCCTCTGCAATAACAAATAAAAGAGTTAAATTAAAAATAATTTATTATAATTGTTACAAGTATTTAATTATTTTAAATAGCATAACTGTGGCACTCTTTACCTGATCTGACCACATCATTTTGTCTGGCTCAACGTCAACACGATCATGAACATCAACCCCTCGATCCTCTACAGCTGCTATACAAAATGTTACTTTAATCCAAACACCAATTGCAATTACATATAAAAAATTTAATAGCAAATTTATACCTCCACCACTGGGATGCACATCATGCAAACCTTCGGCATCCACAGATTGTGTAGAAGGATTGTCAGGCTGCATTCCAACATCCTACGCATTGTTATCATTGCTTGCTTAAAACAAATATACTCACTTTATATTGGAACTTAACATAAAATAGACTAATTGGTAAAGTATTCAATTTGAAATAAATTTCATTTAGGTTATTTACCTATGGCTCAGATGCATCATTATTAGAACCTTCCACACTGATTTTAGCTCGTAGCCATTCAACCACGGCTCTATAGCCTTGTTGGAAGCCAATTCTCTTATCCTCTTCTGTGAGGCATCTCTTGAACTCTGAGCCCTTCATTTTTGCATGGTATGGTGAATTTTACTTGCATTTTTTCATCAACCAATGGAGGGTAGTTAAAATATCAATAGCAAATCATCTATATCCATCACAATATAATAGGATAAAAATCGAGCAGTTTTGATGGAGCAATCTACTATATAAATGTTGCGTGTTTGTATGCTTTGGTTGTACCAACATATTTTCTCCAAATTCTTAAGTTGGGTAAGAGTTAGTTCAGCTCTTTGGAAATAAAAATGGCTGCAAGTGCTGCTGCATTCCCTCATTCTTTCAATCACTGCCTTTATTCTCAACTATTGGAGGAAAATTCAGTCTCAACCATGGCCTCCATTTGTGAGATTTCTTCATATGAGGATTTTTTGAACGAAGAGAAAAGTAAAATATTAGTGATTGGAGCCACTGGTTATATTAGTCGCTTTGTTGCTCTTGCAGCTGTAAATAATGTCATATTAGTAAATGAAGGAATCTTCACTAATCTAGATTGCAGAGTCTAACTTCAATTGTTGAATTGTTTATATTGAATATGAAAATCCACTACTGTTATTATATTCTATTGACCTATTTATAATTGATGAGCTAAATAAGGGAGTCCTAGAATTTCCCATCACATTATATAAAAAATTTGATACAATTTTTCATTTACTAATACTTACAACTCTTGCTTGAAGTTTCAAAAAACCAACAGAGCCGAGCTTGTGTGTCCCGTGCTTTTCTAGTCTTGCCTTTGTTGCCTTTGATGTGTCAGGAAATCTATGAAAAGTTTGAAATATGTTAGATAGTATAAATATAGAGGTTAATTAGTACATAATTAGATTCTCAACAGTATAACACGCCTTGCTATACTCTCCACTGGTGTAATATTATTTTTCTTGTCAGCTTTATACTTTCCATCCAAAATCAGAGCCTGCCACTCAGCCTCAGGAACATAGGGCGGGTGCTCATACCTGGGGTTATCCCATAATTTTTTTCTATACTGGTCCCTAATATACTTCAAACATAAACCAACTTTTTCAAGGAGCTTGTTTCTCTCAAATGCACGAGGTCCAAAGAGTTGGGTCATGCTCTCTATAAGATCATCCTTCAACGGTTTGCGTTGGTTATTCCACCTTTTAAGTAAAAAAAAACATGTTAGACTCATAAATGAAGTGAAGCTACCTTTAATATATATAGTTCAAGAAATGGATGAAAAGGAAAACTATTATGGAAATGATATGAAATCAAAATAGTGGTTTGGGGTTTTAGTTAGGATATGATGTTCCACCAGGTATGCATGGTGGGCTCGAATATTCGCAAACACTCATCACCAAGTTTTCTCCAAAAAAGATCATTCCCTACAAAACAATCATGGGATCATTAGTTGATGAAGAGTGATCAAAAACTAAATTACTATTATATCACTATAGAATAATAATAACTTTAAAGTACCTGGAACTTTGGCTACTTTTAATGGAATGCCTTCATCGTCACTGACGATCAATGTGACATCCTTCACCGTTCTCGTACTAGGAACATAGGAACATCCAGGAAATGATGCTGCAGCTCCTATTGCAAAAAGTTTCATAAGTTTCATAAGTCTTTGTCATGAAGTATAAAAGAACAAATGATAATTGATGTTAAAAAGTTGTAAAAAAAAAATTGTTTGTTGCTGTCATAAGAGAGAAAAAGAGGGATTTGTGTAACAGCAGATGGTGCAATAGTCAATGCCTGCAAGCTGCGTGTTGTTGACTCAGCAGTCGAAAAGAGATTTTTGGTTGTCCCGGATGGAGGTGGCGTCATCATAGGATTCAATTGATGTGAAGCTGAAGAATAAAATTGTTAGAGCATGCATAAATATAGAACGCGTGGACTAGCATGGACAATATTATTAGAGCATTAAAAAAAGGATTGTTCGAGCATGTATTGTCAATGATTATGATCATTCCTATATATATTCAGTGGAAAAAAGAAGTGGGGAATGGAACATGTGATCTACCTGAGCCACCTGCAGCACCCTCATCATGGGAACGGGGCTCGAAATCATGCAAAAAACTCTGTAAAGACAACGCATCCATATTTTAATTAATGACATAAAAGAGCATAACATAAAAACCATTATTGAACTCTTGTTATAATTAAAAATTTCATTAATACTTACTTTTAAGGTTTATGAGGTGTACATCAATTCAGCTCCCCTTTCTATTATTTCTTGAGTAGTAGGCTTTATGGTTGCCAAACGTAAAATTTCTCTGCCAATTTTCTTTAGCAACTTTTTAGTCGAACCGATCAGGTCATCAGTGTCTGCTAAATCAATATAAAAAGGGTCCTCCTCAGGGGGGGGCTGCTGATCGGGGATTGCAGGTTCCTTTCCCTCCCTCCGACCGCTGGCCCTCTGTGACAAGAATAGTATTAGTATTATCAAAATTACTCCAAAAAAATGAAGAAAACAACATTAAAAAAATAACATTTTTCTTCTATCTAGTTTGCACAATTACAATGATTTTTACCTACTCATGTGTAGATGAGTTGGGAACGTTACTAGCATCCCCTCCGGGCGGTTGCTCCATATTGTGCCCCTGTGTCAAAGATCAAGTATAAAAATGTTAGCGAAAAATTTATTGACTAAATGGTATGTTGGAGTCATTGATTAGAAGTTGGTTTAATAGTATGTACCACCCCCATGATAGTAGCCTTGTTTGTATCTATGCGGTTCAAATTGTAATCAATAAGAAGCTCTTCCCTTGCACGTATTGATTTTATCGCACAGATGAATACACAATTTCCCTCGCGTGCCTCAAATATGCAATTGGGTTGCTTTATAGTTGACCCAGGTCGTGTACTATTTATAAAACCCACAATATTCCCTGTTGCTTTTGGCCTTCCATCAATGTATATAGCCACACTTTTACTTTGATTATTGTCTTGCTGTTGTATATAATTTGCCGAGAGGGCATACCTATGCATACTTTTTTTATATTTAACAATATGCATCCAAATTTTGTAATCATAACATGGTCCAACATACTCCATCAATTTAGAAACTTTGTTGTAAGACACCTTTATGTCGTCCATAGAAAATAGGCCCAAACCATGTAGTGATGATGGTGCTATGCGATATATCCTCTCGTTAACACAAAAATCAGTGTTTATTGGAGGAAGTTCCTTGGGTACCCAATGTTTTTGTAGATGTTGGTACCTCAAGGGCATCTCGATGTCGCCTTCCATCTCATCATCATAAGAACTTGACTCCCCTTGAGCAAGGAAAAATTCTATGCATTTATTGAATTTCCTTCTAGTCCTTTGACCTCTAGTTAATCTCCCTGTTCTAGATAAATTGCATGTCTCACTTTCCTCTTCTATTCCTATATTTCCCTCACTCGAAGAAGACACTTCTGACAAATACCTATTCGTTGGTACTTGCAAATGGGAGAGATCTTAGAAGACATCAATCTTACTATTGATAAGTGTATTAAATAGACTGTCTATAAGGAGTATTGACTTATACCTGTCGATCCATGAGATTGTGCGGGATGCTCCTGAAAGGGGTTCAGTTTCCTGCAAATGTAATTCAATTATTGTGAGCATAATCACATCATAATCATAATCACATCCATCATTAGCATCACATAAAATTTACAAACATTAAAAGGTACACAATAAAACACTTAAATCAGGCTCACATTATAAGCCTACTAGGGAAGTAGGCCTAGTAAAGGGCTAAAACTGGGTTATTGTATCAGCTGATGAGTTGAGGGCTTAGTCACCTTAGGAACATGCTATTTGAAGTTGTTTGATGTGTATGGAGGTGGAGGAAACACCTAGTTAAGGTGAAGTCAAGTTTAGCGCCTATTGAGGCATTGTGAGCATTTGATATTTTGTTGATTAGATTTCTTGGATGAATCTATTGGATGGATTGAGGGACATTCATGGGATTATTCCAAAGATGTAGAACCTAAGGTGGCATAAGGATTTGGTGTGCACTCTGATAGGTTATGGAGTTGGCTTGGATCAAGGAGAGGGATCTTATGAAGATGCTTGGTTGGTGTTGTGAGAACACTATGGAAGTCCCTCTTGTTATGAATGATTGCAAGACCACCTAGGGTCTCTGCATCACCTACGGAGGCAAAATTATTAACCAACAAATTGGGTAAGCACTTATATTATGTTTTCCCTATGATATTCTAGGTACAACTCCCTTTTATAGATATTTAATGAATTCCCTTTTCTAAACTAAACACTTACAAATGCTTTTGACCTGAAAGAAAATAAGGCTCAATACATTCAGGCATCAATATGTGTTTTAAAATGTTTTATTTAATTAATTTAGATTAATAGTTAATTTAGATTAGCAGTATTCTATTTGTAGTTGAAACTTGTAGCTTTTAAATAGATAATGAATAAAATATGTAACCATATATATAAGACAAATATATTTCTATCAAGAAATGAATATTAAATAGATTAAGGATTGATGGCATACCTCTAAATTCCATCATCATCATCCTCGTTTTCATCATCATCATCATCATCGTCATCGTCGTCCTCATCATCATCATCATCGTTGTCATCATCATCATCCTCGCCATCGTCGTCGTCGTCGTCATCGTCATCATCAACATCAACATCATCTTCATCATCATCATCAGTAGCAGCATCATCGTCATCATCTTCTTCTTCCTCTTCATGAAAATTTGTGTCAAGAACATCATCCAATAACTGTCAATCGTGATCACCATCTACATCATCTTCTACTTCTTCAGTATCTTCTTCTTCCATCACATTATACTTTATTGGCCTTCCTCTCGGTTCATGTCTAACAAAAAATGACCAACCCGGTTTATGTGGAACCTCTGAGTAAAATACCTGCTCACATTGGCTTGGAAGAACATAAGGCTCATCCCCAACTGGCTCAAACGACCTTGTATTAACCATTGTAAATCCATTATCATGTTCAATAATAGTTCTATCAGGATCATTTGGCTTAAGTCATAGCTTGTACCATTTGACAATGAGGAGTACTAATTTGAAGGAACTAAAGTCACACTCAAGTATCTCATCCAAAATGCCATATTATCAATTTTTAGACTCTTGAGGATGTAAGTCATTTCTAGATGAAATATTAGTCACTTGAAAGACTGCAGTAATTCCTAAATCACAAGTTTTCTTCGTGTCATCCAACACTTTGACGCAAAATTTCTGACCATTACAGAACATAGCCTTGTGGTGTTTAACCTACAATAATATGTGAAACATATCAAAATTATTGTATCGTGAATTGATAAACATACGGGTGATTAATAAATTTGTACGTACCTGGAAATCTCTTAAACCATGTGCTAAATCTATTTCCCTTTGTGTAACACTGGAATCTCCATTACGATGAGCTTCTTTAACCAATGAAGATACACCTTCCCATGTTAATGTGTGACCAAAATTTTGACATCGTTCAATCCATACCGTCATCCAATCAAGATTGTTTGCAATATACAAATATAGTGCATCCCACTCTTGAGCACCTGTACAAAAAAAAAATAGACAACTTACAACCGATTTATTTTGAAGATTAAGAAATAATTTATTACAATAACATCTTATAATTTATTACCTCTCACTTTCCTCAATGTACCTTTCCCCATCAAGTACTCCCCTTCTAATTTTTTAAAAGGCTCGAGATCCTGAATGTGATCTACATGGATATTTGATGCAAACTTAGGAAGATATTCAGTAATGTACACCATAGTCTGGTATACCATATATCCCTCTACCATAGAACCCTCAGGATGTGCTCTTTGTCAAACCAAAGCCTTCAAAGATTTCAAATGCCTCTCAACCATCCACATTGACCTAGTGTGTACAGGTCCACACAATTCAATCTCTTCAACTAGGTGTATGAGGTAGTCTTCCTGTGCATTGAAAAAAGTTGGAGGTAGACACTTTTGCATTTCACACAGTAAATGAGGAATTCTTCTCTTCCAATATTTTATATCTGCTTTATGGATTTCTTTAGATGACAACCACCTACATTAAGAGATTCAAGTCACAAAAAATATATAGATATGAGACTTTACAAAATAATATACAATAGATTACATAGCAAGAAAAACAAATTGCGAATATAATAAATATATACAACAAATTGAACAGATATTACTGCTTACCTCATATATTTTCCAAGATCGTATATCACTTGTTTGATGTTATTGTTGAAGTGCTCTAGGAGAGATAGAGGAAGCACATACTGCAGTAATTATAAACCAATCATTTCATTGTTTTCTAACATAACATAACGAACAGTACACGTAGTTTATGACTATATTGTAAATATAGAAGAACATAAGTTACCTTGACGAAAGTATGCCAATCATGCATTTTGAGCCCTAGCCCAAATTTACTTTTTTTTTATATGAGATTGTTTATGCTCGCAGCAAATCCTGTGGGAAATCAAATTTTTCATATGACTTCTTTTATGGAATCACTTTTTTGCTCTGTTAATAACCATGGAAGGGCACTTATATTAATCTAATCTCTGTTGCTATTTGAGTGAATGAAATTTTTCAATGCATGATTGGATTCATGTATGTCATTACAAATTTTGACAATTTTTTCTTTGTCACGCCTTCCATCCAATATTTTCCACAATGTCTCTGTTATATTCTTTCCAATATGCATAGTATCAAACAAATGCACAATTTGTAAGTGCTCGTAGTAGGGCAACCTACTAAATTGTCTGGGATAGCTTTTTAGTCCCTTTGGAAGGTTGTCAGTATTGCCTTGATGACCTTCACAATCATCAATTACACAATTAGTCAACAAAAATCACAATAGAAATATATAAATTACAAACATAAACCATTAGGTGGAACGGCATTACCTCGACGATTAATTCTATTATATTCCAACTTCCATAGGCAAGGTGTCATTCTTCGTGGCTTTGATGTAGTCTCTTCTTTCCCATTGAAAAGAGGTTTTTCGTACTTTGATACTTATGATTCCTATGGAGGAAGTGTCTACACTCGTCAAACACCTGCTTTCCTAAACTTTTTGAATGACAAGATTTCATCTTTGGACCACAAATTGGACATGCAAATTTTCCCTTTGTTTGAAGGCCTACAAGATAATGATGTAATTGGATTATTAAATATGTTGATTTTTATAATTAGAATTATTGTGCGCAACTTGAATTCACTATAACATACCACAAAATGTGTTAGCCCTGGGGCATCATGTATTGTCCATGCAAGTATTGCATGGAATTGAAATTGTCTTTGTCCTATTGGTCTAGACACGTCATACATAGTAACACCAATCCATAACTCCACCAACTTGTCGATAAGAGGCTGAATATATACATTCATATCTTTTACTTGATATTTACCTACTTGAATGAACAGTAACATTACATAATTATTGTGATTGTTTTATTGCAAGATTTGTAAGTACATGTAAATTAATAACTATCAAATGATAAGATACCTGGAACAATCATTGCCAACATAATGTGCTCCCTCTTTATTGACATCCACGAAGGAATGTTATTGTTGATAACAAAAATAGGCCACACCGAGTAAACAGATCTCATCTCTCCAAATGGATTGACATCGTCCGCTGCCAATGAAAGCCTGAGATTATGAGGTTCTTCTTTGAAGTGTTGCCACTTTTCCTCTATGTGCATAAATGCTGAACCATCCGCAGGGATTCGAATAATGTCATCTCGACTTCTATTACATGCATGATAATCCATAAATTGAGCCAAGCTACTACACCTGAATAATTGTCGCATCCGTGGAATAATGGGGATGTAACGAAGAACCTTTTGAGGCACCTTTTTTGTTAGTCGATCTGTTTGATATCTACTCGTATGACATACAAAGCATTGTGTTGCAAATTCATGTTCTTTATAATATATAATATGATCATTGGGACAAGCATGTATAGCTTCATACTCCATTCCAATATCTTTCATAACAATAGTTAATTCTCGATATGAGCGAGGTAGAATATTTGATGATGGTAACAGAGACTCACCTATCAATCTACAGCAAAAAATATAAGTTGTTAATATAAACAATATTAGTGGTACATTATTCACCCTTTGTTAACTATAAAGACATATATGACATACCTTAACATACATGACATTGTTATGTTGGATAAACCATTCATAACCTTCAAGTTCAACAACAACAATACAACACAGAGAAGATTTGTTTGGGAGTCTTTGTATAGGGGCTCGTATGCCTTCTGAAGTAGAGGTACATCGAGGCTATCATCATCATCATGATCAGATATGCTTGGACTAGATGTGTCATGGATCAATGTATGTATACCATCCTCTTCAATTGTGTTTTCTGGCGCATGATCGTCATCTTCCATGAGATCATTATCTTCACCTTGGATATTTGTACCTCCATGTTCCTCCACTTCAAAAACCATATTCTTCGGATTGTTGTGGTTCATATCATGTACTTCCTTGGGAAGATCAACCTATATAAAATTGATTAACATAAATAAACCATGATCATCAAGTGATTTCATATGTATATAAATTGTTAAAATGATATAATGAACGACTTACTAGTGGATGATAGTCATGCCCCCCTTCAATGTGACCATTCTCCCTACAATGTCTCTTAACTGTTATGATTAGCAGTCTTCTACGGTTTAAGCCCTTACAAATATTGCAAGGACAATAACATTTTCCATCACCTTTTCTTTTCATGTTAGACCACAATCTAGCGATTGTCTCCCTGTTTTGTTCTTCACTTATATTATTTGACATGATCGTTCTTTACAGGAAGAAAAAATCGGGCTATGAAAACTTCGATCTACAACTTTCACAAACTAAGCAAAACTGTCAAAAGTACACAAATCTTCTTAGACCTAGCTAAATACTTTAATATTTTAAAAATACTTTCTTTGACTTTATTCCTAAGATTATTTGTAAAACTTTGACCAACTGCCTGAAGGTCTTATTTCAAGAGACCTTACAACATTAAGCCACTAAAAGCAATTTCAAAACATATAAGCTAAAAGTCTAGTTAAAATATACATTAGAATTTTAAAAAAACAATTTTCATACCCGAGTGCGCGGCTATAACTCATGCAATGGCCTTCTTGCTTAGTTGTAGAAGCTCTCCAGCAATGAAATTATACAAACTACAAGGCCTAACAAAAATTTCAAAACATATAAGCTATAAGTCTAGTTAAAATATACATTAGATTAGATTCAACAATAGCAAGCAATGTTATTCAGAATTAGATTCAACAAACCTTAGTAGTGTAAATAGCCATCTCCTCTAAACTAGACTCCAGACACGAGGGGGCATTCACATACTCTTCCCCTAAAGGTATCCTAAAGAACAAAAGCCATTATTCTTGAGTTTGTGAATTGCACCTCAAGATGAATGAAGCTTAAAAGGAATGAAAATTGTTTTCATACATTTAAATCAGGATGTAATATTTATTCATAAGTATATACCTTGCAAGCACTTAAAATTGTTGTTATATGTGTTGCGAGAAAAGAAGAAGTTTATACTTATGTGTATAGACGCACTTCCTATATGCGATCCAAAGCTCGAATGTTATCAAGTGTGTCCAATGATGGGGAGAGACCTTCGTGCAAGCAGAAGATCTGCAATGAAACAAAAGAAAAGAAAATTTTCTTATAGTAAGAACAAATTTGTTGTGCTGCATAGGGTACCAACAAAATAGTGTATAATATCTTTTTCTTTACCTGGCTTTCAATTCAGCATGAGATCCTTTAATAGAAAATTCAAGTTGATAACATATTTAACAAGAGCTGCAGGGCAGCATAGTTCATGCGTAAGTCCAAGAAAATGTGTGAGGATTTCAGCATAGTGCATCTTACTTCAGCATTTCATGTAAAACAGCCAAATCTAAAAGAAATCTCGCAGACAAACTACCTGAGATTTATAACCTTTATCTTCCAATATCCAATGGCTCCTTATAGGCGTTAATACAAAGAAGCCAACTATCAAAAACTGTGGCAGTGATAAACATTTTGAAAAATAAAATTGTATTAGGTATAACTAAAAAATAGTGAAGAATGGTGTAGACTTGTAGCCAGAAGATAGCACAGTGAAAATTGATGAGCTCTTTGTTATCACCCACCTCTTTGTTCATACCTCGCTGTATTGGTAATTTATGTGTTTCATTATTCTTACTGGTTATATATTGCCTTTATTATGAAAAGTCAATTTAACCAATTAGAATATGAGTGCAGGTGAATCCATGTACAGAAAGAGCAGTTCTAGATTAGTTATCTAGTTACTTCAGAGAATGACTTGCAGGTTATCCATCAACTGCTAGTGAAGATGAAAGAGTGGTAAGAATTTGTTCCCTTCATGTTGGGGATAACTATATCCTTATACTTTTTCAACCAACATATGTTTCAAAGTGATTTTTTACAACATATTTGCACTGCATCAACTTGCAGACCCAAGTATGGACCCCAAAAGGCAGGTGGCAACACGATTGGTACGAATAGAGAAAAAAATGCTTAACACGTGCCTAGAAGCAGTTAATGAAATTATTGATCGATTACCCGATCTTGCGGTAGCTCCATGTCCTAGTCCATATAGTCCCACATTGAAATGAAAATTTCATTTGGCGTCTGAGTTGGAAGATTGTCTCTTGGTTGAGGCCATTTTGTAAGTATTTGATGTTTAAATCTGTTGTATGCCATTCTGTAAGTATTTGGTGTTTAAATCTGCTATATGCCTGATGTCATGTAGCTTTTTACATAATGTAGGTCTTCTTGGAATGAAAATTTCTCAATTATTATTTTCAGAATTCGTTATTGTTATAATCTCGTAGGTCTGATATATCTCATTAGATATCAATTCTGTAGAATATATACTTTAAACGACATGCAGATTCATGTTTTAAGCGAAGCTGTGTGGTGGATATTATTGTATGATTGCATCTTAAATGTCGGCAATTAGAGGGCTTCCTGTATAGGTCTAATTTTTAACTTGCACACCGAAGTTCATGGCAATATATTGAGATGTGATGGCACTTTTCTACTGCCTGAAATTAGTAGCACGTGAAAGCAATAATGAATGGTGATGACACACTGAAATATTGAAGTGCGAAGTGTCAGAATCAACAATATTCATGACTGAGGGAAGAGAGCAATAGTTTGTCATATTAAAAATAGTGACAAAATTTGTCGATTCAAGTCAGTGTTGGGTTGAGGTGTTTGTAACATTGTACAGTTTGAATAATATCTTAATAATGCCATGTTATCTTGTTTATGGATTTTCCATATTGCTTTAAAGGCTATGAGACACGTTTTGGTTTTTGAGTATAAAAATAAAAATTAACAATTTTATTCAAACTGCAAGTTTCTTACATATATTTTTTGGAAAAGACATTTTCTTTCTCCCTTTGACTAAGACAATGATGTTGGGAATCTGTAAATTTGTAAAGTAACTACTAATTACTCAAAATAATTAGATCCCATTTCTCCAAGGGCCAACACCATGACATCCCTTTCTACTACCCATAGCATTATTTGTCCTTTTGCAAATATACAAACTAGGATCCACCTCCCTTAGGCTTTTACAAGCTCAATATTAATGGAGTGTCCAAAAGTAATTCAGGGTGGGCAAGAATAATGAAAACCATAGGAGGTCACTTTGAATGACTTGTGGTAACCTTTTGCCAAGTGATCCACACTAAAACGATGGTGGAAGCCTCTTAATATAGGTTCACAAAAATGTGAGGCTAAAGAATGAAAGGCCTTCCTATTGAAGGAGATTCCCTCTCCATTCTTTGAGGCTAGCAATTTCCATAATAGAGAGGACAAGGAAATGAAAGGTTTTTATTTTATGGGTAAAATATGTTTTTAAGGGGCCCTGAAACCTTTTGGAAAGCTAGACATTGAACACAAAAATAATAGCAAAAGAGTAGGCAAAAGAAATATGATATTAAGCGACTAAGACATGGAAAAATAGAAAAACATGGAGAACGTCTCTGTCAATGCACGTCTCTAAAAAATAATGGGTTTATTTGTCTTACACCTTGCCGATGCGCGTCTCTTCCTGACCCTCTGAATGCCTTGAGTTTGCTTCTCCCACGCACGCGCCTTTCCTTTCAGAAGAACCCAGCTGTGTCGCGCAATTTCATTCAAATGAGGGTTTTTGGCTCTCTTTTTTCTCTTATATCCCGCTGGCGTCGCAATTGCGATGCCTGCCATCGCAATTGCAACGACATCGGGCTAAAATTGAAAAAAAAAAGCCAAAACCACATTACCTTTTCTTGCCGTCGCAAATTAACGTCACAAATTGACCCCTAATGTATTAGTGTATCCATCTTATTTCATATGCCACTTGTACATTTTGTCCTCACAACTTGACCTTTCTTATATATCATAAGCTTTTTCAAGTCAGCTTGAATACCCTTTCAAATAATTAATAAATATCCAAATAGTTAGCCTCAATCAATTAATTATTAGACAATTGCATTTTGTTGTCACTCAATCAATACTAGGATTGAACACTAAGTTACTACTATGAATCCTTTGATGCCCAACCACTCAGTTAACTCTACAAGAAGGATTTCCTTTATTAACTAACTACTCAGTTATCACTAAAATGTCTTCATTTCCCAACTGCTCGGTTAACACTAAAATATGCATGGTTAACACTGTAAACTCTTCATTGCTTGGTTAATATTGACATTTGTGTAACATCAATGACAATATACAATTGAAGAATTGTTCCCAACACTCTCATCCTCCTCATGTTGTTGTTTCCCCTTCATCATCTTCTTCCTCTACTTCTTTTAAAGACAATTTTCTCAAAATTAAACATCACACACAAATTACAACTATTGTTAATTTTTTAGAGTTTCATTTTTTAAAACACTTCGAATTTGGTTTCTAATGTTATTATTTAATACAATAATAATAATGAAAATAGTATTGTTAAACTAATTCACTATTGTATTTTATGTTTTCTAAATTACAAATTTATATTTCATTTTTCCCTTTAAAATTATTGATAATCAAAACATTTTAAATGTAAATATAAATACAAATCATCAAATCCCATAGCACATGATACACTGTTCAATAATTATAAGTAACCTTTTCCAAGCCATCTTAAAAAGTAACTTAAAATTAAAACTATCTTCTCTTTTTACCTTTTACAATGATACTATAAGTTGTTTTCCAACTATCTATGAAAATTAACATTTACAAAAACTAATTTTTTGTATTATCCTAAAGTTAAAACTAACATATTTATAGATTGTTTTACCAATGTATTTGCATATTATACAAAATATTTTAAACAATTAATTTCATGTAGAACATTAGAAAGATGTAAAATTTGAGTAGTAAAATTTTAATGATCACATCTGAGATACAGTGAGATAATATGAATGAAAAAAATGCACCACAAACATCTAATTCCATCAGGGTAAAAGTTAATAAAAAACTAAACAAGTCAAGAGCCTACAAACATAGATCCGTGTTTTTCAAGGGAGATAAAAAAATGGAAATGGTTGTGGTTGTGGCTATGAATTTTAGTATGACTCTACAAAAAAAAACAAAATGAAGTCTCTAAAAAAAGTCTTTGTTATGAGAGTCGGATAACCATGCCAGCTATTGCTACTTGAAAGATAGTAATCTGTTGGGGAAGAGTTTAATCTCTAACCTTAACTAGTATTTCAATATATTTTATTTATGATTTGGGTTTTCTTCATACCATAAAATTCTAGACTCTTCCATTAAGACTTATTTTACTATTATGTTGATTGATCAAT
Organism: Cupressus sempervirens; assembly: GCA_028749045.1. Classification (NCBI taxonomy): domain Eukaryota; kingdom Viridiplantae; phylum Streptophyta; class Pinopsida; order Cupressales; family Cupressaceae; genus Cupressus; species Cupressus sempervirens. The sequence goes on along the minus strand of CM053783.1, from coordinate 227,147,209 downwards.
CTTTTATTGCTCATATATGTGTAGTATCAATTGGTTTGGTATTATTTAAATGAAGTACACAAATAATTTCACATGGGCTAAATCAAACAAAATTGACATTCCATTACCAAGATACAATTTAAACAATCTATCTTGCAAAGATAGAATTTTCATAGTTATATAATTGCAAAGAGTAAAATTTCACAATTCATATATTTAGAATGAGATGTTTATGAATTTGACTACATAATGGCTGAACTTATCATTATTATGCCTAATTTGGGGTGTATTTTGAGGGTTTCATACTGCCTCCTTGATTTACATGCCTGCATTCATTGGCACTTTCTTGAGGCTTCATTTAATTATTGCTTTCTTCATTTTATTTATTTTTCCTTTGCTTACTTGTTTGGTTTTGATCATGCATTGTATGAGTCTTGTCATCCTGTATACTTCTCTAGTTTCTCATGAATTTGCATTCTTTTCTTTGTATATATTCCAACTATTGCTCAACCTTTTAAGACTTGGGTTGTGTATTAATTATTTATGAAAAGAATAAATGAGTGGAATAATGTAGTGAAGAATGAGGGCAATATTAACAAGGGAAATGATGATAGTTTGAAAAATAATTCTAGTGAAGAGCTAAATGCAAGAGAGAAACCTTCTTCTACATTAGTTCATATTGAGAACTCTACTCTTGTTTTCCCTTCATTTGTATTGCTTAATGGAAGAATCACTAAAAGTGTAAATATGGAATGAATTGGAGAATTAGGATATATACCCTATGGGTGTGGATTGGGAGATAGTTGGAATATCCAAAATCTAGACACCCGAAGGAGAGAAGAGGGTAAGATTCCTTCTACTATGTTTAAACCATTGTCTCTTTCTCCTGATGAATATATGGTTAGGGTCATTAAATCATAACAATCAAGATTAAAAGGAATTTCTTTTTTTTTTTGTTATTGTGGATGGTAAACTTTTACCTACTAAGAAATCCCTAGTTGACTAGTCGAGTAATGTTTGGGGGGAAAAGCTTGGGATTCATGTAAGTTTTTGCACGATGATTCAAAAAGGGATCTTTGTAGTTTTCTTTTTAAATTAAAATATGCAAGAACATACATCAAAGAAAGGGTTTTGGAATGTTGGCTAGGCATTATTTAGGGATTTTCCATGGCCTTGTAAGGGATATTTAGAGAAGTTCATTGCTAGGTCTTATCCTAACTAGATGGAGATCAATAACTTGCAACCATAACTATGTCCTTTCCTACCCTAGATTCTCAAACCCTTGATTTTGGTCCTTCAAGTGGAAGAACCTATGGTTACTTTACACCATCTCAATACAAGAGTCTTGATACCACTAGAACCAGAAGTGGATAGGCTCGACCAAATTTTTATTAAATTAGAAGGGGAACTCTTCTCATGGGAGTTGAATCTCCTTGGAAATCTCGGAGTCACCTTTCACTGTAAAATTAATGGAAATATAATAAGTATTGCCCCTCTTTAAAGAAAATTTAAAAAGAATTAATGGGGAAATCTCCAGTGTGGATCAATCTAATGGGCATGTAAACAATGATAAAGTTGTAAATAATGAACATTATAAATATAATAGTAAGGTGGAAGTAGATGTAAGAAATAATTTTGGTTTTGTTACCCTAGTCAACCCCCTATATGAGACTGACTATGAGATGATCCCTATAGAATGAGTAGAGAACATTAACCTCAAGTCCTTAATTTGCTATCAATTTGAATGTAATCTTGTTAGTTAAATCCTCTATTAGAAACCCCTTTAAAAAATAATGCACAAAAGGTAATCCTAGAAACCATTAATTATAGGCCACAAAAGATTAGGATTTTGAAAACTACATCTTTGGCCCAAAATCCTTCCTCACTTGAGACCACACCTAGTTAGATGTTGATTCTCAAAAAATATTTATTAAGAAAACATAAGAGCAAGAAATTAACATGGTGAATAATTTAAGGAGGTCAAAAAATGTATGAAAGCCTCAAGCATACCATCAGTGTCTAACTTTTATGGAGGTTCCTCTAAACACAAGAATCCCATAGTGCCCAAATGTTTTAACAAGTTGTATAAGAATCAATAAATCCCCCACACCTAATGATAATGATGAATGTACATAGTTAGAATGATAAAGGATTAGAAATTTTGGGAAGTAAATATTTGGTAATGAAATGGTATAACTCTCTAAGGAAAAAATGCATTATTTGCCTCTAAGAAATTAAGGTAGTAGGGTTTCAAGCTTTTGCTACTCTTAAATTCATTTGGGACCAATCTGAGTGTTTATATTCTAATCATGAGAAGTGTAAAGGAGGAGAAACCACACTCATTGGACTCATGTGGGTGATAATATTAATAATAATTGAGTTTCAGCTTGCTCAAGGGCCCAATTAATAACTTTTCTCATAAATGGTAGGGTGGTTGGACTTTATAACATATGTGCCCCTAATGACTATAGTGGTAGAACTAAATTGTGGGTCTGGTTGTATGCTATCCTCTTTATGGATCCATTGATGTTTATACGAGACTTTTAACATGTTGTAAAACAAAGAAGATAAATGTAGAGGTCATAGTCAAAATTAGTGTTATCTCTAAAAGTTGTGCCTATGATTGGATTCTAACTTAGTCAACTTTGAGTAACATTGAAACACTCCTAGCTAGTAGGAAATACCTAAGTTAGAAGTGAATCTCTAGATTATAGGTCGACTCCTCTTGATGTCTCACTAATTTCACTTATTTGGATAGGAAAATAAAATTGAGGGGGAAAAAGGATAAAGGATTGCTTGGAGGGTAAATACCGAAAAAGTAAGGGGGGTAATACACCAAATGGTAGGATGAAGCTATTATTGGTCTGACTCGATGAACACTTTTGGGCAGCTAACAAGAACTCAATATTGCAAAGGATCATTCATATATAAATATTTCACAAGAAGGATGCCATACAGACAAGATGTTAAAGGGAATGTTAACATTAACAACGTCATGACTTGAATGGAGATAGAGTATCTCAACTTGCAACCTATGTGAATAATCAAGTCCCACTTATAGTTAAAGCTGAGATAGAATCTAAGAATTCAAAAGAAGAAAATCTCAAGAAATTCTATCAAATGAGAAACCTAAGCCATAAGCAGACACAATAAGGGTTCTAAGATTGTTCCTTCATTTAGATATCAAAGGTCATTAAACAAAATTCATCCAAATTGACTATAAAAATAAAGTGATGTGCTGAGAGAAGCATGAAGGACTCCTAAGAGATCTCGACAATGTTATCTTACATAAGACTTCAAAAATGTTAGCCCTCTCTCCACATCTTGGGAATCCTTAAATAGACCAAGATTGCAACAAGCTTTAGATGGGAGGGGCACATGTCAAAAAATCAATGGAAGAATATAGATATCTTAGAGAATTGCATTCATCATTAAGCTTTACACCTCTCATTATGGGAGACACCAAGAGAATAATCATGAAAAAGTTGGGTGCTACATGTTGTAGGAGTACTTTAACTTCCCTTTGCTTTGTGTGGCCTTTGAATATCAAATCTACGACCACTCCATTGATACAACATCAACAACCATAAAAGATCATATGTTTCTTGGTGATCATCTCATGAAAGTGATCTGATCTAATCTCTATCATCCCCATACTCAAATGTAGATTAGATATTTATTAAGATTAGGTTGTTTGGATCACCAACTCATCCCCTTGATCGATGCCAACCTACACTGCTTCATTTTGCATTGATACTGGACCACCCTAGGTAAAATTTATCTAAGTGCCAAGACATATCCACATGTTACAACATGATAGGTCGGGTGTGCCACCTTTGGTCAATCTAGAAAGGTCATATACATAATTGAAAAGTCAACCCTAACTTTGACTCCCAATCTCTTGACATTATGATCTTATGACATATTGAGAGGAAGACCCCTCATAATATCTTACCTTGAAAACCCTAGCCTCATGATCTTGTGATCGTTGGAAATCTCCCTTGTATCATAGCATCAAGATGTACTTCTCCACCCTTTATGGCCTTACGACCACCCTTATACCTTCTTTGGCATAGCATCATAATCTAATGTTTATCCTTCACAATCTTATGACAAATAGTAATCATAAGATCGTAATCTGTGTGAATAGTCCTTGAGACCTCTCAATACATTACCTATTGTAGCATCAACGCTTCAAAATAACACATGCACCTCTCTTTTTTTATGCTCTTGGCCCCACCTTGCCTTGTCACTTACAATCTTATGACTTGTATCTCGTAACATCAGAACTTGGACACACATCACCTCCTCGCTTTGTCGCCATTGATAACAAATGCACAACTTCACATAATGACAAAGTGACATCTATCAGATCAACTAAGATCTATATGTAGACACCTAAAAATCCTTTAGAAAATAAAGTATTTTTATTTTCTGAAAAATTCCCGATGACATCATCATTTATTGATTAATTAATTATTTAATTAATTAATTAATTAATTTTTATGCCATTAAATCCTTTTATCTTAATTAAAAATATTTAATTAAGGAATCCCTCCCAAAAATGTTTAAATCTTATTTAAACATTATTCCTTATTTATTAATTATTTAATTAATAAATTGACCAAAAATCCTAAAATAAATTAAAAAATTATTTTTTGCCCAAAACTTGGCCAATTTCCTTATGACCAATAACCTCTTCCAAAATCTTCTAATCCTTCTTTAATTTCGATTAAAGGCTAATCCCATCATTTCCTACCCCTAATCCCAACTCAAAATATTTAATTAAGATTAAATATTAATCCTCATGTTTATTAAAAAAAGTTTTAATAAATATCTCCTCAACCCAAACCCTTGAAATAAATAAAACTTTATTTATTTCCTAAAAATCTAATTTATCCTCATCCTAAGAAGTTCTAGACTCTTCTAGAAAGTCTTCATCCTCATCCTAGGAAATTCTAGACTATTCTAGAAAGTCTTTATCCTCCTCCAAAATCTAGACTCTTCTAGAAGATGTCTTTAAACCTAATCCTAATCCCCTCCTAACCTTGTCACATTCCCTAAACATGGGTTAAGACTTACTAACCCAAGCCAAAGTTAACAAATATCTCCTCCTTCACCCACCCTCATTAAATGCCATCCACTTGCCTATCCCTAAGCTAATCCTAAACCATCCTAATCCATCCTCTAATAATTTGCACAAGCCTAAGCAAGCTTAAAACCTTCCTAATCAAGTCCAAGTCGAATTTGCTCTCATCACCCTCAAAATATCTCAACCATAAAACTTTATGAAGTCCACTAGGTCATAAATGACTCTTACAAGCCCTTTTATTGCTCTTACAAGTCATTATGAGGGTCTTTATGAAGATTTTATCTCTTGAGCCTCCTTTGTTGACTCATCCTTGCCCTTTCCTCCATCCTCTCACCATGTGACATGTGTCACTCCTTGATTGGCTATAAGGAAACACAATCCATGTGCTCTCTTCTCATGCAATCTGAGCCTTCCATAAGCTTTTTCCCATCCTTGCATCTTAGCCCTCAATCCCTCAAGCCTCTTGCCTATAAATTGGATCCTTCCCCTTTGCAAAATAACACAATCCATGAAGTAAAGTTATAATGCTATTTTGAGAGCCAAATCCATACTAAAGCCATCTATCCACACCAAAAATCCACAATCATCCATTGAAGCCCTTTTTGAAGCATAAAGCTTGAGCATACATCCTATCTATTTAGACAAAGCTACTCAACAAGAGAGCTTCTTATTGAGAGAGCCCATTAATGGCTCATATTCTCAATTAAGAGCTCATCTTAGTCTATCTTGAAGTTTATGAATTTTGTTTAGTTTGTAGAAGCTTTATTTAAATTTGGTTTCTATTAGCATACTAACATTTTCTCATATACACTATAGACATCAAAGGTTGAAGTTTTCTTGCACCGTCAAATCCTCTGACCAATGGAAATGCATTCGTATGTCAACCTGTCCTGACATCACTTTCATCATATTATGGCCCACCATCTAAAGTTGACCCCACATATCCATGTGGCACATGCTCACTATGTCACCATGGATAATGAACTTATAGTTTTCATTAGCAACAAAGTGACAACCTTTGATCCACTGATGATCAAAAGCTTTCATGATTATTCTAATTTTGTGATAAAATGGGACCCACGGAATATGATGATCATAGTAGAATTTGTGTAACCATAGAGTATGTAGATTTGGAAGATTAAAACCTAGGGATATAATGATAAAACATGGTCAAGCCTAAACATAACCCCTAATTGCATGGGTATTAATGAGTTAGAAAAATTATTCTCACCACTCTAAGAAATATGGCTATTCAACCTACCCATTTTGCATGGTTATAAAAATGGGTAACACTTTTGGCAATTTCTATTGAATGACTACCTACTAGACATTGAACTAGTAGCCTTATCAATCTATTGGGTATAGAGTCAAACCAAGAATGATAATGGACTTAAAATGGTGATCGCACATACTCAAATATATGCATTTGGATCAAGCATCGTTAGGGAAGGATGCTAAGAATAGAGATATTCTACACTAGAAAGTGTGCAACCACTTACTTGCTCAGACCTTTGGAACCTTGGGAACTTATTGAAAGTGGGGAAGACTACAACTAAACACACTTGTGTTGGACTGCACTTAGAGGAAATGAAAATAGGGATTATATACAGAGAAAGAACCTAAAGGTCATGCCTCAAAACAAAGCTTGAGGTGAATCCAATTCACAGGGATGGGTAGGACTTCTCCTTTCATAGTAGCTAGCTAGTATGCATTATGTTCCTTGCATTCTGAAATTATGAACAAGCTAGTCCATACATTGTCAAACTTATTATGATGGTCCAGTCTACTTTTAAGAACATTCTACCACAAAACTAGATCTCCTTCCTTGAATATCTTGAGCCTAGACCTTTTGTCAAATGCCCTCTTGGTTTGCATCTTTTGGTGTTCCATTGTTTGTAACAATTTACTCATTTCTTCCTCAAGTTCCAACAACTTGGCATACCTCAACTTTAGGAGACTGTCCTCTTCAAAAAGCATCAGACTATCAACAAGTTCTAATGATGGGAACTCTATAGAAATAGGTAGTTTAGCTTGCTTCCCATACACAAGAACATAGGGTGAGTTGCCCAGGATCCTCATGGAAGTGATTCTATCAAGCCACAAAGTTGGTCTTAGTTTGGAATGCTAGTCATGTTTTTTGTCTTCCAAAGTCCTTTTCAAGATCCTCAACAAGTTCTTGTTTGTACTTTCAACTTGGTCATTTCCTTGAGGATAATATTTTGATGAATTATTAAGGCATACTCCATTCCTCAATGCCCATTCATTTATTCTTGTCCCCATGAATGCCAAGGCATTGTCAAATATAATAGAGTTAGGAACTCCAAATCTATAGATTAGATCATCATAGAAGTTTAGAACATAAGTCTTGTTGGCCTCCTTCAGAGCTACTGCCTTTTTCCATCATGTGAAATAGTTAATGGCAGTCAATATCCATTTGTGACCAGCACTAGAATTTGGATTAATGAGGCCCACAAAATCTATGCCCCACTTCATGAATGGTTGCTCAATCAAAATGGGATGTAGGGGTAAGGCAGCTAGCCTTTCCTTTCCAAAAAATAATGCACATTGTTTGCACTTTCTTGCAAAAGCACAAGCATCCCTAAATAGGTTGGGCCAATAATATCCAGCCCTCATGATTTTATATGTTGTTATTTTTGGCGAGAAGTCACCTCCTACATTATGAAACTATTCTAGCAACTTGCTAGTATCATCATTGTCAATACATCTAAGGAGGACTCCATTCATATCGTTTCTAAACAAAAGGCCATCCATTAATATATAAGGTACGTACTGCAATCTAAAATACCTTCTTTTAGCCCTGTCAAGTGAAGGGGGACATTCTCCAATTTTCAAAAAATGTGTCATCTCTTATAGCCAACTCTCTTGTTGATCTTGTTGGGGAACATCTTGATTGGTTAGGATAGCCTCTACTATGTCATATGTACTCTGAGATCTTCTATTAGCTAACTGCTCACATAGCCCTCTTCCTCTAACAAGTTTAGTTACCTAAATATCTATATCATATTCCATGACTCAAGTTATCCAACTGGATCTCTTTTTATTGAGGTCTTTGCTCAACAAGAACTCTTTCACACCAGGGTGAGCCACCCTAAGATGAATCATATTATTAGACACCAAATGTCTGAACTTCTTTAAGATTTTTACCACTACAAGCACATGCTTCTCAATGAAGCTATATCTTTGCTCATAATCCTCTAAGCCTTTACTAAAGGAAGCAACATGCTATTCTATATCTTGTTCATTTTGTTGAACCAATATTGCAGAAATTGTATCCATACTACCATATGCATACAAGGTGAAATCTTTTGAGAAGTTAAGATTTACCAAGTAGGAGTGACATGAAATGCTTCATTTATTGCCTCAAAACTATGCTTGGCCTCTTTCAACTAGCTAAAAGCAGTATTCTTATTAATCATTGATGTCAATGGCTTCAATAGGTTGGCAATATCTGGAATAAAGCATCTAAAAAAGTTGATTCTCCTAATGAAACTTTGTAACCTCTTCTTATGATGTGGGAAAGGTAATTCTAGGATGGTTACAACCCTCTCAGGGTCAATGGTGATGCCTCATTTGGATACAACATATCCCAACAACTTCCCCTCATGGACAAAAAACACATTATTCTTTTAGTTGAGATATGCCAAACTCCCTACATCTTCTAGGATTTGTCTTAAATGTTCAATATGTTCCTCAACACATTTGGAGAGAATAGTGATATCATCTAGGTAGATCAATGCAAATTTGTATATCAAATTGATAAAAGCCATCTCTATAGGCCAAAAGGCATCCTCTTATAAGCCATGGTACCCCACTTGGTGGTGAATGCAGTCTTGAACTAGTCTTCACTTTTAACTAGAACCTTATTATAGCTAGAATATCCATCAAGGAGTGAAACCCTTTCTGAACTTGAAACATATTGGAGAATTTGTTTCATAGATGGAAAAGGATGGCAGTCCTTCAATGACACTCTTTTGAGGTCTCTAAAGTCAACACACAACCTTAACTCTCCATTATTTTTTCTTACAGGGACTAGATTTGATACCCAACTATTGTGTTTGATAGGAAATATTATTCCACTCCCAATAAATTTGAAAACCTCTTTTTGCATTAAGGGTTCCAACTTTGGATTAACAGGCCTTTGCTTTTGCCTTATGGGTTTGGAATTGGGTTCCAACTCAATTGTATGTTTGCTGAGGCATGGAGGAAATCCTTTAAGGTCAGCATATCCCCAAGCAAAAACATCATTATATTCTTGGAAGAGCTAGACATAAGATTGCCTTTCTTCAGCAGGAATTGCTTTGCCAAAATTTAATTTCTTTCCCTTTGCAATCTCAAAATCTTCATAATGATCTTGTTGGATTACCAAGCTGGTCTTGTTCTTCTTGAATTGGCTATCATTGTTAAAGATAGACTCTAGAGTGACCAATCCTTTGGGTGACTTATTAGAGCTGAGTTGTAAAACCTGGTCACCATATTGATCTTGCACTTTTCATTGATTAAATACTAAGTGTAGGTCTTCCTCAAGTAAAAAGTTTAGGATTTTTTCATCACTATCAAAGACTTGCCAATTGACATCATTATTAGGTATTGAGTGACTGACCACAACTTTGATATTTTTTTTACATCTTCTTTGCTAATATTTTCAACTATATCAAATTGTGCCCCTACAACAACTAACCTATCAGCATGAGGATTCAATTTTCTAGGAATAGCAATTATGTTTTTGATAAGGTAAACAGGTTTTAAGGGGTCCTGAAACCCATAAGTTTAACAACAAGACAGGCTGAAAATAAGCGAAAAATCGCCCAGCCAAATCATAATCCTTATGGCTGAAAATAAGCCCAAAGGCCCAGCCCGAAACAGTTGCCCACTAAAAAGGCCAGTGAACCAACCAGAAAAAATAGAAACCAGACAAAAATCCAGAGCTAGGAGAAACAAAAACCAAAGGACAGAGACCAAACCTAGCAGACTACTTCTCCATCTCGAGCATGGTCTGGGCAGCTTTGGCGCACTCTTGTTGCTCTTCTACCTTATGGTCCTGGGCGTTCGTCAGATCCTGCTCCATAGTGTTGTCCTTGGCTTTATCCACATCTAGCCTATCTTTGTCTCTGTTCTGTTTATCATCTTCCTCCATCTGGTTCCTGTCTTTGAGATTATCCCAGAGAGAGAGGATGTTGTCGTTGATCGAAGCGAGGAGGGAGATCATTTGACTAGCCAGGTTGTGATTGTAGTTCTCAATATTTTTTACTCTCCTCTCCGTCGGAGTCTCCCAGCTGTTTCGGTCGCCTTGGCTTTCAGCACCAGTCTTGCTCTTGATTTTTTCCATTTGGGAAACCCTATCTCTGACATCCTCAAGCTCATGGAAAAGCCATTTAATCGACCTGAAGTTGTCGATCATGCTATTGCGGGCATTGTTCAACAGATTCATTCCCGTTTCTCTTGCATTATCAGAAATAGCCACCATAGCCAGGTCAATTAGCTCATTGAGTCTAGGCTTTTTGAGGTCGTCCACCAGGAGTTGGGGGTTCATCGCCTCTCTGTAAATTCCCATAGTGGCCATTCTCACATTGAAGTTCTTCCAAGCCTTCCTTCTTTTATTAACTTGCACTTCCCCCTCAATCTGTCCAGAGTTATCATTCTCCTCCAAAGGAGGCTGGGGATGTATAGGGGAGAGGGGAATGGGCAGAGAATCCTTTCCCTGACTACTGGATCACTCCATGCTCTCTCCTTCCCTCTTCTATCTTTTTCTCAGTTTCTCCTCATCCAGCTCCTCCTTCGAAACCTTGTCAGAATCATCAGTATCCATTTCCTCCTCCTCCTCAGCAGAGCCAATTTTAGCTGGGGTATGACCTCTAGGGCTCTTTCTGCTGGGTAATTTGATAGAGGGGTAATCCTTCTTATGGCTTTTAGTCTTCTTACCTAAATGCTCAAAAACCTCATCAGAGCTGATGCTCTCGACATCGTCGGAATCTGAGTAAAAATTGGAGCTGCTCTTGTCAACATCCGCCCCCTGGATAGGGTTTTTGCTAATGGTTTGAGCATGGAAATGCTCATGAATCAGAAGCAGAAGACCCTCATGCAGAGCTGGGTTGACGGTAGCTTTCTTTTTAAAACTAGAAATGGCCTTGTTCATCGAGTTAAAAAGATAATACGGGAAGGAGATCTTACTACCATGCCGAAAATGATTCAGAATCACAAAATGGTGAGTCCTAACCCTATCAAACCTGGGGTCTAAGGTTATATATTCAATGACAGCGTAGAGAACATACCTCCAGAGCTTATTTATTGTATCCGTTACAAAAAATGTCTCTTTCTTGCCCAGCTTGTTCAGCTCTTCAGTGTTTTTCACAAAATCCTTGATAGCATTAGAAGACATCTTCTTGTCTCTGAAAAATTTATGCCCCTCCTTCGGAATCCCCGTGACATCAACAACCACATCCTCAGTAATTTGAAAGTAGACCCCGTTCACCTTAACCTTACCATTATTCCACGAATTCACCATGTTGTTAGTGATCTCAAGATCCGAGCCATGAAGTTTCTCGAAGAAATTAGTAACCCCACCCTTTTCCAGCTCTCTCCAAACTTTGGCCTTGTTCTTCCACTTCTGAACTTCCCCCACCGGCTCCTTTCTGCTCCTCTCACCCGTCATGTTTACCTGATCAAATTCCACAATTCTCATGAACTCAGATCTGTGCAAGTTATTTGCATTCGAAAAAATGGTGATGTTTCTTTTATGATACCCATGAATAAACCCCTTTCTGAAAATAATGGTATCGTCCTTTCGAACGTGTCGAAAAGTCAGAGGAAACCCCTTTTGCTGGTGCAAATCTCGATGCCAAAAATGGCACTTACCATTTAATAAGCAATCTTTATTATCCATAATTGCATTGGATTTGGGCCGTCCTTCCCAAGATATTATCTTGGTCGATGAGCAACTTTGCCTCCGCCGGAAAATCTTTTCCGGCATGCCAGGACAGATTATTGGTGGCGTTAACCCCTTTATTAGCAAACCAATCAGCGACTGGGTTTGCCTCTCTGTAAACATGAGTGACGTGGACTTCATCGAACTTTGTGAGAGTGGCACAAGTCTCAGCAATTATGTTCGCAATCGTCCACGAGGGAGGGGAAATACCATTAATGGTATTAATAATGTTTTTGGAGTCCCCCTCAAGCCAGAGTTTAGTAATCCCGGCTTCAAAAGCCAACTTGACCACCTTACTCGCAGCTCTAGCTTCAGCCAGATGAATAGTCTGGATTCCCAGCGGGGAAGCAAAGGTAGCTATTCCCTCCCCATAGCTATTTCTTATGATTCCACCACAGCCTGAAGGGCCTGGGTTACCCTTGGAGGTCCCATCAAAGTTGGCTTTTGACCAACCATCTGGGGGGAGAAGCCAGCTAGCATCCTGCCTTTTGAGGTTCCTGTCTTTTTCTTTAGCTATCTTTCTGTCCCCTTCTTCTTCTTCTTCCTCCTTCAGCACTTGGAGATTTTCCTTTATATTCTTCGAGACCTTCCTGCCAAGGATTATAGCCGGCTCCTCTCTGTCTCTAAATATTCTATTATTCCTTTCCTTCCAGATTCCCCAGCAAAAATGGGGTAAAATTCAGTCCGAGTGATCCTGCCGACCAGCAATCTTACAAAGACCTTTCCACTGATGTAGAAAATCCATGATATTATCCGGTTTGCACCAGAGGGTTTCATTATCATGTGTGATGACATTCCACACCTCCTTGGCATATTCACATAAGATGAAAATGTGATTTCCGGTCTCAGCCTGATTCTTACACAAGGGACATCTACTGGGCATAACATGTCCTCGCTTCATGAGATTGTCATGAGTAAGGATTTTGTTCTGAAGAGCCAGCCAGTAAAAAATGTTGATCTTTGGAGTGAGACCCAGAATCCAAGCCTCCACCCAAGGGGCCTTCTCTTTTAAGCTCCAAAGGGAATTATAGCCTAAGGCAACAGAGTATCTTCCATTAGGATTATCCCTCCAGACCAGCTCATCCCCCAAATTGATAGGAATCATGGAATTGAGCATAAGCATTATAGGAGTCAAGTCCTCAGAGATGAGGGATAGGTCAATCCATTCCTGGCCATTCCAATAATCACAAACTTTGGACCCAATTTGATCAGTACAAGCTGGCATCCATCTCTCAAAAATAGGGTTATTGATAAGTGGATCTTGGGAAAGCCATCTATCCGACCAGAACTGGATGTCCTTCCCATTTCCCAATTTCCATGATATCCTGGCCTTAGCCAGGTCCCTGGCTTTCATGATCCCATTCCAAATGTTCGATCCTTTTGGGATATCTTCATTAAAAAGGGTGAAAAGAAGAGTGGGTCTTCTAAGGTACTTGTTTACCAGGGTGTCCCTCCATTCACCGGTGCTACTGAAGATCTGCCATATTTGTTTAGCTAGGAGAGCCTTATTGAGGTGAGTGATCTTTCTAATGCCCAGACCTCCGTACCTCATAGGGAGGCAAACCTTCTCCCAAGCAACAAGAGGATATCTTTTCTTCCCTTCATTACCATTCCAGAGGAAGTCTCTCTGGATTTTCTCCATTCTTTCAGCTATTTTCCCCGAAATTCCAAAGAGGCTCAGGGCGTAGATTGGCAGATTTTGAAGAGAAGATTTGACTAAGAGGCATTTCCCCGCTTGACTAAGAGAGACCCCTTTCCAACCAGCCATCTTCCTGTTGAATCTATCCAAAATATCATTCCAAAAAGACTCTGGGGGTGAGGATCCCAAGGGAAGACCAAGATAGGTAGAGGGGAAAGAGCCTACCCCACAACCCAGAATCTTGGCGATTTTACTTTGTCTAAACTCAGAGGTGTTGGTGAAAAAGAGCGAGCTTTTGTTCCAATTAATCAGCTGACCCGTCCCACTGGAGTAAGTATTAAGAATCTTCTTTAGGGCTCTGGCCTCTTTGATAGAAGCTTCCCCCCCCCAAGATAGTATCGTCAACAAATTGCTGATGAGTGAAGGGGATGCAATTAGAGGAGGGAAGGATCCCTTTGATACAAGCCTCATTCTTTCTACGGTCTATAAACCTTCCTAAGCATTCAGCTAAAATGATGAACAAAATGGGCGAAAGGGGGTCTCCTTGTCTGAGGCCTCTGGAAGGTTTGAAAAAATTAGAAGGGACTCCATTAACCAGAACAGCCAAGGAGGAGGTGGAGACCAATTGAGAGATAATTTTGAAAACTTTACTGTCAAAGCCAAAATTTGAGAGGACCTTCCCAAGGAGAGACCAGTCCACCCTGTCATAAGCTTTAGAAAGATCCAGTTTGAGAAGCATACCTTCCCGTTTGGATGCCTCAAGAGAGTGGATGACTTCGTGCACCATCTGGACAGAATCCAAAATTTGTCTCCCTGGAACAAAACTCGATTGATGCTGCGAGATTATCATGGGCAATATCTTGAGCATTCTTAAAGTGAGAACTTTAGAGATGATCTTGTAGAGAGAGTTGCACAAACTAATAGGTCGGAAGTTGTCCAACGAGTCTGCCCCAGGGGATTTAGGAATGAGAACCACAAAAGTCGAGTTTAGCTCCTTGAGAATAGATTTGGCTCCAAAGAATTCCTGGACAGCCTGAACAACCTCTCCCATGATCACCGGCCAGAACCTTTGGAAGAAAAAAGTGGGGAAACCGTCCGGGCCTGGAGCCTTGTCAGCAGGCAGAGAAAAGAGAGCCTCTCTAACTTCCGAAGCCTTAGGAATAGCAATTATGTTAAAAGCATCAAATTCCTCGATTAAATCCCAAAATCTCTATTTATAGCCTTTTAGTTTATCATTTTTGGTTAGGTGTAACCCTCTCACTTGATTGACAACTAACTCACTAACATTGGATACTTTTATGCATTTGACATCTCTCATCCTGGCCCATTCAAATCCTTGGATTAGCCCTTAATATTTAGCTATATTATCGGTGCATGTAAAATAGAATGAGAAGCTGCATAATATTTCTCTTCATTAGGTGAGACTAGCATTTCTCCCCCACTTGAACCATTCTTGTTGCTATAGCCATCAAAATATAACTCCCATACTTCATTTTACTGCTTGGCAAGATCAATAGTATCCTTGACAAGGTTTGGCATTATTAGCCCAACTTCCTGGAAGACATAATTCCCTAGGCCAACATCTATAATATTTTCAATGCTAATGTCATTGGTCTCTATTGTCACTTAGGTTTGCACCCTTGTCCAAGGCCTATGCGTGAGGACAACCTAGTGAAACATGGAAACAACCTCCAAGCTGTGGGACTTGAACTACGAGGTTGAGTCTCCGAAGAAGGCTGGCTTCCTCTTACTGTCAGGGCACACCTATCTATTCTCAAAAGGGAAAGGGAGAAAGAGAGCGTTAAAGCAAATCTACCTAGTCTAATCTAAGGCGGTGATGCACCAAAACAGAGTGTTCAGACTCATTCCTGCCCATATATGCACTACAGAACTAGAGTAACATACAAAAGTTATACACGTCCAGACTTGTATCGATCAATAATCACATTCAAATCAAAGGACCAACTGAATGACACCAAGAAAAGGGGATTTCACTTATAAATTATCCAATAGGCCAAAGATAGATACAGTATGTAGATCACTGATCTCAACAATACACCAATGGGAGGCAAAATGATGCTCATGCACACTGATGGCTGAAAGAGATGATATAGGGTATTACATGGCTCAGAGACAAAGGAATTTTACACTACAAGTCTGCAAGCAATAGCAGAGAAAATTAGGAAGAGTCGACCTTGAGAACATATCACAAAATTGCCTTTATAGATCAGGCATAACTAAATATTTCCGTGTTACATTCACTTCTTACCTACTGGCATTAACTTCCCATCTTGAGAATCCAATCGGAGATCTGATTAAATCCTGGCTTGCATACCAAGAAATCTCATTTCTTTCTAAGAAGAGCCTGGAGAAGACAGAAACGGTGCCACAACATTCCTTGACATGGTAGATGGATCGACTGGATGGGTGGAGTGTCCTTATGTCTTGTATTCATTCCTGGTAGGTCAAAAATGATCGCAAAGATCAGATCGCAAGATAACGTCGATCATCCCTGCTTCTTGGTTCATGAATCAACCTATGTTAGGAACCTGTGTGTTCCTTCTGTTTATTTTGTTACAGTAGAGTTGTTGGACGCATATGCTTTGTAAGTCATCCCGTGAGTTTATTTTATTATCCCACATGCATAGGTAGTATTACTTTTCTAGATCGTACCCAGTATATAAGAATAGGTTGAGGCCCTTGATGGGCATGGACGAATTTATTGTATTGAGCTTGCTCAAAGGAGGTTACCCCCTCGAAGTGGCCTGCGATCAGTAGATTTATTCTGAGTTCTGCTATCACTTTGTATTCTGTTATTTCGAGCATTCTCACGATATTGCTATAAGGAGGTTCTTCTCATCTGGTATCAGAGCACTCTCTTGGGCTCGCTGGGTGGAAATTACATCAAATTTTTTTTCTGTTGTGGCCTTCAGGTTCCTCTCACTTCTAATATCTCTTGTTATTGCAATAACTCTTTTCAGTTGTTCTGTCTGTGAGTGAATTTTTCTAAGTCGACTGTTCGGAAAAAAAAAAAAAAAAGAGTAAAATTTTTTCTGTTTTTTAGTCGTAGCTTCCTTGTTTGCTTTCTGTTTCTGCTCATACTTCCGCAGAACATTTGCAATATCATTTCGCATACTTCCTTCCTTGGTGACCCAACCCCAAATTTTACATATCAAAGCCCTAAATCCCTGCTCTAGCTTTGAAGTCATGATTGCCAATGGGGGCACTTTACCTTGTAAAAGGAAATGTCGCAATGTGCGTCTCTCTATTGGAGCTTATAACATGCGCTCTGACATGTTTGCCTTACCCTTAGGTGGTTGTGATGTGGTTTTGGGTGCCCAATGGTTACGCACTCTTGGCCCCATTCTCTGGGATTTTGCTGAACTTTGGATGCAGTTTTCAACCGAGGGGCACCAACACACTTTGAAAGGCTTACAACCAGGGTCTCTCAGCATCATCAGTTCACACCGTATGGAAAAACTTCTTAAGAAGAATTCACATGGTGTCATCGCTCAGCTCCATTCCATTCAGATGCAGCCATCAGCAGTCTCTAGCACTCCTGCCGATCTCCAACACATTTTGGACAAGTATTCTGGTATATTTGCTGAACCTGTGGGATTACCTCCTTCTCGTCCAGAGGACCACCGTATTCAGCTCCTTCCTGGCAGTGTTCCGCCCAACATCAGGCCCTACCGCTACCCATTTCATCAGAAGACCGAAATCGAGATACTTGTCCGTGACTTACTGAAGCAAGGTATTATTCGCCCTAGTACCAGTTCCTTTTCTTCTCCAGTTCTGCTTGTTCGCAAAAAAGATGGGTCATGGTGACTCTGCATTGATTTCCGAGCACTTAATCATCTCACTATAAAGGACAAGTTTCCCATTCCAGTTGTTGATGAACTTCATGGGGCTCATTTTTTCTCCAAGTTAGATCTTCGTTCTGGGTATCATCAAATTCGGGTTAATGAGGAGGATATACCTAAAACTGCCTTCCGCACACATGATGGTCACTATGAATTTTTAGTCATGCCCTTTGGCCTCACGAATGCTCCTTCAACATTTCAGGCAGTGATGAATAACATATTTCGACCATACCTCCGAAAATTCATTCTGGTCTTCTTTGATGATATCCTCATATATAGCAAAACTTGGGCTGAGCATCTCCATCATCTGGAGCTTGTCTTGCAACTTCTCTCTGATCATCAACTCTGTGCAAAACTATCTAAATGTGTGTTTGGCCAGGAGGAAGTGGAGTATCTCGGGCATATTGTTGCACACCATGGAGTGCGGGTGGATCCTACAAAAATAGATGCCATGAAAACTTGGCCGCATCCTAAAACTCTCAAGAGCCTTCGGGGTTTTTTGGGGTTGACTGGCTACTACCGCAAGTTTGCCAAAGATTACGGGAAAATTGCAGCACCATTGACAGCTCTGTTAAAAAAGGATGCCTTCTCCTGGACCCCTGTTGCTGAGACTGCATTTGAACAACTGAAACAGGCTATGTGCAGTACACCTGTTCTCGCGATGCCAGATTTTTCCAAACCCTTCACTATTGAGAGTGATGCTTGCGGCAATGGATTGGGTGCTGTTCTCCTGCAAGATGACCATCCTATTGCGTTCACTAGCAAAGCCCTCTCTGGTAAGAATCTAGCCCTCTCTACTTATGAAAAAGAAATGATGGCTATTTTGCATGCTGTACAGAAGTGGCGGCCATACCTCTTAGGGAGTCATTTTTGCATCAGAACCGATCACCAAAGTCTGAAATACTTCCTGGAACAACGGGTATCCTCTCCTACACAACAGAAATGGGTCAGCAAACTCATGGGGTATGATTATGAGATCACCTACAAGAAGGGTAAGGAGAATATTGTGGCAGATGCTCTTTCTCGCACATTTGATAATCAAGCTTCCCTTTCCGCTATTTCTAAGCCCATTCCCAATTGGTTAGCGTCTGTTCAGCAGGGCTATGACAGTGACTCTTCTTTATCTCAAATCATTCACCAGCTAGCCAATAATCCTTCTGCTATACCACATTACTCTTGGGATGGTGCTTCTCTTCGATACAAGGGTCGGCTAGTGCTTCCTCAGAACCCAGCTCTACATCAGGCTATTTTTTATGAACTCCATGCTTCTCCTTCAGCAGGGCACTCAGGCTTCCTCAAAACTTATGAGCGAGCAAGGAGAAACTTCTTTTGGAAAGGGATGAAACAGACGATTCAACAGATGGTGGCTGAATGTGATACTTGCCACCGCCACAAGGGTGAAACGACCCTCCTTCCTGGCTTGCTCGAACCATTGCCCATCCCTACACGGATTTGGACTGATATTTCTATGGATTTCATTGAAGGGCTTCCTAAATCCGGTGGCAAGACAGTGATCTTGGTTGTGGTTGATCCTCTGTTGCACAAATCTTCATGGACCAGATATTTCGTCTTCATGGACTCCCTTCTTCCATTGTCTCTGATCGTGATGCAACTTTTACCAGTCATTTTTGGACTGAACTGTTTCAGAAAACTGGCACCAAACTGAAGATGAGTTCGGGCTATCACCCACAAACTGATGGTCAAACGGAAATTGTCAATAAATGCTTAGAAACTTATCTTCGTTGCTTCACTTCCGAACAGCAACATCAGTGGGCCAAGTGGCTCCCTTTAGCTGAATGGTGGTACAATACCTCTTACCACACTGCCTCTAAAATGACTCCATATGAAGCAATCTATGGTCAGGCACCTCCAGTGCTCCTTCCCTACACTCCCAACAGCTCACCAGTCCAGGCAGTTGACATAGTTCTCCGCAGCAGGGATCAGATTCTTCGTACCTTACAGGATAATCTTCACATGGCCCGTAATCGGATGAAACAGCAAGCAGATCAACACCGTTCTGAGCGCTCATTTCAAGTTGGGGATATGGTTTTTCTTCGTCTACAGCCATACAAACAATCCTCCCTAAATCTGAAAGGGCGTCATAAGCTGGCCCCAAAATTTTATGGGCCTTATCAGGTTCTGCAGAAGATTGGTTCAGTTGCTTATAAACTGGAACTTCCTCCTTCTTCCCGCATTCATCCAGTCTTTCATGTTTCTTGTCTAAAGAAAGTTCTGGGTACCACTGTCAGAGCACAAACTACTCTCCCTGAAATGGATACGGAAGGATCCATTATCCTGGAGCCGGTGGCAATCATTGACCAGCGCACTCGCCAGCTTCGCTCTCGCTCCATCTCTGAGGTCTTGATTCAGTGGCATGGCATGCAACCAGAGGATGCTACCTGGAAACCCCTTCTTTAGATTCAACAACAATTTCCACACCTTAAGCTTTGAGGACAAAGCTTTTTTCTAAGGGAGAGGGGATGTTAGGAACCTGTGTGTTCCTTCTATTTATTTTGTTACAGTAGAGTTGTTGGACGCATATGCTTTGTAAGTCGTCCCGTGAGTTTATTTTATTATCCCACATGCATAGGTAGTATTACTTTTCTAGATCGTACCCAGTATATAAGAATAGGTTGAGGCCCTTGATGGGCACGGACGAATTTATTGTATTGAGCTTGCTCAAAGGAGGTTACCCCCTCGAAGTGGCCTGCGATCAGTAGATTTATTCTGAGTTCTGCTATCACTTTGTATTCTGTTATTTCGAGCATTCTCACGATATTGCTATAAGGAGGTTCTTCTCAACCTAACGTATCAGTCGACCCGATTTCTTATATGCTGACTAGGCCACACGGGCCAATCGTAATCCTTTGTTTTGCCACCTGGAGAGTCCTTCTGCGGTTGACCACCTTCATCAGACTCACCATGCCACCTTTAAATATTGTCACGACTGCGATGGTTACAATAACCGCTAACCGCCAACCATTAACCTTAATCGAGCCAGCGAGACATGTTTCATCCGAGCGCGTTGTCGCTATCACTATCTCTCGAGCAGTTCTTCATAGCGCGATGGCACCCACCGTAGATCTGTCTCCATCCGATGATCACGAAGACTCGTCGTGCTCTGTGTTGTCTTTACCCCAGGCCCATCGTATCTGGTGACACCTCAGCATCTACACTGCACCTGAATGACATGTGGTAAATGGGCATTATGTCTCCATGATAAAAAAACTCGTAGCTTCACCATGGCAAGATGGCGTCTACCGCCGATCTCTTCTAATCTGACGGTCACAGAACTTGACCTCCCGTAACCCTCCATTTCTATTGATTCATCAGGCCCACTAATACGTGGCATCCTCCTGTTGGTCCATCGATCGTTCAATCCTCGGCTGCATGAAATTGGTCCCACCAGGACACGCGACGAACGGGCGCTATGTCGCCATGATAAAAATCTTGCAGCTTTGCCATAACGCGATGGCGCCTGCCGTCGATTGGCCCTGATCTGTCGGGGAGATCCTAAACCTGGCTATGCTAGCTATGCTGTCAAAAATTTTGGCCTGGTTACACGTGGTGGTTCCTTACTGGCCCAGTGAAACACCACCAGGAAAACTTGCGACTTGGCCTCACAGGGTGACCACGTGTCGACCAGGTGCCATGTCACTATGGGAAAATCGAGGTTAAATTCCCATAGCGCCATAGCGCCCAACCGATGACATGTCCCTATCTGTGTGTGGTTCCTTCTGATTTGCTGCTGTGGCACCGGGCTCCGCCAACTGGGCAGATGAGGTATATAATGGGGCCCAATATTTTGCCTGACGTTCTCACTGTTTATCTTCTCTGGCCTGCCAAACTTTACTCGACCGCCACAACATTTTTTTGGCAACATGACCTACCCATCGTGAATATTTTCATCAGGCGCTATGTCGCTACGGAGATTCTTTGGCTAAAACGCGATAGCAACATAGCCAAATTCTGGACCCCACCCCGCGACGTGTCGCCAGGGCGCGATGTCATTGATATAATCCTCGCGCAATTTCACCATAGAGAGATAGCACCCTTCGCTAATCTCAGTTGATCTGACGGCCAGAAACTCGCAGGTCGTAAGAATATATTATAAGGTTTAAAACATTGGTAATTCTAATATCTCCACGGGTATTTGAATATGGGCATATCGAAGGCGGGAAGGGCAATATAAAATGCAAATTTTGGCAGGAAGTGGAAATACAACATTTTTGGCAACTCATAGGGGGCATGAGCCCGCTCAATGCATAAGACTAGTGCCTGCAAAAAATCCATTGGGCTATGGAGTCAAGAAATGGGTCTGAAAGGTACAAACCTGAGAACTGCAAGAAACCCTAACCCTTAAAGAGGAAATCAAAACATTGAAAACCTTTAAGGTTCTAGCTCTGCTTCAATGATTGGAAACAAAAAATAGAACCTCCTCAGCAGCCTGAGACATGTCAAAACTTTGGAAATCGACGACTCAAGAAGAGAGCCATGTGCACGTGCACTTATTGCAAAATAGAAACAAATAGGAAGCAACTAGATTAACTATGTACATGGACTCATCACCCTTCAGAAACAGGGCTTCAGATAGATCCCATTGACTAGAATGGGCAGAGTTTCACCGTTAGGTCTGCTCAGTTGGAATGCATTTGCCTGTTTGCAACTGGAAATCAGATAAGGGCCGCTCCATAGTGCATCAAATTTGGAATGTCTTCCTAGTTTTGCTCTGTCTGAGTCCCATTTGAGGACTAGATCCCCCTCTCTAAAGATTCTATCCCTTGTCTTCTTATCAAAATTCTTCTTCATCTGCTGTTGATGAATCTCTAGAGTTTTCATGGCTTTGTTTCTCTTTTCTTCCAACTCAATTAGTTTTGCCATTCTTACTGACATGGCATCATCTTCAACTAGTTCCAGCTGATGAGCTAACTCCAAGGATGGGAACTCCAATGAGATTGGGAGTCTAGCTTCCCTACCATATACTAGCACAAAAGGTGAATTCCCAATAGATCTCTTGGGTGTTATCCTATCAGCCCATAGAGCAGTCCTTAATTTCTTATGTCAGGCCCTCTGATTGTCTTCTATTGTCCTCTTCATAATTCTGATCAGATTCTTGTTGGAAGATTCAGGCAAACCATTACCTTGAGGATAGTAGTTTGATGATGTGCTCAGGTAGATATTGTGATTCATGGCCCATGCACAAATCTGGGTTCCAACAAAAGACTTGGCATTATCTGAGATGATAGTAGAAGGAGCACCAAATCTAGATACAATTCCATCAAGGAATTCAACAACTGATGGCTCTGTGGCATCCTTCAAGGCAACTGCCTCTGTCCACCTAGTAAAATAATCAGTAGCAGCCAAGATCCATTTATGACCTGCACTAGATGGAGGATTAATGGGGCCTATAAAATCCAACCCCCACTGGGTGAAGGGCTGATCCACCTGAATAGGATGAAGAGGAAGAGTTGCAAGTCTCTATTTGCCTGAGAAAAAAGCACATTTCTCACATTTCCTCACATACCTGTAACAATCATAGAACAGAGATGGCCAATAATATCTAGCCCTCATGATCTTCATGGTGGTTGTTCTTGCAGAGAAGTGGCCACCATCAGGGCCATCATGAAGTTCTTTAATCATCCTCTCAACCTGATCCTCTTCAATACATCTCAACAGGGTCCCATTAAAATCCTTTCTAAATAGGATATCATCAATCACAACATAGGGAATGGATTGCAGTCTATATTGTCTCCTTTTAGTTTTGTCCAATCCCTGAGGGTACCCATCTCCTGATAGAAAGTTCTTCATGTCATCCATCCAGCTCTTTGGGGCACTAACATTTCTTTCCCCCTGCTGCTCTGTAATTACCATAGCAGCTTCTTCATCTGAATCCTAGTCTGATAACATCTCTTTGCATAATCCTCTCCCTCTTACCAATTTGGTAATCTGAATGTCAACATCATATTCCATTACCCTAGTGATCCATCCAGCTCTCTTCTCACTGATATCTTTGTTTAACAGGAAGTCTTTTACACTTGCATGGGACACCAACAAATGGATCCTATTATGGGATAAGAGGTGTCTGAACTTCTTTAAGGCTCTAATGACTGTAAGGGCTTGCTTCTCAACAAAGCTATACTTATCCTCATATTCCTTGAGCCCTTCACTAAAAAAGGCTGTGGGCTGCTCCTCATTCTTGTCATTTGTTTGAGTCAAGACAGCAGAAATACTTGACTCACCACCTAAAGTATAGAGGATGAAGCCTTTCTCAAAATTTGGGTTCATGAGGGTAGGGGCCGATGCTATGGCTGCCTTGATCTTTTCAAAACTCTTCTTCCCCTCCTTGGTCCATGAGAAGACCATATCTTTCTTGAGCATGCCTGTAAGGGGTTTCACCATGGTAGCAAGATTAGGAATAAACCTTCTTACAAAATTTATCCTACCAAGGAAACTTTGCAACCCTTTCTTGTGTTTAGGGAGAGGAAGGGCAAGTATTTCTTTTGTTCTTTCTGGATCAATGGTCAATCCATCCTTAGATACAATGTGTCCCAATAGTTTTCCCTGGTTTGTAGCAAAGACACATTTGGCTGGGTTGAGAGATACCCCAAACTCTCTACATCTTAGAAATACCTGTCTCAAATGATCAAGATGATCTTCCACATTCTTGGAATACACAGTTATATCATCAAGGTATACTAAGACAAACTTGTCAATTAATCTTCTAAAAGCTACCTCCATTGCCTTTTGGAATGTGGCACCTGCATTTGTTAATCCAAATGGCATCTTGCAATAAGCATAGGTGCCCCATTTAGTAGTAAATGTTGTCTTGTATCTATCAGACTCTTTAACCAGCACTTGGTTATAACCAGAAAACCCATCAAGAAAAGAGAATCTCCTTGACCCACTGACCTTGGACAGAATTTGCTCCATAGAAGGAAGAGGATGGTGATCTTTAAGGGAAGCCTAATTAAGATCCCTAAAGTCCACACACAATCTGATTTCTCCATTCTTCTTCCTTACAGGGACAAGGTTAGCTACCCATGATGAGTGTTTGATAGGAAAAATTATGTTAGCCTCAATCAGTTTGGATAGTTCTTTCCTCATTAAAGGTTCAATCTTGGGATTCACTGGCCTCTATTTTTGCCTTACTGGTTTGACCCTATCAACTAAATCTATGGTATGCTGAAAAAAACTAGGGTCAAACCCTTTTAAATCATCATATGTCCAAGCAAATACATCACTAAATTCTTGACATAGATGAATGAATTTTTCTTGCTCAGCTTCAGAACATACCTTCCCCATGTTAAGAGATTTTCCATCAACAATAGTAACTGGGGTATGGTCATCCTTTTCTGCAGCTAGATTCATTCCTTTATCCCTTGACTGATCATCAGGATTAAAGACACTCTCCAAGGTAATGAGACCCTTGGGCAGCTTATTGGAACTAAGATGAATGATCTGATCACCATATTGATCTTGTAGTCTTGACTGATTTCTCTCTAAAAATTTTGCTTCATTCTACAAGAAGCTCACAATTTTCTCATCAGACTCAAACACTTGCCAATGAGTATTATTATCAGGAACAGCGGGCCTTACCACTACCCTTACTTGTTGTTTCTTTTCTTCCTCGAGATTCCTTGGCACATCATAAGATGCACCCACTGCTGCAAGTCTATCAGCATATTTATTTTCTTTCCTAGGAATGCTTTGAATATTAAATGCTTGGCCCTCAAGAAAATCCCAGACTCTGTGTTTATAAGACTTGAGCAGGCCATTTTTGGTGATATTCTGATTTCTCACTTGGTTCACTACCAACTCGCTGTCCCCATATACTTTCAAGGCTTGAATTCCCCTCTTTTGGGCAAGTAGGAGACCTTGGATCAAGGATTCATACTCGGCCACATTATTGGTACAACTGAATTGGAACCTAAAAGAGAAGCAGTATCTTATTTGTGCAGGAGAGATCAACATAACACCAGCCCCTAATCCATTTCTATTCTTTGAGCCATCAAAGTACATACTCCATACTCCATTTACATCATCATTAGTCTCAACTTGGTCAGGAACTTGAGCCTCTTTCTCTATTATGCAATATGTACTGAGGCCTGTCTCAAGGGTTTCCAACATAGGCTCAAACTGACATGTATTTTCCCACTCATCTAAGAAGAAATCAGGAATCTCTGCTATGGAAGTGACAGGCTCATTTACTATGTTATTTTCGTCCATCTCTAGGATAGGGCAATTCATATTGATGAAGTTGGGAGTGTAGGGTTCAGTGTGATGAAGGGCTTGAGGTTCTGCTCTTATTGAAGCATTGGCCCCATATTTGGTCTTAAATGACATGTAAGACCAATCAGCAAATATGAATCCACCAATTTGAGTAGTGAAGTCTCTTGAAAGATAGATGGAAAAATAGGGCTTAACCTCAACAACAGATATGTCTTGAATCACAGTACAACCAGGGCATGCATGTAGGGCCATTTCCACACCTCTAAGGATGCCTACAATTTTGACAGTACTCCCATCTAGTTGTAACACATCCCTAAAAATGGGCTCATATTTCATCCCTAAAGCATCAGCAACACACCTAGGCATTACTGAGCTACTAGCCCCCGAATCTATCATGCAATTATGGACTAATTTTCCCCCTATAATCAGAGAAACATAAAATGGAGGAGGTCTAACCTTTTTATTTGTCTCCACATCTCCTGCTGGTTGTACTAAACTAGTGGCACTCTTCATGGTAGATGACTGATCCTTGGGCTCAATCCTTTCCAATTCTTGATGCAGCATCTTCCTCTGCATTGGTATGGTAGCAACAGCATCCCACATGGAAATGTTTACATTGGTCTTCTTCATTTTCTCTAACACACTCAATGGTGCGTTAGGAATTTTGGTAGAAACTTTGGGAGCTGCGCTCATGAGAGGTTGAGATGGAGCAACATAGGGATCACTTGCATTCTCCTCTCTTGGACCTTGCCTTTGCTGTTGTGGAGTGTTTGTTTGCTCATTTTCCATCTGTGTGTTAGGTATAACACTTGAAGTTGAGGCCTGCTTAGGAGAAGGAGGAGCGGCATGTTCCATAGTTCTCTTCTTGCTTCTTGTGTTATGAGCAACGGAATCCTGGTTTACATTACAATGCTCCTCCATCTGGTGATTCATGAAAGAGCAATCACCCTGCCTCTGAATATATGAGGCCTCCTTGGTATGATCTTCTTTGCATTGTTGCTTTGCTACAGGTTCTTGGATAGTTAGGGCCATATAAGATTCTGCCTTCTGACACATGCAATAGGTATAAGAATAGTTGCAAGAAGGACAAAAATCTTGATCTTGGGCCAATTTATTTTGAGGGACTAAAGCTCTGTTCTGATTTGAGCTTGAAGCAGCAGCATGACTATTTTTCCTATTCTGATCAAAAGAGCTATTCCACTGCTTAGGAGGCCTATCACCACTTGGAGCTTGATATTGTAACTAAGGGGGCTTGCCGCCTTGAGCTTGCTGCCTTTCTAAGGCCACCACCTTGTTACTCATCTTTTGTATTAGAAAAAAACTATCCTCTAATCTCTTCCCTTGGTCCTTCAACTCCCTCCCCTGCTCTTGTAATTTTTTATCCAGGGTCTTTTCTCTTTTATCTGCATTCAACACTAGACCTTGGAGCATTTCCTTGAGTTCATCTATTCCGTTTGAGGATGTGGAAGCATGGGGGACTGGAGTAAGGGCTTGTGATGTAGAAATTGTAGGGAGAGGGGCTATTGTTGGTTGGTGGTTGGGAACATTAGGAAAGAAAGGCATAGGAGGCCTTGGAGCCAACTTTCCACCTTGTATTAGGATATTCTTAGCTTTTATAGCTGTCTCATAAGCATTTGGTAATGTATCTCCTCCCATAGTTTGGATTGTGGTGGCAATGTCACTATTGAAAGCTCTAAGGTAATGCAAGAAAGCATTACCAGGGGTAGGTTTTACTATAGTAGGTATTCTATCCCATGTCTTTTGGAATTTGTAATTAAAATCAATCATACATTCATGGGGGGCTCTTTTTATTGTAGTCAGCTGCTCTAATAGTGACAAATGGTCACTCTTATCCTCAAAATGTTTGCATAATCCTGCTCCTAGTCCATCCCCATCAGTTATGGAACCATGAGCTAAGCCTCTATACCACTGTAATGATTTTCCTTTTAAAGATGAGGCTAGAAGTCTGACGACAACATCATCTTCTGTAATACCATGAATATTGTAGACATTCGCTACCTCTTGGATATGCTCTAGGGGGGAAATAAAAGTCTCACCAATAAAATCAGGTATGCTTTTTAGTGCGGCTACTGGTATATCATGTCTTTGGGCTAACAATAGAGGACTTCCACCATTAAAGGTGGCAAAAGCATGAACTCGAGGGTGTTCCATATAAGCAAGTCTTCTATTGATGAGTGCTAATGGCAATCTAGGCTGAGTTCAAACAGTAGGAGGAGTAGAGACAGATCTTATAGGTATATTAACTATTATTCCACCTCTAACTGGTGATAATGAAGCTCTAGCCCTCCTTCTTCTAGGACTTGAAAGTGAGAGTTCTTGATATTGAAAATTACCTCTAGAAGACACCCTTGTTTCAGCTCTGGGCATGAATTTCTGCAACTTTGGCCTGAAACCAGATTTGTTGATGTTCAGAGTCGCCAAGTACTTGATGAATCAGCCTCTTGAAGGCTTGAATACTGAAGCCAGCACTACTTCTTCAGCATTAATCTCAGAAACTCTTTCTTCTTTTGACACCAGTAGGCATGAAATCTTCTAATATGAGTCTCACCAGGCGTGCCAAAAACTATTGTCACTTAGGTTTGCACCCTTGTCCAAGGCCTATGTGCGAGGACAACCTAGTGAAACATGGAAACAACCTCCAAGCTGTGGGACTTGAACTATGAGGTTGAGTCTCCAGATAAGGCTGGCTTCCTCTTACTGTCAGGGCACACCTATCTATTCTCAGAAGGGAAAGGGAGAAAGAGAGCATTAAAGCAAATCTACCTAGTCTAATCTAAGGTAGTGATGCACCAAAATAGAGTGTTCAGACTCATTCCTGCCCATATATGCACTACAGAACTAGAGTAACATACAAAATTTATACACGTCCAGACCTGTATCGATCAATAATCACATACAGATCAGAGGACCAACTGAATGACACCAGGAAAAGGGGATTTCACTTGTAAATTATCCAATAGGCCAAAGATAGATACAGTATGCAGATCACTGATCTCAACAATACACCAATGGGAGGCAAAATGATGCTCATGCACACTGATGGCTGAAAGAGATGATACAGGGTATTACATGGCTCAGAGACAAAGGGATTTTACACTGCAAGTCTGCAAGCAGTAGCAGAGAAAATTAGGAAGAGTCGACCTTGAGAACAGATCACAAAATTGCCTTTATAGATCAGGCATAACTAAAGATTTTTGCGTTACATTCACTTCTTACCTACTGGCATTAACTTCCCATCTTGAGAATCCAATCAGAGATCTGATTGAATCCTGGCTTGCATACCAAGAAATCTCATTTCTTTCTGAGAAGAGCCTGGAGAAGACAGAAACGGCACCACAACATTCCCTGACATGGTAGATGGATCGACTGGATGGGTGGAGTGTCCTTATGTCTTGCATTCATTCCTGGTAGGTCAGAAATGATCGCGAAGATCAGATCGCAAGATAACATCGATCATCCCTGCTTCTCGGTTCATGAATCAACCTAACCTATCAGTCGACCCGGTTTCTTATATGCCGACTAGGCCACACGGGCCAATCGTAATCCTTTGTTTTTCCACCTGGAGAGTCCTTTCGCAGTTGACCACCTTCATCGGACTGACCGTGCCACCTTTAAATATTGTCACGACTGCGACAGTTACAATAACCGCTAACTGCCAACCGTTAACCTTAATCGAGCCAGCGAGACAAGTGTCATTCGGGCGCGTTGTCGCTATCACTATCTCCTGAGCAGTTCTTCATAGCGCGATGGCACCCACCGTAGATCTATCTCCATTCGACGATCACAAAGACTCGTCGTGCTCTGTGCTGTCTTTACCCCGGGCCCATCGTATCTGGTGACACCTCAGCATCTGCACCGCACCTGAATGACACGTGGTAAATGGGCGTTATGTCGCCATGATAAAAAACTTGCAGCTTCACCATGGTGAGATGGTGCCTACCGCCGATCTCTTCTAATCTGACAGTCACAGAACTTGACCTCCCGTAACCCTCCATTTGTATTGATTCGCCAGGCTCGCTAATACGTGGCATCCTCCTGTTGGTCCATCGATCGTTCAATCCTCGGCTGCATGAAATTGGTCCCACCAGGACACACGGCGCACGAGCGCTATGTCGCCATGATAAAAATCCTGCAGCTTCGCCATAACGTGATGGCGCCTGCCATCGATTGGCCCTGATCTGTCAGGGAGATCCTAAACCCGGCTATGCTAGCTGTGTTGTCAGAAATTTCAGCCTGGTTACACGTGGTGGTTCCTTACTGGCCCAACGAAACACCACCAGGCAAACTTGCAACTTGGCCTCACAGGGTGACCACGTGTTGACCAGGCGCCATGTCGCTATGGGAAAATCGAGGTTAAATTCCCATAGCGCCATAGCGCCCAATCGATGACATGTCCCTATCTGTGCGTGGTTCCTTCTGATTTGCTATCGTGGCACTAGGCTCCACCAACTGGGCAGATGAGGTACATAATGGGGCCCAATATTTTGCCTAAAGTTCTCGCTGTTTATCTTCTTCAGCCCGCCAAACTTTACCCGACCGCCGCAACATTTTTTCGGCAACGTGACCTGCCCGCCGTGAATATTTCCGCCGGGCGCTATGTCGCTATGGAGATTCTTCGACTAAAACGCGATAGCGACATAGCCAAATTCTGGACCCCACCCTGCGACGTGTTGCTAGGGCGCAATGTCGTTGATATAATCCTTGCGCAATTCTGCCATAGAGAGATAGCACCCTTCGCTGATCTCAGTTGATCTGACGGCCAGAAACTCGCGGGTCGTAAGAATATATTATAAGGTTTAAAACATTGGTAATTCTAATATCTCCACGAGTATTTGAATATGGGCATATCAAAGGCGGGAAGGGCAATATAAAATGCAAATTTTGGCAGGAAGTGGAAATACAACAGTCTCATTTCTCGAGGAGTCCTCAGTCACCCACTCATCTAGTAAAACATCAGGGATGCCATCAACTTGAGTATTTGTATCTTGGGCAACAAGATCTTCCCTTTGATCAAGTGTGATACAATT
Organism: Cupressus sempervirens; assembly: GCA_028749045.1. NCBI lineage: Eukaryota > Viridiplantae > Streptophyta > Pinopsida > Cupressales > Cupressaceae > Cupressus > Cupressus sempervirens. The sequence continues at coordinate 227,116,416 of CM053783.1, read as the reverse complement.
AGCATTGATCATACTAGTGTGTAAGGTTCAATGTGGTCTTTGGCAAGTAACTTAGACTTTATTGTCACTTTGGTTCCATACTTGGTCCTAAATAGCATATAAGACCAATTTTTCTACAAATAGCCTTCTATCTTGATTGTGAATTCTCTTGACAAGAAAAGGGGAAAATATGGGGGCAAATCTATCACAAAGATATATTGGGGAATAGAAAAAGTAGGACATGAATGGAGTGTTAGGCTTTCATTTTTTATGATACCTAAGGTGTTGACACATGAACCATCTAATTAGACCACACCCTTTTCCAAGGGTTCATATTCTAAACCTAGTTGGTTTGCTATCTTTTTGGGCATGATAGAGCTTGTAGCCCCACTATCCACCAGACAATTATGCACCAAATTTTTTCCTATAATTAATGAAACATAAATTGGTGGAGGCTTAACATCCTTACCTTGGGTTTGACTTCTTTTCTAGTTCTCACCTTGAGTATCAAGTCCTTGATTTGTAAGTATAGCCTTTGAAAGCTCATCAGCAACTTGGCTTGGAACATCTACTGCCAAAGCTTCCCTCAACAAGCTGGCTTTTCCTTGAATGGATAAGGAATACCAAATAGACATGATGATGCTCATTCTTTTCATTTTTTCCACAATGTTAAATGGCACAATAGCATGTACCCTTGTTTGGGTCTTGGAAGTAGCTGGATGTAGTGATTGCCGAGAATGTAGCATATAGCCTATTATGTTACTGATTGCAAGGGTAACACCACTAATATTCTACTGATAAGTTATTTTGAGCAGGGGCCATATCTCTGGTAGTATTTGGATGAGGGGCAGTGTTCAGAGGGCTTGGATTATAAGGCCTAAAAGGTCTTTAATTATAATTTTTCCTATTAGATTGGTATTGACTCTGAAACTACTACTGAGAAGGTTGGTTTAATGTTTGATTCTAAGGCTAGGATGACTATCTAGCTTGGTATCCTCCCTTTTTAATACTGACCACCTCATTTATAAGGCTTTGCATAAGACTTTCCATTCTTTTTTGGCTATCTCTTAGCTCCTACAGTTGCTACTTCCTAGCATGGAGTGGTTGGTATCAAATTTAGAGGTGGTACTACTAAGGGAGGATTGGGTTGGATATCTAAATATATAGGCATTGGAGGCTTAGGAGCAATTCTATCCACTTGGAAAAGAATATTCTCAGCTCTTATGGCTATGTCATAACCTTGTGGTAATGATTAACCTCCCATAAATTGTATCATGACAGAGATATCACTATTCAAGCTTCTTAAGTAATATAGAAAATCATGTTCTTCTAAAGGTCTTACCTAAACTGGTATCATGCTCCATGTTCTTTGAAATCTATAATTAAAGTCCATTATTTTCTCATGAGGAGCCCTTTTGATGGTTGTGAGTTGCTCAACTAGAGACCAAAATTTTGACTTGTCTTCAAAGTGTTTTGTCAGGACATCCCCCAATGCATCCCATGAAGTGATTGAGCCCATAGCAAGGATTTGAAACCATTGCAGCTCTTTCATTTTGAATAAGGTTGGAAGCAGTTTCATAGCAACGTCTTCTTCTATAACATGATGTGTGTTACATAGTGTAGCAACGTCTCTAATATGCTCAAATGTTGTTGTCTGGCCTTCTTTGGTAAAGTCTGGTAAGTTTTTTAGGGTAGCTAGGGGAATATCGTGATGTTGAGAAAAGAGTGATGGAATCCCTTGGTTGAAAGGAAAAAAAGTGAACTATCTTGCCATTGTACTTGAAAGATTATTCTTCTTGGGATAGTGACTTGCCTTACAACAACATTAGGAGTTGATGGTGGAGGGGTAGATCGAGTACTTATTGTTTGAATGAGGGTATTCAGAATTATTTTGGTTGTTCTACCTTTCCTCCTAGGTGGGGATAGTTCTCTATATTTAAAACTTGTAGAGCTACTTCTTGTCTGCACTTTTCTCATAAATCATATGGACTTATCTCTTCCCACAGTTAGAGTCGCTAGATGTGTATGTTCTATGCCTCTGCATAGGTTGATTTACTATTGTGCATACCAACAACAGTAAGAAAATATGAACAAAAGATTGGAAATTCTTTTCTTCTCCCACTGAGTGTGCCAGAATTATTATCTCTAAAAGTTGTGCTTATGATTGGATTCTAACTCAGTCAACTTCAAGTAACATGGAAACATTCCTAGGTAGTGGGAAATACCTAAGTTAGGAGTGAATCTCTAAATTATAGGCTAGCTCCTCTTGATGTCTAACTAATTTTACTTCTTTGAATAGGAAAATAAACTTGAGGGGGAAAAAGGATAGAAGTATTGCTTGGAAGGTAAATACTAAAAGAGTAAAGGGGGTGATACATCGAATGGTAGGATGAAGCTATTGCAGGTCTGACTCGATGAACACTTTTGGGTAGCTAACAGGAACTCAATATTGTAAAGGATCACTCACATATAAATATTTCACTAGTAGGATGCCATTCAAACAAGATGTTAAAGGGAATGCTAACATTCACAACATCACAATTTGAATGGAGATAGAGTATCTTGACTTGTAACCTATGTGAATAATCAAATCCTACTTATAGTTAAAGTTGAGACGGAATCTAGGGATTCAAAATAGGAAAATCTCAAGAAATTCTACCAAGTCAGAAACCTAAGTCACAAGCATACACAATAAGGGTTCTAAGACTGGTCCTTCATTCAACTATCAAATTTCATTGAATAACATTCATCTAGATTGATTGTAAAAGTAAAGTGATGTGTCGAGTGAAGAATGAAGGACTCCTAAGAGATCTCAACAATGCTATCTTGCATAAGACTTCAAAAATTCCATCCCTTTCTCCACATCTTGGGAATCCTTAAATAGACCAGGATTACAACAAGCCTCAGATGGGAGGGGCATATTTCAAAAAATCAATGGAATAGTATAGATATCTTAGAGAATTACATTCATCACTAAGTTTTACACCTCCCATTATGGGCGACACCAGGAGAATAATCATGAAAAAGCTAGGTACTACATGTTGTAGGAGTACTTTAACTACCATTTTCTTCTTGTGGTCTTTGAAGATCAAATCTATAACCACTCCATCAGCACAACATTAATAGTTGTAAATGATCATATATTTATTGGTGATCATCTCACAGAAGTGATTTGATCCAATCTCTATCATCCCCATACTCAAGTGTAGATTAAATATTTATTAATATTGGGCTATTTGGATCATCGACTCGTCCCCTCAATTGATGCCAACCTATACCACTTCATTTTTCATTGATACTGCACCATCTTGGGTAAAATTTAATTGAGTGCCAAGACATATCCATGTGTTACAACATGATAGGCTAGGTGTGCCACCTTTTTTATCGATCTAGCAAGGTCATACATGCAATTGAAAAGTCAACCCTAACTTTGACTCCTAATCTCTTGATATTATGACCTTACAACATACTGAGAGGAAGACCCCTTGTAATATCTTACCCTTAAAACTCTAGCCTCATGATCTTATGATCATTGGAAATCTCCCTTGTATCATAGCATTAGGATGTGCTTCTCTACCCTTTACAACCTTATGACCACCCTTATACTTTCTTTGGTGTAGCATCACAGTCTAGTGTTTATTGTTCATGATCTTACGACAAATAGCAATCATAAGATTGTCACCCATGCAAATAGTCCTTGAGACCTCTCGATACACTACCTATCGTAGCATCAGGGATTTAAAATAACACATGCACCTTTCTTTGTTTATGCTTCTTGGCCCACCCTACCTTGTCACTTACGATCTTACAACCCTGTGCCTTGTAACATCAAAACCTAGACATGTGTCACCTCCTCACTTTGTCACCATGGATAAAAAATATGAAACTTCACATAATGATAAAGTGACATCCATTGGATCAACTAAGATCTACAAGCATTGAAGGTTTAAATTTTCTTGCACTATCGACTCCTCCTTCCAATGGGAATGCATCTGTATGTCAACCTGTTCTAACATCACTTTTGTCATATTGTGGCCCACCATCTAATGATGACCCCACATATCCTCATCGCATGTGCTTGCTATGTCACCATGGATAATGAATTTGTAGTTTTCATTGGCAAAAAAATGACAACATTTTATGTGCTAAAGATCAAAGGCTTTCATGATTCTTCTGATTTTGTGACAAAATGGGACCCGCAGAATATGACAATCATAGTGGAATTTGTGTAACCATATGGTATACAGATTTGGAAGATTAAAACCTAGGGATATAATGATAAAACATGGTCAACCCTTTATGTAACCCCTAATTGCATGGACATTAATAAGTTGGAAAAAATATTCTCACCACCCTAAGAAATATGGTTCGTCAACCTAACCATTTTGTATGGTGATAAAAATGGGTAACAATTAGAAAGATAGTAAATGCTATTATAAAGTAAAGTCCACCAAGATACCTGAGAGGGGGGGGGGGGTGTGAATCAGTTATGTAATTACAACAACTCTCAATTAATTTATTAATTCTGGAACATATAAATAATAGATGCACCAACCATAGAAAAATAACCATGCATAATAGCACCAAATATCTTAACTAGGGAAACCCTTAATTAGAGGGAAAAGCCCCATGGGAATGATGCCAACAAGATGATGTACTAATATTAAAGTTCCTTGTGAAAGGATGGACATTTTTAGGAGCCAATGAAATATAATTAGTACATAGAATTACAGATTAGGAGACTTAATCTCTGTTAGGAGATTCCAACCCTGTTAGGAGTTGTGCCAACCCTATTAGGAGTTGAAAGGGAGGACAATTAAACCCACTATTCAAATAGCCTCAAAAGAAATCTACACTAAACAATATTCTAGATAAGAATATCCAAGATCTTTGAACTAGCTAAACAAAAATTCCTTTAAAGTTCATAGTACATCCTCAACATAAATCTCTTCTCTGATCAAAAATAAATTTTCATCCAAGTTTTCATAACCGACAAAACAATCTCACTAATTAAAAACATTTGCACTGGATTCCAATCCATAAGGAAATGACCTTTCCTTTATACCAAGTCCTAAAACAAATATTAATTCATGCTTGAGGCTTTTCCAATTTACAATAATAATATACAAAAGATTTAAGATATTACACTACACGTTACACAATAATTATACCTTTTTTTTCAAAGATATTTTCAATAGTCAACATGAGAGAACATCTTCCAAACAATCTTCACCAAACCTCACAGAATGAATGCTTATCCATCTGAAACATAGAATCTTCAACATGTCTCTAACCTTCATCTAAGCTCATTAATCATATTGCATATTTGTTAAAGTTATAATCAATTTACTAGTACCCACTTTCCAAAAACTCTCTCTAAAAGCTACCTTAAGAAGGCATCGCATAATGTTGCCATGTCTGCATATTTTGGTTTGTGCTCTTAACTGTAGTCTCCTTAGACATTTCTAAAAATGTTCCCAATTTCATATAACCAAATGCATTGACCATTGACTATGCCAAATAATTATTCCTTAGTAAGTATGATAATATTCATAGAATAGGGTATATGTTGATATCAATGACATTGTCATGAATGCAAAATATAATTTTTAAAATAGTGTCTCCAATAATGCTATGATACTCCCCTATAGAAATACCATCAACATTCATGCTAAAAATCTCTCCCTTTGGCATTGATGGAAACATAGATGAAAAACATTTATGTACCATGAACACAAAATATATTTCTTCCTCATCTACCGTTACTCCTCCATTCACACTACTCATAAATGTAAACATACATCTCAATCTCATAGAGGCCATAAAGAGTTTTTTTAATTAGTAACCATAATGCACAAGGAAGGTGTTAATATCCCCAATACATAAATTATTAGAATCAATGTTGATGGTTTTCCTATGGGGAGTATCCTAGCAGTGTCGGAGACATAATTCAGAGGTTGTGTATTGCATTCATGACAGATTTTCTCATTGATGTCAACATATTGGTTATTCTGTGAAGAATAATAAAAAAATGAAGATAAGCTTATTCATACTTGGGATAATGTTCTAGAGTATGTCTAGATACTATATTTAAGAGCTTGTAAGGAAATATGAAGACTAGACAAAGTTATGGTGGATTTGGTGAAGGCATCTTTCAAATAGAGTTTCTAGAAAGTGGTTAGTTGTGTTTGGATTGAATCTCCTAAGAGATATGGAATATGGTTAAGGGGATTTGGAGAGAGTTTGAAGACATGTTGAATATGTTTTGGTTAATCATGTACATCTAGATGATCAGTGAGTGAAGAGTTATGAAGACAATGAGCCAATAGATTGCTTGTAATTGTGAAAAAGATAAAATATTGTAATGTAATATGTTAAGTTTCTCCTATATTATTATTGTAAATTGGGAAAGCCTCAAGGCTGGATCAATAATTTATTATAAGACTTGGTATAAAGGAAAGTTCATTTCCTTGGATTGGAAAGAGTGATATGTTGTCATATCTATTTGATGTATTGTGTGAACTTACATGCAAATATCATTTGGATTAAAGAAGTGTTTGGTGAAATTGAGGCATAGTGAGCTTTAAATGAACTATATTTGTCAAGAGAAGTTTTTTTTAGATAGTTGTTGATGTACTCTTGTATTATTTAGTGAGGATAGTACTGAAGTTGTTTGGACAATGGGTCCATCTGTCTTCCTTTCAACTACTAACAGGGTTGAAACAACTCCAAATAGATTTGGAATCTCCTAATAGGGATTAAAAGTCTACTAACAGGGACTCATATGTACTAATTGTATTTCATTAACTCCTATCATGGTCCATCCCTAGTTAATAGATATGGTGTTATTGTGTATGGTTATCTTTCTGTTGTTGTTGCATCTACTATTTACATGTTTCAAAATTAATAAGGATATTGAGAGTTATTATGATTTCATAACTGATTCATGCTCCTCCCCACCCTCAGTTATCTTGGTGGACTTTACTTTCTATTAATTGGTATTGGAGAATTAAGTCCTTGAAGGAAAATCTTAACAACTTAAGGAGAACTATGACACAGTTTAGGAGAGAAAGTCCAAAGTTTGGTGGAGTTAGCTATTAAAATTAGAAGGAACAGATGAAGACACATTTTCTATGCATGGGTCTAGATTATTGGTTGATTGCTAAAAGAAAAAAGGATGTGATTGAAGAAGAGAAGCTTGAAGGTTGTGATGAAATTTAGAAAGAAATATTCATGTTCAATATACTTGCTAGAGAAGCATTATTATCAACTCTTCCTAAAATTAAATTTTCTTAAGTAAAATCTTCAAGACTTGCTCATGAAATTTGGAAAGCTTTGCAAAGTACATTTAAAGGTGATAATTATTCTCAAAAGGTTAGATTATAGAATTTGATATGCTTATATCAAGATGTTAAAATGATAGAAGATTAATTTTAAGAAATTACTTTGGTAGAATAGCAAAAATTATTGCAAAAATTAAGACTCATGGAGGGGAAAAATATTAAGATCAAGTTATATGGAAGATATCAAAGAATTTAACACCTACATACAGACAACCAACACAAATTATTGAACAATTTATTCCCCTAACATCTAATTTTACAAGCGAGTCTCTTCTTAGGAGATTACAGTTAGCAAAAATATGGATGAGAGATAGTGGAGAATTGCCTAGATGTGAAACTGATTTCATTGCATTAAGTTTAACCTATGTTTACAAGGAGTGCAAGAACACATGGAAATTATGCTAGTAGCAGTCAAACAAAATTTGAAGATGAAAATAATATTAAGGAAGGATTTCCCTACTTATGAAAATAGAACCTAAAGATAGAAAAATATTGTAAGTGTTGGAAATATAATGAACTTGGTCTTTATTCTTCTCAATGTCCTAAGAGAGTAAAGAAGTGTGAGAAGCTCTATAAATCAAGAATGCCTAAGGATTTTCTTTTTGCTAACAATGATGAATTTAATACAAGACTAGTAGAATTCTTAAGTGAAAGTGATGATGAAAATAATGAGATAGGATTTGTTGCTATCAAAGAAGAAATCCTTGAAAAAGAAGAAGTTAGAGAAGAAAAAGCATTAGTATCACAAGTTGAAAAGAAGAAATATGATTGGATTATTGAGAACATTTGTTCCCATCACATAACTAGAGATATGAATAAGTTTTTTGAATTCAATAGCTATGATGGAGGAATTGTAAGAGTTGGAAATAATGCAGCCTATTATATAAAAGGAAAAGGATCAATTATAGTTGATAGAATACTAATACTGATGATGTTTACTTTGTGGATGGTTTGAAACATAATCTTAAGAGTGTTGGATAGTGGACAAGGGATATTAGTTGAAATTTATAGAGAATAATCATATTATCAAAGACAAAGATGGTACATTGATTGGTACTGGTACAAGGACAAGAATTAGTGTACTTTAGTTGAATCATGTTGAGATGATATGTTTAGTTGCTAAGGTGGATGATAGTTGGTTGTAGCACAAGAGATTTTTTCATATCAACTATGATAACATTGTGAAGGTCAATACTACACTTGCAGTTAGAGATTGTCTAAGGCCATGAAACTTATTAATGTGATGTGTAAGGAATGTGTAATGGAAAAATAGAAGAACAATTCATTTCCAAGCAAGGAATTTACTACATTTTCCAAGTTGGAGATTGTGTACACAAAATTGAGTGGTCGTACAGACAAGAGCATTCTGCGATGAAAGTTATTTTTATGATTGTTTATGATTTCACTAGAATGATGTGGGTAGCATTTTTTAGAGAAAAATATGAAGATTTTAAGAGATTTTAGATATTTAAGAGTAGAATTGAGAACGAATCTATTTTTAAGATTAGATGTTTGAGATCTAATAGAGGAGAAGAGTTTACTTTAAATGAGTTTATCAATCTTTGTGAAGATAATGGTATAAAGAGACAATTTTTAGCCCCTAAGACACCTGAACAAAATAGGATAGTAGAAAGGAGGAACATAACAGTGACTGAGGCCACAATAGCAATGATGTTTGAAAATAATGTATCCAAGATCTTTTGAAGAGAAGCGATAAATACAATAATATACACTATGAATAGAGTACAAACCAGACAAGGCACTAGTAAAACACCTTATGAAATTTGGTTTGGACATATACCCTTAGTAAAGTATTTTATAATCTTTGGAAGTAAATGTTACATTAAGAGAGATGATGGGATTGGAAAAATTGATTCAAGAAGTGATGAAGGTATGTTCCTTGGATATTCATTGAAAAGTAAGGCATATAGATGTTTTAATCAAAGAAATAAGACTATTATTGAGAGCACAAATGGGAGAGTTGATGAAAAGTTTAAAATCTAGGAAAGGATACTTGATTATAATTATGATGAAGAAACTAATCCAAGGCCTAATAGAGAGCATGTTGAGTAGGAATTACTTTATGAGACTGACAATGATTTATAGAATAAAATTTAGAGATAATTACAAAGAGAAGGACAAAGAGAAAAACCTAGATATGAATCTAGAGCTAAAATTAGAGTTGAAGTTGTGACACCTAACAGAAACTTGATAAAGAATCACCCTTCTAAATAGATCATTAGATGTAGAGATAAAGAAGTGATTTACAAGAGACAAGGTACAAGAAGAACTATGTTTGATTTCTCAAGTTGAACCTAAGAATTCTAATGAAGCTTGCAAATATGATTATTGGATTAAAGCTATGAAAGAAGAACTAGAGAAGATTGAGAAAAATAATACATGGGAATTAATTCCTAGATCAAAGGATAAGAATATTATTGGAATAAAATGTGTATTTGTAAACAAGATAAATGAAAAATGTGAGGTTGTAAGAAATAAAGAAAGATTGGTATGTAAAGGTTATCCACAATAGGAAGGAATTAAATTTGAAGAAACATTTGCACTTGTTGCTAGAGTAGAAGCGGTGAGAATGTCCTTGGCATTTACAGCTAACGAGAATTTTATAATTTATCAAATGAATGTCAAATCATATTTTGTAAATGGTGAACTAGAAGAAGAGGTATACATTGAGTAGCCTGATGGTTTTCCCTTGATAGATGTATCATCTTAAAATGGAAGCACTTTCATGTTAAGAGTGTTTAGCCCTTTGAGTAAGTGGTTTGGGGTCATGTCAAGCACCTTGAATGGGTTTTTGACTTGGATTTGGTTTTTTCCCCTGTTCACCCCCCTTTTCTACTTTCTTCCTGCACTTTTCTAGCATTCTAGATTGGTATCCTAAAATTCTCAAATTTTAGGTCAAGGATGACCTTTTGGGTCAAGTTCAACCTAATTGACTAGGTTGGGATTGACCTCAACCTTTACCCAAGGTCCAAATTTCAAGGTTCCATGATTTCTAGATGTTGGGTTTCAAAAAGAGTTATTTTCCTACTTCCGGGTCAATTGTTTCAGGCTTCAAAATGGTACATTTCTAGGGGTTAAGGTTAATTGGGATTTAATGATCCCATGTCGACCTTCTTTAGAAGTGTGTGCCCTAGATCTCTATATAAGAAAGCCTTCTTCCCTCATCTTCTCTAACTAAAGACTTAAGGAGATGAGACAAACGTATACTCTTTCATGATCAAGCATTCAATATCTAATTCCTTAAGGAGGTCCATTGTTAGCTATTAAAGGATTCAATCTCTATGGAGCATAAAAAAATTAGATCTATCATTAGTGGATTGTAATATTTGACATGCACTAGACCTAATATAGCTAATGTAGTTACAATTGTGGCAATATTTCAAGAAGATCCTAAATAGTCACATCATGCAACAATAAAAATAATTTTAGATAGATCATGGTATGATAGATCAAATGATTTTACTTTATGTGTATACATTGATGTAGATTGGGAAGGAAGTGTAGAAGACATAGAAAGTACTAGTGGTGGAGCATTTTTCTTGGTAGGAAGATTGATTTCTTGGATAAGAAAGAAATAGTTATGTATTTCACAAAGAAGTAGAAGAAAAATATGTAGCAAAAACAAACATTTGTAATCAGATTATTTGGATGAAACAAATGTTGAATGACATTGGGATTGAGTTTACTAATCATATTATCATACATTGTGATAACATAAGTACCTAGTGAGTATATCAAAGAATCCAATTTTATATTCAAAGAAAAAGCATATATCTATTAAGTATCACTTTTTAACAAAGAAAGTTGCAAAGAAAGAGATCAGGTTAGAGTATGTGAGCACAAAGGAGCAAATAGAAGATATATTTAAAAAAACCTTTAATGAAAGACACATTTGAGTACTTGAGAGGTATGCTTAGAGTTATGCCCCAACCTATTTTTGAGTAGTTGATGCAGAGATTGCATCAGTCCAATGATAACAAAGCACTATTTCTTTTATCTCGATTGAATGCTTGATGCTTCCTCTATGGGGGAGTATCTATGTTTGGGATGAGTCATAAATGACTCTTAGTAATCAGTATTTAACAGTTCCTTTGGACACTTGAGATTATTGCAGACCATATGTAGAGAATTGGCATAATGATACATTTGTCATTGATGTCAATGGGAGAGAGAATAACACATAAAAACTTCTTTTGATATGAATCTTATGGGAGAGTGATACATGAAAAATATTTTGATAAATATGGAAATAACACATGATTATATATTGATTGATGTCAATGGGGGAGCAATGTTCCTAAGAGATTCATATTGATTGATGAAGAGGATTTGAAAAGATGTTGATGTATAGGAGAGATTAAAACCTTTCTTGTGTATGTAGTTTATAGTACATGTGAAATTTATGGACATAATGAATGGGGGAGAACTTGCAATAGAGACATTTGGTATTCGTAGAACTTAGATATTTTTCATTTATGTTGCTATCAATGCCAAAGGGGGGCATTGTTGGCATGAATGTTGATGGTATTCCAAAGGGGGAGATTGTTAGCATGAATGCTGATGGTACTCCTATGGGGGAGTATCCTATTAGTATTGGAGACATGATTTAGAGGTTGTGTGTTGCATTCATGATAGAGTTTGTCATTGATGTCAACATATTGGTTATTCTATGACGAGTGGTAGAGTAGAAGATAGAGTTTGGCTTCATGCATTTTGAGGATTGAAGATCAACTTATGCACACTTGGGATAATGTTCTAGAGTATGTCTAGATGCTACAATTAAGAGCACATACACAAATATAAATATTGGACAAAGTTATTATGGATTTTGTGAAGGAAGCTTTTAGATAGAATTTATGGAAAGAAAGTATCATTGTTTGGATTGTATCTCCTAACAAAAATGGAATCTAGTTAAGAATACTTGGACAAAGATTGAAGATATCTTGAAGATTTTGTGGTTAATCATGCACATTTAGATTATCAACAAGTAAAGATTTATGAAGACCACGAGTTGACAGATTGCTTGTAATTGTGAAAATGATGTAATATTGCAATGTGATATCTTAAGCTGGTCCTATATTATTATTGTAAATTGGGAAAGCCTCAAGGCTGACTCATTAATTTATTCTATGACTAGGTAAGGTCATTTCCTTGGATGGAAAGAGTGATATGTGGTCAAATCTATTTGATGTATTATATGAACTTACATGCAAATATATTTTGGATCAAAGAAGTAGTTGGTACAATTGAGGCACAGTGAGCTTAGAAGGAAATGCATTTGGAAAGAGAAGTTTTTATTAGAAAATTGTTGATGGACTCTTTTATTATTCAATGAAGATAGTACTAAAGTTGTTTGGATAGTGGGTCCATCTTTCTTCTTTTCAAGTCCTAATAGGGTTGGAATCTCCTAACAAGGATTCAATGTCTCCTAATAAGAACTCATATGTACTCATTGTATTTCATTGAATCCTAATAGGTTCGATCCTTCACAAGGGAATTTTATAGTAGTATATCATCTTGTGGGTACCATCCCCACCGTAGGTTTCCCTTTGATAAAGGGTTTCCCTAGTTAACAGATCTAGTGTTATGTGTATGGTTATCTTTATGTGGTTACTATGTATATTATTTACATTTTTTAGAATTAATAATGATATTGAAAGTTATTTTAATTACATAATTGATTCACCCCCCTCCCCCCCTCAGTTATCTTGGTGGACTTTACTTTCTAACATGAACATCTATCCTCTCCCCCATAAGAAATGTATCAAAAATAATATTTTTCATGTACTAGTCTCTTGCCCATTGACATCAATGAAAAAGATATCATTATTCCAATTCTCTAAGTTCAATTATTTCCAAAAAAATCTATTCAAGCTCAAGTGTCTAAAATACACTATTAAATACCAATATGAAGAGTCCTCAATGACTCAGCTCAAACACAAATACTTCCCCATACAAGAAGCACTAAGCATCCAATCCAGGTAAAAGATATAGTGTTGTTCTATGAACTAGACTAATGTAATATCTTCATCAAATATTCTAAAATAGGTTAGAGCATAACCCCTAGCAGGCCTCTTAGGTACTCAAATGTGTCCTTATTCAAAGGTTTTGTCAATATTTCTACTATTTTCTCCTTTGTGCTAACATATTCCAATCCAATCTCTTTTTATGCTACCTTTTTTCTCAAAAATGCATACTTAATTGATATGTGCTTTGTCTTTGAATGTAAAATGGGATTATTTGACATACTTACTATATTGGTGTTATCACAATGTTTAATAATAGCCCTAGTGAACTCTATTCCAATGTCTTTCAGCATCTTCTTCATCTAATAGTCTGATTATAGTTATTTGTTGTTGCTACATACTCTACTTCTATTATACTCTATGAAATGCAATCTTGTTTCTTTCTTAGCCAAGAAATCAATCTTACTCCTAAGAAGAATACTCCACCACTGGTGCTCTTTCTATCATCTATATTTCCTCCCTAATCAACATCATTGTACATATGCAATGTGAAATGTTGTGATCTATCATAACATTAACCATAATCATGTGTTCCTCTCAAATATCTAAAAATTATTTTTATTGTTGCAAGGTGTGTCTCTTTAGAATCTTCTTGAAATCTTTCCACAATTCCAACTGCATTAGCTATATCAGGTCTAGCATGAGTCAAGTACTTCAATCCACCAATCATGGATCTATACTTTGTTTGCCCTGTACTAGGGGATTCATCTTTGCTAGATAACTTACAATTAGTTACCATAGGTGTTCCAATAGGTTTACAATTTTCCAAACCAAATTTCTTCAATAAATATTTAAGATACTTAGTTTGTGATATGAAAACTTCATCTTTATTTTGTACAATCTGCAATCCCAAGAAGTATTTCATCTCTCCAATCATACTCATTTCAAGTTCTTTCTTCATTTCTTCTGAATATGTCTTACTAGCTTCATTATTACCTCCAAAAATAATGTCATCCACAAATATTGTAAAAATCAACAAACTATCTTCATTCTTTCTCAAATATAGATTACTATCATCATTAACTTTCATAAATCTCAAAATTTTCAAGTGTTTATCTAATCTTGCATACCACATTCTAGGTGCTTGTGTTAGTCCATATAATACCTTCTTTAATTTGCAAACCATATCATTTTCATCTATCAGAGGAAAGTCATTAGGTTGTTCAATGTATACCTCTTCTTCATGTTCTTCATTCAGAAAAGTTGATTTGACATCCATTTGATAAACTTTGAAGTTTGTATTAGTTGCATATGCCAAAAACATTCTCATTTCTTCTAATCTAGCAACAAGTGCAAATGTTTCTTTAAAATAAATTCCTTCTTGCTATGAATAACCCTTACAAATAAATCTCACTTTCTTTCTTACAACTTCACCTTGTTTACTCATCTTATTTCTAAATACCCATTTAGTTATAAAAACATTCTTATCTTTAGGTCTAGGAACCAATTTCCAAGTTCTTTTTCTTTTCAATATGTTCTAATTATTCTTTCATAGCTTTAATCCAATAGCCATCATTATAAGATTCATCAGCATTCTTAGGCTCAACTTGAGGAATTAAACACAATTCTTCACTAAACTTGTTCCTTGTCATAACTCCTTTGTTCACACTTCCAATAATTTGTTCAACTGGGTGATTATTTGTCACATTTCTATTGGGCGTCACTTGTTCAATCCTAATTTCTGCTCTAGGTTCAGCTATTGTTTCTTGTTCATTTCTTTGTAGTTTAGTCTACAAATTAGTGTTAGTTTCATAAAAAAATCCTTCTCAACATTCTTATTGTTAGTCCTTTGATTAGTCTCTCCATCAGAATCATAGTTCATTCTCATATTCTAAACTTTTCATCGACTTTCACATTAGCACTTTCAACAATAGTCTTCAATCTTTGATTAAAATATTTGCATGCTTTAATTTTTATAGAATATCTAAGAAACATTCCTTCATCACTTCTAGAATCAAACTTTCTAATGTCATCATCTCTCTTAATGTAGCATTTGTACTTCCAAAGATTCTAAAGTATTATATAGTAGGTGCATGTCCAAACTAAAGTTCATAAGGTGTCTTACTAGTGCCTTGCATAATTTCCACTTTTTTCATAGTGTATACTATTGTATTCACTTCTTCTCTCAATAAAATATGCGATAAATTATTTTTAGACATCATTTCTCTAGTTGCTTTTGTCACTGATATGTTCCTTCTTTCTGTTATCCCAGTCTGATGCAGAGTTTTGAGGGTTGAAAGTTGTCTCTTAATACCATTATCCTCACAAAAAATTTTAAATTCATTTGAAATAAATTATCCTCCTCTATATGATCTCAAGAATTTAATCCTCAAAGTAGACTCATTATCAACTCCATTCTTAAATATATTGAATTTCTCAAAAGCTTCAGATTTATCTCAAGAAATGCAACTCATTCTAGTGAAATTGTCAATAAGAAGTATGGAATACCTTTCACCATAAAAAAATTTCTTGTTCTTGTAGGACCACTCAAATCTACATACACAATCTCCAACTTCACTGAAGTAGTAAATGTCTTTATTGGAAATAAACTTTTCTTCTATTTTTCCATTACACATTCTTTGCAAATTATGTTAGTAGGTTTCAAAATTTTAGGCATTAAACCTCTTACTGCAAATGAAGTACTAACCTTCACAATGTTATCAAAGTTGATATTCCAAAACCTCTTATGTCATAACCAATTGTCCTCCACTTTAGCAACTAAACATGTGATTTCAATAGGGTTCAGCTAAAATAAATTACCTCTTGTCCTTATGCCAATGCCTATCAATGTACATTCTTATCCTTGATAATGCAAGTATTTTTTGTATACTATAGCTGATATCCTTTGTCAAAAAGTTTTCCAACACTCAAAAGATTATGTTTCAAACCACACATAAAGTAAACATCCTTAGTGTTAGTCTTTTCATCAAGTGTAATAGGTCATTTTCCTTATGTGTGGCATGTTACATTATTTCCATCTCTAATTATTCCTCCATTATGACTATTGAATTCAACAATTTTATTCATATCTTCAATCATATGATGGGAACAATCACTATCTATAATCCAATCAGAATTTTTCTTCTCATTTTGTGATACTAATATTTTTTTCCTCTTTCATTTATTCTTTCTCATGGCTTTCTTCCTTAATAACTATAAATCTAATTTCATCATCATCACTATCACTATGATCTAGGAAATTTACCATCTTAAAATTAATTTCACCATCCTCATCAACACATAACCAATTCTTAGGTATTCTTGACTTGCAAGGATTACTAGGTTTAAACTTCTTCTCTTTTAGGACATTTAGAGGAGTAATGAGAAAGTTCTTTACATGTCCAACGAATAAGAAATTTTTTACCTTTAGATTCTCTCTTCATTAGTAGGGTATGTCCTTCTTCAATCTTCTTGTCTTCTACTTTTTTTTCTCAACTGCTACTGGCATAATCTCCACTTGTACTCACACTTCTTGTGAATATAGGTATGTCTTTATGTATGCTAAAAGTTGTTCCCACTCTAGGCATTTCTTCATTATATCTCATCAAAAATTTATATGATTGCAATCTTGCAAGAAGAGTTTCCTTTTTAAAGTTAGTCATACAAGGAGTAACTTGTTTAATCATTTGTTTCCTCTAATGAAAAGTAGGTGTCAAAATTTTCCACACAATTTCATCTTTTCTCTTAGATCCACAAAAATTTCTAATTCCAACAATAATATTTGATATTCTACCAAAATAGTATCTTATAGTTTCATCTTCATGCATCTTGAAATATACATATCCAACTCTATAATCTAGCCTTCTTAGCATGATCATCATCTTTAAATTTTTTTTGTAAAGCATTCAGAATCTCATGTTTGCACAAGTCCTAAATTTTTTACCTCTCTATATTATGTTCCAAGAAGAGATGATAATAGTTCTTCTCTAGAAAGAATATTTTGCATGAATAGATCTTTGTCATCTTATTGGCAGGAGTCAATCTTATCTTCTATTATCACCTCCTTCTCATTGGATGTAACTAGCCAATATTTTGGACCTATACATAACAAGCAAGTCTTCATCATTTTCATCTAGTTGTCATAATTGATTCCATCAAACTTCAAACTTTCTTTTCTAAAATAAAAATCAATGAATCTCCTCAAGTTGTTAAACTTTTCCTTTAAGTACCTAATGCTCTGATACCAATTGTTAGAAAGTAAAGTCCTCCAAGATAACTAAGAGAGGGTGGGAGGTGAATTAGTTATGCAAATATTACAACTCTCAATTACTTTATTAACTCTAAAATATTTACAAAATATATGTAATAACCATAGAAAGATAATGATGTACAATAATACCAAACATGTTAACTAGTGAAACCCTTGATCAAAGGGAAAACCTCAATGGGAATGATACCCACAAGATAATATACTAATATAAAATTTCCTTGCAAAAGGATGAATTTTGTTAAGAGCCAATGAAATACAATCATAACATATGAGTCCCTGTTAGGAGACTTTAAATCCTTATTAGGATATTCCAACATTTTTAGGATTTGTTCCAACTCTGTTAGAACTTGAAATGGAGGACAATTGAATCCACTGGCCAAAAAGCCTAAAAAGAAGTCTTCACTAGATAATCTTCTAGATAAGAAAATCCAAGATCTTTGAACAAGCTAAACCAAAAAAACTTTATCGATATAGTTCCTTTAAATACCAAAGTACATGATCAACATCAATCTATCCTCTAATAACCAAACTCATTGACTGTTGACTGCACCAAACAATTCTTCCTCTATAACTTTGATAATTTTTATTATATAAGGTATATGTTGACATCAATGACAAAAATTTTCATGAATGCAACAAATAATCTCATCATGTCTCTAACAATGCTATGATACTCCCACATAGAAATACCATCAGTATGCATGCTAACAAATACTACTTCTAGTAAAATTTTAAACACAAGATCAATTTAGCTGGCCAAGTTAAGAATAGAAAGGACATCAATGGTATTTGGTCCACATGGTGTAATAACTAGGCTATAAATAAAAGATTTTATTGTAGAATCAATAGGATTTATGTTAAGGCTTCAAATATTTATTTTTCTCAATCGGTTGAACACCCCATGTTAAGATCTTCACTGCGAGTATCTCAAACCACTTCCCTATTTTTGTAAGTATTAATTTTTTAAGATTTTGAGACTTAATCACCCCAACCTAGAAGGAATAATAACTTCAATATTAATGTCTCTTTTCTAAATGATGAAGATACTATGAATGCTATCAGAACTATCACTCTTCTATTTAAATTCTATGGTCACAATAGTAGACCTAGAGAGAAGTGGGATCATTTAATTGATGTGTGGAGAAACATGTTCCAAATAGTTGAAAAAAATAATTTAATTGACATATCTAAAGAGGAAAATATACTCCAAAATAATCTTATTAATATTGAAAAGAAGATTTGAGATAGAGGATTTGACAAGGACCTAGAGAGGAACTTGATTAAAACTAAATAAAGCATATTTAAGAAAGGTTCAAAACTATAAAATCTAGGGGTAGAAAGTAGGAGCCAAAATGAATTGGCTCAAACAAGGGGATGGATGATCCAAGTAATTTGATTTTATTAAAGTGAAATAGAAGAGGGAAAGAGTCAAGGAAATTTAAGGTGAAGATGGAATGCATTGTAATCAAGAGGATTTAAAGAATGACTTTTTCAACTTCTATAAAGATTTATTCTACCCAAAGAAAGAAATGAATGATAAAAAATTTCATGAAAAGAGTCTTCATTTTATCCCTAATAATCCCTAAAGATGAGATAAAATAACTAGCCAATGATATCAACATTGATGAAAATGAATGGTCCATTAAATCAATGGAAAATGGGAAATTTCCAGGCTTGGATTGGCTACGAATGGAGTTCTATAAAAAAAAATTGGAATAGATTGGTCTAGAACTATTGGACCTTTATGAATATACCTTTGAATAGATTGGTCTAGAACTATTGGAACTTTATGAATATTCCTTTGATTGAAGTTATTTGAGGGAGAACATTAACATGGGAATGGTTAACCTTGTACCTAAAGTGGGAGGCAAGACTCAAGTTAAAATTTGGAGACCTATAACATTATTGAATCTAGCATATAAAAAAATGGCTAAGTTGTTGGGCAAGAGATTAAATACCATTTTTAATAGAATTGTCTTAGTGACCTAGATTATAATTATTACCTTGGGAGATACATCTTAGAAATTTTGATCACCAATTAGGAAGGCATGAATTGGAAAAAAGCTAATGGTTAGATCGTGGGTATGATTTTTCTTGACTTTGAGAAGGCATATGATAAAGTTGAATGACCTTTATTATTTTTGTGCTGAAAGCTTTTGGCTTGCCACAATATTTTTTGTAAATGGATATCCATTATCTTTAAATATTCCTCCATAGTTACTGAGGTTAATGGCAAATTATTTGAACCCATCATGTTAAAAAGTTTAATTAGACATGGATTCCCTATTGCCCTTGAATTTGCAATTGTTGTTGATTTTCTACATTATATTCTCAAAGCCTTAGAGTATTTGCAATTTGCAGATGATACACCATGCTTTGTGGAATTGTCTTAGGAGAATTTGGATAATAGACTACAATTCTTTTGTTTGGCACTAGGAGAATATTTTATCCTCATACACCTACAATTATGGGGTGCTCTAGGAGTAGTCCAAAATGGGTTTCTAACATATGATGGCCATGAGTTGGTCCAAATAACAAGATATATTGACATCCCCTTTGCAGTGGAACGCTCTACTAGGGACATGTGAGAATGACTATTTTCTAAAATTGGAAAGAAACATACTAAATGGAAAACACACTTTTTATCATTGGTTGCTAGATTGCAAGTAGTTCAAAAGGTGTTGTATTCACATGCTATCTACTATTCCTATGCATGGATTTTTTCCAATTATCAACAAGTAAACTTGAAACAATCCTAAGGTAATTCTTATAATTTGATGGTATGGCTAGTAAAAAAAGATAGTGTCTTAAGTGGGACTAGTTTTTCATACCAATACATGATGGTGAACTTGGTCTAAAGGATCTCAAGGCACATGGTTTTTCTCTGGTGTCTAAGTGTATATTCAATGCAATGCAACGAAATGAACCTTGGAAAGTACAAGTGAAGAATAATATAAACAAAGCCTCTATTGGTAAAGGTTAAAGTGTTTGTTTCAATATGGAAATTTTAGTCTTAAGCGAGGAGTTTAATTTACTTCAAACACATTCTTGTGGTCCCCCATATTATTATGTCCTAGACCACTCCATATGGTGAGATATTTATCTCAATGACAAACCTCTTTCCTTACCTTAATCCTATTCCACAACATGTTGTTTTGATTGGTTTTCCCTAAGGAAAAGCTGTTTATTAGTGTCAAACACTTAGTCATTCACAAGGCAGGATTTCTCTATCAACAGTACAATTGAGTTGTCCTATACAGGTTGAGCAATGTAATGAAGACTTGTACATATTTCACTTTAGTGTCAAGCAATAGTTATTGTCAAGCAAGTCAGAGGTTGTGAGTACTCCAGTATTAGTCAAGTTGGTTAGAAGATAGTATATTTGTTAAGTTTATACATATACCGAGTATAATATAGATCAAGTATTACATTGTATGTTGAGTAGAGTTGAAGCCAAGTGACAACATGAAAAATAGACATGGTCAGGCATCAAAAAGCTATTAGTGTCGAGTAAGAAAGTTTGATATATTTGTTCAGAATGGAAAAAAATTATGTAAACCATTTTTGTCTAGCTAGAAAAGTATCTGTATGATTGAGAATTTTGTTATGGAAGTAATTACACCTTTAATTAAAAATCATCAATCCTTGTGTAGAGAGATTAGCCAATTAGACAATTGCAAGGACTAAGCGGGAAAAGGGATGAATCTAGATTGTTGGTTGAGATCTAGAGAATTTACGAAACAACCATTTAAGGAGGTTTTTAGACCTAATTTGTGTGTGTGTGATTGAGAGATTTGATGCATGTGAAGTTGAAGGTAAATCAAGCAGAGTGACCAAGCAGTGCAATGAATAGTTTAGAGCATAGTCATACAAAGAGGTGATATCTTATTGAATAGAGGAGACATATCATCAACATTGAAGTGAAAATCAAAGGATCAAGTACTGATACATTTAATAGGTGTTTCAAGGTAAATATCCTAACAGAGTGGTCCTAATAGACCTTTATAAATCTCCTAAAAAAGTACTCACTTAGCAGTGATGTTAAATCATTTAATCAACATAGACCTAATAGTCTTGTAAGATCTTAAAAAGGTAAACCCCTCATAGGGTAGATAATCAAAAGTGATCAAACTTTGTAGCCCTAATAGGCACATTTTTTTGTTGTAGTAGTGAAGATCTTTGTGGGTGTCATCCCCACTATAGTTTTACCTTCACCTTGGAGGGCTTTTGTGTTACCAAATCTTTGTGTCAAATGGTTTCTATATTTTTTAGATTATTCATGTAATTAGATGTTAGACCTGATATTATATTTTAGTGAATCTTTGATTTGGTATAAGGCTAAATTGCGATAAGGGTTAATGGTGAAGTTATCAAATATGATTCATGTTTGAAGTGTTAAAGTTTGATAAATCCTAATTCATCTCCCCCCCCTCTTAGTATATTACTTTCCCTATTATATTTCCAACAATTGGTATCCTAGTTGTGTACTCTTAGTAGAAGTCTAACCACTTGGGAGTTAAAAATCTTTGAGAATGGAAGCCTACAAACTGAGAAAGATCATTGAAAATTAGAAGCTTGATGTTTAGCTTGCATTTGAAAAAGTTAAGAATGTAAATGAGATATTGAGGAAATCCTTGAAGAGAAGGAAAGAGATGGCAATTCACCAAAATGACACACAATAAAAAGAAGAAACTATTAAAGAATTATTTGATGAAGGCATGTCTAGTGAATCTGATGCAATAATAGAAGATCTACTTGAGAAGAATAACAATCTAAATGAAGAAGTAAGGGAATTGAAAAAAGAGCATGAAATAAAATCAGTAAGGCTATGTAAAGTGATTGAACAAAAGAAGAAAGTTGAGGATGACAAGGCAATGACTGATGAAGCAAAAAGGTAGATGGCTACAGGTCTTGATGAAAGGATAAATGAGGTACAAAGGTTAACTCACAATCAATTTGACATGGTCAATTAGTTACTAAGTTCTAATCATGAGATTGATTAAAAAATGGAATAGATTACAAATGTGAGATCTGAGAACAATCAATTGAAGAGTGAACTGAGAGCCAAAAATGTAATCAAGAAAAGAATGAACAAACTTAAAGAGGCTATGAGATTTCTTTATGAACACATGACTGCATCAAGGAGACCTCATGACACTTTTGGATTAGGCTATTTGAGTTCATATTACGTACTAAGAAAGAAGATTCATCAAAGAAAAGATAACTTGAGCTTAATATAGTTGGATATGATTGCAAACCCAAAGAACACGAATCCTACATGCTATTACTATAGAAAACCAAGCCATACAACAAATGTTTGTAAGAGAATAGTTGGTAAGTGAAATCCTAAAATCAAATTAAATGGTTATTTTTCCAATTACAACAAACAAGGTAATCGAGCATATAAGTGTAGATCAAAGGAAAATGTTACTGTTATACATGTTAGAAGTATGGTCATAAGGCACAAGATTGCAGATCTAAAGTAAAGAAAAATTAGATACCTAAAGGTCAAGGAAAAACACATAGAAAAGGCAATACCATAAATTAGGATTATGATAATTGGGTGAATTGTAAATCATGTGGAAAGTATGGACACATTGCAACAAATTTTGCTAGGATACATCTCAGAGGAAGATCGGGAAATGAGAAAAAAATTGGAGCAATATTTTTCCATTGTCAGAAGGTTGATCACCTAAGAAAAGACTATATGAACCAAGCATAAGTGCCCAATGTTGAAGATAAAAATGGAAAGTCAAAGGTCAATACAGAAGAATTGAGAAGCCAGATGAAAGAGAAGCCAGATGAATCAAACCTAGAGGAAGAATCATAAGGAAGCAACAATAAAACAAATGATGAAGTTATGATCACCCAATCTAATGGATTAGGTGATTCCCCCACCTCAACTAAACAAAGATGTATGTATGGAACTTTGTTTCAAATTGTTAAATCTTACATCAGTTCCTAGATTAAATGCACTAAAGTCCAAATTACATGATAATGGATGCACAAGGACAAGCTTGAAGCTTGAATTTGAGTAATGTATGTTAGTGTTGACTGATTTGAAATGGTAGTTATGACCAAGTAAGGTTCTAACTGAGTTGATGGAATTCAAAAATGTGATAACCAAGTTATCTCGTGTTGGCTGAGACAATAGTATCTCATCCACACTATTAGTACGATGCATTGATGAGGCCCTAATATTGAATTTTTGAGGTGTATATCAAATTTCACAAGTCATTCTAAGCACACAACATTCAAATTTTTAGAGAGAAGAGTGAGTTTGAGCATTTGGAGATATTTTAGTAGAGGTTGCAAGAGATTCAAAGCATGTCATCAATAATTTTTGTGAAGTTGTGAAGCAGTTGTATGATTGTGGAGTTGTGTATAAATTGTTTTTAAACCCCAAATATGAATAAATGACATCAAGATCATTTGCAATAGAGAAGAAGGCAGATTTAAAGGTTAGTAACTCTTAGCTAGTGAAGAATGATGTTTGTCTCCCACCTAAGTACAAGGCATATCTTGAGATAGCAATGAAGGGTGACCCCTTAGGTACCCTATCATCAATCCCATCTAGAGTCATAATGATTCTGATGTTAGGTCATGTTACATGCACAAAGTATGAGATTATGAATTAAGGCTTTCAAATGAAAAGTTGTGTGAAGAGGGAGTGTTGAAGGAACAACATAAGCACATTGTCAAGAAAGGGTTGACTCACGCCCTAAATTTCCCAATATATATAAAAGTGGAATGTATTAAAATTGTGTTGAGCAGGATTCATGATATATAACTATGGCTAGAAAATGGAACAATAAAGATCACAAAGAAAATCATCCACCATGTGACTAGTTACCCTGTTATGGATAGGAAGAAAACAATGCGATGTCAAAGTAGAGACGTCATTGAAGCAAATATTCTAGTAGCTTGGAACAAGAGATGATTAATAATTTGCACCATCACTGATGTCGAGATTGAGTTTGTGACATAGCACAAGGAAGGAGAATCCCTAAAGGTGATGTCCTAGCCCCCAGAAAATAACCACACAACATAAACAACACAACAATGCAAGATCTGATACCAAAAATAACTCTTTATTTATAAAAATAACTAATTACATGCAATGTGTCAGGATATAAGGTCTTATCAGTTATGACCAAATAAAAAGAAAGAAATAGTTTTGTAAGATCCCTCAAGATCCAACCCAAACCCTAGCTAGTCCAGATCCATACTCTAGTAGAAACCTCCAAGGAAGATCTAAACTTGGGCTTGCAAGCCTACCAAGAAATCTCCTTGTTTTCCAAGCCTCAACTACTAGCTCTTCAAAGTTCACTCTCTACTTCATCCTCTTCTCCAAGCTTATGATTATCACTTAAGATTCCACAAGAACCCCCTATTTATACCCAACTAAGCCACAAGTTAGCCTAGAAATTTACAAATTAAATCAACCCTTACATTAAATACATGTTGAGCCACAATTTTTCTTACAACATAAATTAAATAGATATAACCAAATTAAATGACAAGTCAGCTGATGATAGACAACTTAGGCAAAACCACAACCAAGACATGATTGAGCATTAGAAGAACTACTTCCAAATATCATAAAATCCACCAAGCATAACCAAGCTCACACAAGCATTGTCAAGTACCAATATGTGTTGAGTCTTCCATCAACTGCACCCCCTTATTGACCAAGCTACTCAATCAACACTACAACCAAGCATAACAGAGCCATGCAGTTGTTGGAAATAAGTGGAATAACTAAGAGGGGAGGGTGAATCAGCTACCACTAAAATAAATCCCAGATCCCTTAAATGTCAACACAAAATATAAACTTCACTGAAAATATTGATGCTCGACAAATACACAGGCACTCCGTTTACACTAGTAAATGTTGTAACTCAATAAATGCTTAACATGATAATCTCAAGATATTATCTATGATTAACCTTACTTAAATTAGTTGCATACACATAAAATAAATAGCATGAATACAAGTGACACCAAGATTTAATGTGGAAAACCAATTTGGGAAAAACCACCAATTGTAACTAGTTATTGATTTTCACTCTTCTGAAAGCCAACCTTGTTAAAGGTTACAAAACACACTGTTAGGTGAGATCTTGTTAGAGGATTTAATCATCTTATTTGGAGTGGCCTTTTTAGAGGTCTTTAGACACTTCAATCTAGAAATGCCACCTTGTTAGAGGATATACAAATAGCTATTAAGCCAACTCAGTTAAGAGATTTAGATTACTACTACAATGGTTAGAGAGTAGCAATGAGATGACTTGATTTCTGATGCAACTGTATTGCTGATTACAGATATCAATTCTGGCTTGAATACTTGATCCTTTCTAATTGAATGTATCTTTGTGGCACCACAAGGATATTCTTTCTATCCTTCTAATTCACTTCCTCTAAGCATCTTTTGTTCTTCCATACACTCTCCCACATTCAATTCTCAAATTGACTTTATATTTATACCTTATGCATTGTCAACTTGGCTTGAATATAACTTAGAATAATTAATGTTATTATCCTTAATCAGCTAGAACCAACAAACAAATCCATTAACCTTAATATGTCAAACTAAGAAAATCCTTTGTTAGCTGACCCTACTTGGTAGACACTAACTCAAAAATCTTTTTCCTATGTTAAACAAGTGAACTTAGTTAATACTATATTTTCACAAACTTTCTTTGGTAACCAAGTGAACTTAGTTAACACTCGTTCCATCCAACTTTTCTTTCATTAATCGAGTGAGCTCGGCTCTTTATCTCCCAAGTGAACTCGATAGACATTGTCTTCTAAACTTGGCAAACACTAGAATGCTCGACAATCACAAGAAACTATCTTCATTGCTCGAGTGAGCTCAACATACACTGACTGTCAAAGATATGACATTTCTTGTAACATCAAAGACAATACACAATTAATCAATTATTTTCAACAATCTCCCTCTTTGGCATTGATGACAACACAACATGTCATAATATAATAAAATTTTAGAGCAAAACAATAGTAAGGAAAATATCCTTAGTTTCGTTCCTATTCTCATCCATGAGAACTCCCTTTATCAGTGTGAACTACCTCTACCTTCAGTTTCTTCCTTTATCAAAAAACTCTGCTTTTGATATGTTCTTCTGATAGCAAAATCTGCCTCTTTGATATCAGACCAAGTTCTTCTTCTTTGACATCATTCATAGGTTCTCCCTCTTTGACATCTTCAAACAAAATTTTTGTGATATGACACATCAAACTTCTCCCTCTTTGACATCTCATGTCAAAGACAATATTTAGTGAATGTCAATGTACCTCATCTACCGATTCATATACAATCTGTCCTTTCAATATTACATCAACTTGACTGATCTTCAACATTCTCTATTTGATGTATCACTAAACTTAATTTAGTGAGCCTTAGGTAGGGGAATGACCCCTAACTTACCTCTTAAATACAAAAATGCATCCTTAGGAAATGGCTCAGTGAATATGTCTATAATTTATTCTTTAGTATTCACATATTCCAATCTTACGTCTTTATCTTGCACCAATTCTCTTAGAAAATGATATTTTATAGAAATGTGCTTGGTCTTGGTATGCATCATAGGATTCTTTGATATATTAATGCACTAGTGTTATCATAAAAGATATCCACTGGATCCTTGATCTCTACCTTCATACATGCCAACAGTTGCTTGAACCAAACAAAATTGGGGCAATTAACTATTGCTGCTACACACTTTGCCTCTGTTGTAGACTGATAAATAAAATTCTACTTCTTACTTGTCCAAGACACTAGTCTTTTACCAAGAAAGAACACTCCACCACTGGCGCTCTTCCTGTCATCAACACTTCCTATCTAATCAACATATGTAAAGGCTTTCAAATCTAAAGTGCCTCCTTTCTTGTACCATAATCCATAATCTTCAGTAGCTTTTAGATACCTCATGATTCTCTTGATTTCCATCATATGATTTTCTTTAGGATTTGTTGAGAATCTTTCCACCATATCAACTACTATTGCAATATTAGGCCTTGTGTGCACTACATATTGCAGTTTTTCAATCATTGATCTATATGTGGTTTGATCTACCTCCTTGGAATCATCATTCTTGGAAAGCTTATGTCCAATAGACATAGGTGTTCTAGCTAGTCTTGAATCTTTCATTCCAAACTTCTTTAGTATCTCCTTGATATATTTGGATTGAGTAATGCAGATACCATCTTTCTTTTGTTGAATTTGCAACACAACAAAGAATTCTATCTCTCCAAATATGGACATCTAAATTCTTTGCTCATCTCTTTTTAAAAGGATTTTCATAAGTCATCATTTCTAGTAAGCAATGTGTCATATACAAAGATTTTAGCCAATACAATCTTCTTGTTTGTTCCTTCTTTGATATACAAGTTGTTGTTATCATTTGTTCTTTGAAAACCAATCTTTATCAAGTAGTTATGAAGTCTTTCATACTAGGCTCTAGGAGCTTGATTGAGATCATACAATTCTTTGTGTAATTTACAAACCATGTCCCCTTTTTCTAAGATCTACAAAACCTTTAGATTGTTCTATGTAAACTCCTCTTCAAGAATTCCATTCAAGAATGTAGATTTTACATTCATTTGATAAAATTTAAATCCTCTATGTGTAGCATAAGCAAGTAGAGTTATAACACCTTCTAATCTTGCAGTAGGAGCAAAAGTTTCACCATAATCAATACCTTCTTCTTGAGAGTAACCTTTGCATACTAACCTTCTTTTTTTTAGAAAATTCTCCATCTTCATTTGAGCTTATTTCTGAAAACCCACTTTGTGCCAATTACATTTTTATCCTTGGGTCTAGGAACAAGAGTCCAAGTCTTATTCCTCTCTATCTATTCTATCTCTTCATTCGTAGCTTCAATCCAACTTTCATTATCCAAAGCATCTTTAACTAATCTAGGTTTAAATTTAGCAAGCAAGCATGTACCTTTCAATTTGTTTCTTGTCATTATACCATCTAACTTGTCTCTAATGATCTTATCAAGTGCATGGTGCCTTCTAATATATCTTGCTAATACAGGTGCTTTGGATTTTGAACTCATTCCACTAGCATCACCATGATCTTCTACATCAAGCTTGGGTCATACTATTTGTGATTTGGGTCCTTTAGACTTGATTTGCTCTAGTTGTAACTCAGTAGCCTCTGATTATGACTCGGGTCCTTCAGACTATGACTCAAGTTGCACTAGTTGCAACTTGGATACTTCTAGAGATTTTTGGGACTCAGGAGGTGAAGTCTCTTAACTTCTAATTAGATTTGGCAATGTATTAGGTTCAAATTAAATAAACCTTTTGTAATCCTTAGGTTCTTTTTTGCTCTCTTCTTCACTCTTTTCTACAAACTCATCAATTCTCACATGTGCACTTTCTATTATCTTATGAGTGGATAAATTCAAACATTTATATGCTTTACTTCTATTGGAGTATCCTAGGAATATACCTTCATCACCTTTGACATCAAATGTACCTTTCTGAGTCTCTTTTAGAATATAACATTTTCTACCAAATACTTTCAAGTAACTTACATTAGGTTTGTGGCCATACCATAGTTCATAAGGAGTTTGATTTAAGTCTTTCTTCAACTATACTTTGTTCAAGGTATGCACTGCACTATTGATTGGTTCTTTCTAGTATTTGATTGCGACATTTTTTTCTATCATCAAAGTTCTTGCACAATCCATGATGGATCTATTCCTTCTTTCAACTATACCATTCTATTGTGGTGTACCAGGGGTTGATACTTGTATTTTAATTCCTCTTTCAGTGTAGAATTCATTGAATTCATTAGAGACAAATTCACCACCTCTATCTGACCTCAAACACTTCAATTTATTTCCAATCTCTTTCTCTACTCTTGCGAGATACCACTTAAACTTTTGAAAAGCTTCTAACTTCTCTTTCAGTTACATTACACTCATCATTCTAGACTAATCATCAACAAAAAGAATAAAATACTTGTCTCCATTTTAGCTCTCTATTCCAATAGGTCCACATAAGTTTGTATGAATCAACTCCAAGACTTCTTCAAAATGGTAGTTCTTACTTTTTAAATTTATCTTGCCCATCTTACTAATTTGACAATTTTTGCATAGGCCCATATTAGGTTTCCTCAAACTAGGAATACCTCTCACTCTTCTTTTTTTTGCCTATCTTGATCAGATTATCAAAGTTCACATGACTAACCTTTTATGCCACAACCATCTTTCTTCTACTTGAGCAATGAAACATGAACTTTCACTGAGATCTAGGTAGAATAGATTACATTTGGTTTGTTTACCAGACCCAACTAGATTTCCTTTTCCATCCAGTAGTTTGGCCTTCCCATTCATGAATTCTACCTTGAATCCAATGTAAT
Source organism: Cupressus sempervirens (assembly GCA_028749045.1). Taxonomy (NCBI): domain Eukaryota; kingdom Viridiplantae; phylum Streptophyta; class Pinopsida; order Cupressales; family Cupressaceae; genus Cupressus; species Cupressus sempervirens. Next base: position 227,086,437 of record CM053783.1, on the reverse strand, counting down.
TCAATTGTTCCACACTCAGTAGATTATGCTTTAGTCCTTCAACCCAATAAGCATTATCACATCTAAGTTTGTTGGTTAGTGAGATACAAACTTTTTCTTTTATGCAACATGGTTCATTGGTTTTAAATCTCACACTTCCACCATCACAATGTTCCATATGTTCAAACTTTGTTTTGTCACCAGTCATATGATGTGAGAAACCACTATCAATAATCCATGTATCATTTTTGCTAACATGAGAGATAAGTTTCATTTTATCTCCTTCATCATCAAAATCATCTTTTATAACAATATATATCATTTCATCATCTTCACTACCATCTGAATCTTTAGCCATAAAAAAAGATTTCTTACCTTTGTCCTTGTACTCTTTCAAGTTTTTGAAATCCTTCTTGCCTCTGTACTTTTTGTGCTTCTTTTCATCTTTGTCTTCTTTGTTTGGACATCTTGTAGCAATGTGTCCAAATTCTTCACATGAAAAATAGATTAAACAAATTTTACCTCTATACTTTCCTTTGCCTTTGGGATACATTCTTGTAAGTAATGCTTCAATGGCTTCAAGATCACTGTTAAAATTGTCTTCCTCTTTAGTTTTAGATTGTTTTCCTTTATACCTTTTAGCTTTCTTCTTAGGTGATATCTTGGCTTGAAATGCAAACTCAAGATTGCTAGAACTAGGAGTATAATTATCATAGTTATCTTATTAAAATATAGTCAATCTTCCAACTAGAGCATCTAAAGTTATCTTGTTATCTGGATCACATTTCATCTCTTGACTAGTAGGCACTTTGATTACATAGATAGGAAGAAGGGTTTTGAGTACCTTTCTTACCACTATCACATTTTTCAATTGTTCTTCTAGAGGATTCGATAGCATTGACACTAGCTTTGATTCTCTCGATATATTTTGCAAAGTTTTCATCCTCTCTCATTTTCATTTGATCAAACTGACCACTCAAGCTTTTCGCCTTGGCTCTTTTCACATTGTCATCACCTCCATAGATATCCTTCATTTTGGTCCACATTTCATGAGCAATAACACATCCTTTGACATCATCAAATTCAACATGGTTAAGAGCTAATGTAATATCAATTATCATGATGTTACGATTTTTCTTTTTAGCGATCTATTCCACAGTCAATGTTCTAGTAGGATCCTTGTAAGTATTTTCTAGATATTTTGAAATTGATTACTGATGGTTTCCAGGTGAAATTTCATAAGTTCTTTCCATGCCTCGAAGTTAGCTTTGTTTAGCTTGGGAATCTCTCTTTTGTAAAATATCTCGATCTTTAGCTTAGGTCCTTGAAACCTTCTCTGCAAGCACGAAGAAGCTTAGATACCAATTGTTGGAAATAAGAGGAGTAACTGAGAGGGGATGGGTGAATTAGCTACCACTAAAATAAATCCTAGATCCCTTAGGTGTCAACATAGAATATAAACTTCACTAAAAAGATTGATGCTCAAAAAACACATAGACACTCGATTAACACTAGTAAATGTTGTAACTCAGTAAATTCTTAACATGCAAATCTCAAGATATTATCTGTAATTAATGCTACTTAACTTAGTTGCATACACATAAAAGAAATACCATGAACACAAGTGACACCAAGCTTTAACATGGAAACCCAATTTGGGAAAAACCACCAATTGTGACTAGTTATTAATTTTCACTCTTATGAAGTGAGCCCTGTTAGGAGCCAACCCTGTTAAAGGTTATAAAACACACTATTAGGTGTGGCCCTATTGGAGGATTTAATCAGCCTATTAGGAGTGTCCTTTTTAGAGGTCTTTAGACACTTCAATCTAGAAATACCACCTTGTTTGAGGATTTACAAATAATTGTTAAGCCAATTTGGTTAAGAGATTTAGATCACTACTATGATGGTTAGAGAGTAACAATGAGATGACCTAATTTTGGATGCAACTAAATTACTGATTACAGATCTTACTTGATCCTTTCTGATCAAATGTATCTTTGCATATCCATAAGGATATTCTTCGTATCCTTCTAAGTTGCTTCCTCTAAGCATCTTTTATTCTTCCATACACTCTCCCACATTCAATCCTCAACTTGACCTTATATTTGTACCTTATGCATTGTCAAGTAGACTTGAATATAACTTAGAATAATAAATATTCATCTCCTCAGTAGGCAAGAATCAACAAACAAATCTATTAAGCTTAATATGCCAAAATAAGAAAATCCTTTGTTAGTTGACCCTGCTCGATAGACACTAACTCAAAAATGATTTTCATGTGTTAACCAAGTGAACTTAGTTAACACTACATTTTTAAAAACTTTCTTTGGTAACCAAGTGAGCTTGGTTAACACTGGTTCCATCCAACTTTTCCTTCATTAACTAAGTGAGCTCAGTTAACACTCAACTTTTACAAACTTCTCTTTTTTTCTTGAGTAAACTCGACAGACACTGTCTTTTGAACTTGGAAAACAATGGAATGCTCAGTAGTCACAAGAAACTGTCTTCATTTCCTTAGTTAGATTGACATACACTAATTGGAAAATATATGAAATTTTGTGTAAGATTAAAAAAAATATACAATTAATTAATTATTTTCAACAATAGTATAAACTGAGCTCCTAGTGTACACCGAGTACCTTCAATGATCGAGTGCCACTAGAATATAATTGAGTAATTCTACTCCAACCGAGAACCTCGGTTAACACTGCATCCAAACTAGTAATGACCGAGCCACACATCTTTCTTTGACCAAGTCCCCTAACTTCAAGGTCAAAACTCTCCAACATATAAGATTGGCAACTACTCTAAGATGCTCCGACATCAGTTTGGAGTAAGGGTTATATCGCACAAGCTTTATCAGTCAAGATGACCTAATAGTGTTCCATGTGTAGCCATGGACCAAGCATGGAAGATAGTAAAGAAAGGCATGCCTATGATCTTATCGAGCTATGACTGACCCAACTATTTGAGAATCTGAAAACCATCCAAAAAGCCAAAAACACAATGTGTAAGTTTGGGTCATTGTTTGTCTGCATATTTTTCTATGTTCAAAATTATTTTCCTACATTTGTAAATTATGTTTGGGATCAAGGAAAACCTGTCACACAACAAATTAATGAGTACATTCATTAGTTAGGTGACAATTTTGACAATATAATGGATGGATATTTTGAGGAATTCAAACATAAAATGGAAAGAGGACAAAGATACCTAAATCCTTGGTAGATAAATACTACAATGAAGTATGTTTTTTTGTGGACATAGACTATACCTATGTACATGCAGTGATTACCAGGGTTGCATGGTTGAGACCCTTTCCCTATGAATTATTACTCAAAACCCTAAAAGGTAACTAACCTAGGTTGCATGATAATAGTTAATAAAAATAATTATTACTATATGCCTAAAGTTTAGCTTAAGTAAACTAGAGATAATAAGTGACTTAATAATTAAGTCAAAATAGTTTAATTAAGAAGGAAATACTTTATTACTCTAACACCTCCACTTAATATAAACTTAAGGAGTAACTAAAAACCTAGAAACTTACTACTAAAAGTAAATTTAGGTCCTGTCAATAAGGCTCGATGAGGTATCCAATCACAACCAAATCTATGTAAAGATGAGTAATAAAGAAAATCACATGAGAAAAAACCTACTCCAAAAAGAGATGGAAAGAATGTCCCAGAATATAGGAACAAATTTATGATCATGAAGAACACCATATAACCATGAAGCTGCAAACACTATTAAATTGTTGATATGAAGAACCTATACTGTATAGAACATGACAAGGTAGAGAAAACTATCTCTTTTTATTTGATCAATCGAAGATGTAAGAAATCTTCATGGCCTCCAAAAATAGGAATAAAAGAGTGTCTATATGGTAAATGATCCATCTCACCAAAATGCATAGGTATCCAACCACTACATCTATCTAATACGTAGGAAAAAATACTAAATAGATAGCTCACTCCATCGAACCAAGAAAAAATTAGAACCAACAAAACCCTCCTATAATGTTAAGAGGTAAGATAGATACACTAAAATTGAATTCATAATCTCCTTCAAAAAGAAGAACTAGGAACATCAAGAGTTCAAAAGAAGTACAAAAACTTATAAAGGCACATGTCATAGACACATCATGAGGCTAATGTCATGGAAAGAACACTCACTTGACAAAGGAAGATGGAAAAAATGACCAACATGAAACCCCCCAAGACACTTTATAATATAGTGCAAGTACAATAAGTGAAAGGAAACTCAGGGGCAAAAACAACTTCCTATACTAATCCCTTAAGGAAAGTATTGCACAAATTCCTATTAAATCTTTACAATTTTAGATTCGATATTATGCAAACAATAATAGTGTAGTCAACCCTGAATACATAAAATAGAGAGAGAAAGAAAAAACATAAACATAAAGATATGCCAGTGGGGAAAAACCTTTCAATAAAACAACCCCACCCCTCCAAAACATGCACAATGTATTATCTTCAACACAAAGGTTACAACACACTTGCAATACAAGTTCTTTCAGGATAAAAAAGACTAATCCAGCAGCAACCAACAATACACTTTTCACTCTCTCTATCTGCAACCCTAAGAATGCTTATATCATGCACTTTCCATTTTTAGGGAAACTTCCAAAGAATAACCATATTAGGGTTTTACCATTCTCTAGAAAAGTAGGAACCCAAAAAAAAATTCAGGTCAATGCCCCAAACCCCATGCACTAGATGGAGACTCAAGTGTACAGTACTATATGATCAATTGCCACATGTCTTCATGTCTTCACCCAACATCATATCTTCCAAAGATAGCTCTTACATGTCATAGGAATCTATCATAACCATTTTAGTCATGATTTCCTTACACACAATTCAAGATGCTGACACATATAAGTGGAGAGGCACATCAACATGTCAACTAGACATGTACACTCACACTTAATTACATTATTTGCAAAAAATACATTTACAAAACAAATAATAAGAATAGGAATTATCCAAGGTTGAGATACCTCATTCCTAACATTCTTTGACTTGTCAAACACCTTGTAAGAGCAACATGAACTTAATAGGAATTAACCACTATAGGTTGAACATAGACTCTGAACACCATTTGAACTTCTCTATGCCCACTAGTTTCATCAATGCATCTGCAACATTCTTTATAGTATCTACCTTCTCCAAATTTACCTTTCCATCTTTCAATATATCTCTCACAAAGTGAAACTATACATCAATGTGCTTTGTTATGGCATGGAAAGTTGGATTCTTTACAAGGAAAATAACACTCTAACTGTCACACCAAATAGTAATTTGTCCTGCATCAACACCAATATCAAAACATAATCTCCTAAGCCAAATGGCTTCCTTACAAGCATGAGTAGCAACCATGTACTCAACTTTTGTAGTGGACAAAGCAACCACAGGTGGTCACTTACTCATCCAACTAATGGCACCACCAAACATAATGAACGCATAAGCATTAGTGGATCTCCTACTATCAATATCACCTGCCCAATCTGAATCCACAAACCCATGAGTACAAACTAAATGCGGAGCTCTAGAAGAGTTACCATGATAATGAATGGAGTAATCTGATGTAACCCTCAAATATCTAAATACTCACTTAACTGCATCCCAATGTGCCTGTCCAAGATTAGCCATAAACTAGATTAGAACTCCTACTACTTAAGCAATGTTTGGTATAGTACAGACCATATCATACATAAGACTGCCAACTACACTAGCATAAGGTGCTCTACTCATGTCCTGCACCTCACTAGGAGATTTTGGACAATCATCTATAGATAACTTTGTTCCCATAGAAACAAGAACACACAATGGTCTACAATCTGCCATGTTGAACTTGTCCAACATAGACTTCACATACTTACTCTGACTCAACCAAAGTTTTCTTTAGACCTATTTCTACTAATTTCCATATCCAAGATGTACCTTGCTGGCCCAAGATCTTTCATCTCAAACTATGCTGACAACTAAGATTTAAAATCAGAAATCATACCCTTACCCTTCCCAAACAACAACATATCATCAACATATAATGCAACAATAAGAAGGTGATCATTTTCAACTCTGAAATAAACACAATGATCTAATTTTGATCTTACAAATCCAATTGACAACATGAAGGCATCAAACTTAAGGTACCGCATCCTAAGAGATTGTTTCAAGCCATACAAAGACTTCTTTAATCTGCAAACCAAAGATTCTTTATCTTTAATAATGTAGTGCTCAGGCTGTGACATATATATCTCTTCCTCCAAATCACCATGAAGGAAAGTTGTCTTCACATCCATTTGTTCTATCTCTAAATCATATGATGCAACAAGAGATAACATAAATCTAATGGATGTCAATTTTGCAATAGGAGAGAATATTTCACCATAATCTATTCCCTCTACCTATGAGTACCCCTTGGCAACCAATCTCGCTTTGTACCTTTCAACACTGCCATCTGCACAAAATTTCTTCTTGAATACCCATTTGCTACCAATAGGTTTCCATCCTTTAGGAAAAGGTACAAGGTCCCAAGTTTTTTTTTTTATCCAACGAAGTCATCTCATCATCCATGGCCTCAATCTAGGAACCTACATCTTCCATATCCAAAGCCTCTTTCACAAATCTAGGCTCATCAGTGTTAGTAATCAAAGAAAAGGCACAACTGAAATCTAACAAAGAATAACCAAACCAATCTAGCTACTTTCTTACTATTGTGTATCTCCTCAAAGGCTGAGGTTGAGTTTGTTCTTCCTCTTCTTCTAAACTATTAAAGCTACTAGAGCTCTCCTCATCATTAGACCCAACATGGTCTTTCTGTCTAGTCTTCTCATGGGTAGGAGGCAACTGAAAAATATCTTCTTTCTTTTCTTTTTCATCCGGTTGTAGCACAACAGGGGAAGATGTTAGCTCTCTAAAAATAACATTTTTTCTATACAACACCTTACCATTCATAGGGTCCCAAAGCTTGTATCCATTCACATCAACATTGTATCTGATGAAAATACATTTGACAACTTTGTTTTCCAACTTAGACCTTTTCTCCTTTGGAACATGTGCATAAGCTTCACAACCAAAAATACGAAGATGTCTAATTGAAGGCTTCTTACTAGACCACACCCCCATGGGTGTCTTACCAACTAGGGTTGATGTAGGAGATCTGTTAACTAGATAGAAACCAATGGCCATAGCTTCAACCCAAAACCTTTGTTCAAGACCAACTCCACTAAGCATACTCCTAGCCTTCTCCATCAGTTTCCTATTCATTCTTTTTGCAACTCCATTTTGTTGTGGGTTATAAGGAGTTGTCTTATGCCTCTTGATACCTTGTTCTTTACAAAACCATTCAAACTCTGGTGAGCAAAACTCACCCCCACTATTAGTTCTCATACACTTAATCTTCTTACCAGTTTGATTCTCTATAAGGAATTTAAATTCCTTGAACTGACTAAAGACTTGCATCTTACTTCTCAAGAAATAAATCCATGTCCTTCTACTGTAATCATCTATGAAAGATACAAAAAATATGGACTTGGAGATTAAAGGAACTTTTACATGACCAAATACATTAGAATGAATAAGATCCAAAACATTAGAAGATTTGTGAGAACTAGAGTAAAATTGAACATGATTTTGTTTACCATAGATACAATGTTTGTAGAAGTCAAACTCGAGATTACAATCATTTAACCCCTCAACGATGTTCTTGTTTTTCAAGGTTCTAAGACCCTTCTCACCAATGTGACCAAATCTCATATGCCACAACATTGTCTTTTCTATAGGAAGCTTTCCTTCCAATGTGTTTGCACCCTTAGATATACATGTTGCACTACCATCAGAACCAATAACTAAAATCTTCCTTACTGCTCATTCAGATGGTGGGGATGAAGTGATAATTGCTCTCTTCCTTGAAACAGAAGAACTATTGCACTGAGAAATGCATGCATCAAGCTGAAACATAGTACCTCTCCTAGTGCCCTTAGCAAGCACCATAGATCCTCTCATCATCTTGCATCCATCTTTAGAAAAAAAAAATTGCACACCTACATCATTCAACATACTTATAGATAATAGGTTTCGTGCCAAACCAAGGATGTGCATTACCCCATTGATCCCCTTTACTTGTCCATCAAGGAATTTGATAGTGACTTGTCCTCCAACTATCTTTAGGTGAGAATCATCACCCAAGTACACCTTTCTACTATCAAAAACTTCCTACTTTGAGAACCAGCTTTGATGAGATGTCATGTGGAAAGAAGCACTCGAGTCTATCAACCACACCATTAGATGCATGTGCTACCAAGGTTGCAATGGAAGCATTGCCATCTTCTTGAGATTTTTCTGAACCTGAATCTGATGTCTTCTTCTTCTTCTTTGGCTCTTTATAGTCTTAATGAAGTGCCTAGTCTTATCACAGTTCCAACATTTTTCCTTGGACATTCTAGGTGTCTTTGACTTTCCACGGTATTTGGATCTACCCTTTCCAGACTTCTTGTCATTTTGCTTCCCTCTGTCATTGGATCTACTATGAATAGCAAGAGCTTCCTTAGCCGAATCTAAAGACTTTCTCCATGTCTCCTCAAATAACAACGAAGACACCACATCATCCATTCTAAAAGTGACTAAAGTACTTCCAAGATACATCACAAGATGGTCCCATGAATCCGACAAGGAACATAATAGGGTCATACATCGATCCTCCTCCTCTATCTTGACACCAGATGATGTCAACTGTGCAATCAATAAATTAAAGGCATTTAGATGATCTATAACAGATCCTCCTTCCTCAATTCTTAGAGAGTACAACTTATTTCTCAAGAACAACTTGTTCAATATAGATTTGGCTTGATACACAGACCCAAGCTATGTCCACAAACTGTTTGCAGTCTTCTCATAAAAAATGTTTAGGAGAACTAAATGAGCTAGATAGAGTCTAATGAGACCCTTAGCTTTTTTATCCTTGAAATCCTAATCTCCTTGAGATTTGTTGCGGGTCTCACATCAAGTGAAGCCACCTCCCATAAATCACGATTTTCAAGAAAGTCTTCCATCTTGAGTTTCCACAACTCAAAATTACTGCCATTAAATTTCTCCACCTCCATTTTTCCATATGATGAACTAGCCATCTCAATTTGCAAATAAGATTCAGAATGCTCTGCACAAAACTCCCACTCAACTTGAGATTAGCTCAAAAAACCCTACCCAACAACTAAGATCAAAAGTTGATCAAGCTCTGATACCACTTGAAAGGAAACTCAGGTGCAGAAACAACTTCCTAAACTAATCCCTTAAGGAAAGTATTGCACAAATTCCTATTAAATCTTTACAACTTTAGATTTGATATTATGTAAACAATAATATTGCAATCAACCATGAATATAGAAAACAGATAGAGAAAGAAAGAACATAAACAAAAAGATATGCCGGTGGGGAAAAACCTTTTAGTAAAACAACCCCACCCCTCCAAAACCTACACAATGTATTATCCTCAACACAAAGGTTTCAAAACACTTGCAATGCTAGTTCTTTTAGGACACATAAGACTAATTTAGTAGCAACCAACAATACACTTTTCACTCTCTCTATTTGCAACCCTAAAAATGCTTATATCATCCGCTTTCCATTTTTAGGGCAACTTCCAAATGACAACTGTATTAGGGTTTTACCATTCTTTGGAAAAGTAGGAACCCAATTTTTTTTTTGGAGTGATGCCTTAAACCCCACATGCTAGATGGAGACTCGAGTGTACAGTACTCAATGATCAATTGCCATATGTCTTCATGTCATCACCCATCATCGTATCTTCCAAAGATAGCTCTTATGTATCATACAAATTCATCATAATCATTTCAATCATGATCTCCTTACACACAATTCAAGATGCCAACACATGCAAGTGGAGTGATACGTCAACATGTCAACTAGACATGTACACTCACACTTAATTACATTATTTGCAAAAAATACATTTACAAAACAAATAATAAGAATAGGAATTATCCAAGGTTGAGACACCTCATTCCTAACAACAAGACACAAATATGTGCAAGATCCCAAAATGCAATAGAGTGACACTTTATCTCAGTGTGTTTGCATAAAAACTATACAAAAGATGTCAATAAAGATTAGAAGAGATACAAGGTTGGTACTACAAAAAGTATAACCCAAGATGAGTCATCCTAAGCAACAAAAATGATCCCTAGACCTAAAATAACCAAGATATCCACCATAGTGCAAAAAATTAAAAAAATTGAATAACATGTAGAGTAAAATCTAGAAAAACAACTAGAATTGATGGGAAGAGCACAAAACAAGCTTTTTAATGATATAATTTTTTTGCAACTCAAAGATCAAATGCTCAAGATATGTCTCCCAGAGTGCAAAATTGAACCCATGACTTTGATAAAAAAAGAAGCCATCAAGAAAATAAAATTAGTAAACCAAACCTACACCAATGATACAAGCTCAATACTAGCTTTCCGATGATATCTTGTTTGATAAGTAGGAGATAATTTCCATTGCAAGTCAAATTGTGATATTGCTATCAGGATTTAACTATGTGATTTTTGAGTCAAACTCATTGACCTATGTTTCATGAGTAGTGATTCAACATGAATCCATCTCTCATGAGAATAACTAGAACACTTAGAACTCATTGGATCTAGGTGATGCTCATATGGGTGAAGCACCAAGACTTCCTGGGAGGTCACCCATCCCAATACTACTCTAGCCTGAGCGCGCTTTGTTGAGCTAATGGGTGTTGCACACATTGCATAATATTGTTATATTTTATTATTTTATTTTATTATGTAATGTTGTACCTAGATGGACATGCAACATGTAAAGATTCCCATGGAATATTCTTGATGAGTTGTATTGTAACATTGTGATAATATTTCATGTAATTATTTAATATTGGAGAAAAGAATTAAATGCCCAATATTAAATGTGAAGTCAGTGGGTTAGGTAGCACATGGTTTTAGCACATGGTTTATGTAATACCACTTAGTGGTTTTGTGAGACTTGCTACTATATAAGCAACCACAAGGGTAGTTGTTGTAGAGTATGAGAGTGAGAAAGGCAAGAGTCGAGCTGGACAAGGCTTGATAGGTTAGCCAAAGGAGCATTTGTGAAGGTTGAAAGAATGGCATGGGATGTGTGGATTCATGCTTGTTCACATAGTTTGCTCGATTGTGGCTATGGCCATGAAGGCTTCCATAGTTGTATGGCAATGGTTTTTTTTCTGAATAATACATGGTGATGGATGCTTTTGGAGGCTGGGTTTTTTCCCTCAATGAGGGTTTCCCAGGGTATATCTTGTGTCACAATTTTGTGGGTATGTTGTCTATTCTCTTGCATGTTGATTTTAATTCCGTGTTTATTTTAGAACTATTATGGGTTATGTGGAAACGGTTATATTCTTTGTTGCCAAGTTTCCTTACAAGTGGTATGCCATGACTGTTAGTGAACATGGAACACCACATAATTAACCACCTATGGGCAGGGGAGCACGTCGCATCACCCAACGCGCTTAACTACATAGCTTAATTTATTAAGTGCACTATGACTGGAGTAGTATAGGGATGGGTGACCTCTTGGGAAGTCCTCAAGCTTCACCCTTGTGAGCATCACTCAGATCCAATGATTGCTAAGTGTTCCATTTATTCTCATGAGAGATGGATTTATGTTGAATCACTACTCATGAAACATAGGTCAACAAGTTTGACTCAAAAATCACACAGTTAAATCCTGATAGCAATATCACAATTTGACTTGCTGTGGAAATTATCTCCTACTTATCAATTGATCAGCTTAAGGGGATTTCTAATGAATGGTTCATAAAGCACAACACTTAGTGAAGGTTTTGAAAATGGGGTTGCAATCTTTGGGTTTAACCATGGAGGAAACTTTGTAGTTAAGTGCGCTTAGGCTGGAGTAGTACTAAGATGGGTGACCTCCCAAGAAGTCTTAATGCTTCACCCCTATGAGCATCACCTAGATCCAATGAGTGCTAAGTGTTCCATTTATCCTCATGAGAGATGGATTCATGTTGAATCACTACTCATGAAACATGGGTCAATGAGTTTGGCTCAAAAATCACACAGTTAAATCCTAATAGCAATATCATGATATCTTGTTTGCGAAAAAAAAACTCCATATGAGCAAGTTACAACCATAAAATCACAAGTAGGTCAAAAGGGGCCAAAAGGGAAAGAAAGTGCCCATGTAGTGATGGTGTCAACACACCCTTGCACTAAATTTGATGACCATACATATGTCACATGAGAAAAAATGACTTGTTGATGTGTCACTGATGTGGCATTGTTAATAGGACATCTAGTGACATAGAATTGTTGTTGTGTTTGATGACATGTCGTGTTGACTAGGCATTGAAGTGCCACTAATATAGGTGATGATGTAGGCAATGACTTATGCACTGCCATGCACTAACATGTGCTGACATGTAGTATTCTTGTCCTCAAAAAATGTTTTTTGAAAAAAAAAAAAATGCACTTTTCAAAGTGCTTTTTCAAACTTTATTATTTTTGAAGCATGTGTTTATTTTTTTTCAAAATAGTGAACATTGTTTTTGTGATTTATTTTTTCACATAAAAGAAAAAATCACTACTTCGAGAAGTGTGCCCAATCTAGAGGCAATATTTTTTTGCCTCAAGTTGCAACTGTTTCCAAATTGGACAAAATTCAAATGAAAATAGGTGTTTTTAGGTGTTATGAATCCAACAGTGAGGTCTGTTTGAGCTCAAATTGCACCAAAAAAATGTCCCCCTAGATCTAATAAAAAGCCTCTAAGAAAAAACACAGATTTGAAAACTAAGGCCAAAACTCTCATGAAGAGAGTAGGGGCATGCAAGTTTGAAGCTTTTATACTGTGTTGAGGTTAAAGAAAGCTCACTTGACAACTCCCAAGAATCAATGCATGCAAACAACTGCCACAGAAAGAGAGAAGCAAAACTATGGAGGATCAAATTCAGAGATCCATAGAAGAGGAGACATTTTTGATGTGCAAAAGATAAATTGTAATTGTATTGCTACAAAGAGAGATTAATTCTTATGAAGGAGATCAAAACCCTAAAATGTAACTAACCTAGGTTGCATAATAATAATTAATAAAAGAATTAATTATTATATGCCTAAAGTTTAGCTTAAGTAAACTAGAGATAATAAGTGACTTAATATTTAAATCAAAATGATTTAATTAATAAGGAAATACTTTATTACTCTAAAATATTTTATCTTCTGTTCGTGTCAAACCTATCATTTGTTTTATTTGAGGATGCATTGCAACCTTTCAACATCTATTTTTTGATTGCATCTTTGCTAAAAGAGTCTAGTCTCTTTTTCTTGGTCATCCCATTTTATGAAATAACAAACCAAGAATGTCCTAGCATGAAATTCTCATTGGTTATGTGGATGCCTATGATTTGAAGCTTAATGAATTTTAGTTTTCTCTATCTAATGAGGTTCTTTGGTATCTTTGGTATCTTTGGAAGTAGAGTAATGGGGAAATTTTCCAAGACAACATAAGGAATCTTACCAAGTTTAGTCTTAAACTCACACACTTTTACATCATGTCCTAGGCATTTGTTGTGCTAGACATCCCCAAGGAAAAGCTTATAATTCTAGTTCATGAAGGAGCAATAATTATATATAAAGAGGACATCCAATATGCCCACTACTTTGATACATACAATGAGATGTTGAACAATGAAGAGTTAGCTGTTGTGAAACAATTCACAAAAGACAAAGGAATTGACATTTCTTAGGAAAGCAAGAAGATCGAGGAGGAAAAAGAGAAGAATGCTCCCAACTGGGAAGAGACTATTAGTACCAAACTTGCAGTTGAGCCCCTTATTGGAGCTTTTGATTGTGATAACGTTGATTTCAGTAACAATATCATAAGAGCATGTGAGTAATCAATTTGTGACTAGACTTTAGTTAGTTTTTAGTTTACATATTTTGTAATGATCAATCCAAAAACATTTGATATGTATATATCAAGGGGTGTTGGTGATGTTGTATAGATACCTATATGGTATGCCTAAGTCAGATTTTTTTGGGTAATACTACTAATATACTATCTTAATCAAAGATATACTTTGTTTTGATGTGTAGTCCATTTTACTTACTATATTAATAAACAACAAAATTGACTCCATAATTTTATACAGTAATATCTAAAACCATCTATGCCACTTTGTGAGTTGCAAGAGTACAAAACCCCAAGGGAAAAATTAAATGAAAATGTAAAACACAAATCAAGATCTGAAAATTATTGAAATGAGAAAGGGGCAGACATATGATGGGGCATTTCAAAGGGTTAACATAGTTGAACAAGAACACATAGTCGAAGCCATTTGATGGGAACAAAGTCCCCCTGACCTGCCTTTACACCAATGTCCTTTTATAGAAAGTGTCAATGAAAGGAGTAGAACAAACCATCCCAATTTTTAACGTCGTTGGCCTACTTTCCTGATCCTCCTAGAGCTAGAATAGCTTTTTGATTGGGACGTGACGCCTATCGGCTAATAGAGTTGGGCAGAGCGGTTTCACTTTGGCGGAGCGAGAGGCAACTTAATAATATTTGAAATCCGATTTGGATTGCCCAGGATTCAACACTTCTACATCGAATGTAGAGACAAGTAGATGATGAATTTTCCACTGCCACCACTTTACTGGTCTGCAATTTTTTCTCAATATGGGCGTGACGATTTTACAAGGGAGAATTCCCTAGCACATTGTCTATTACCTAAACTAGGTAAGAGACATTTGCAAAAAGAGAGGTCAAATAGGTAAAATTGTGAAACCTCTACACTTAACTTAAATCAATCAGTTGTTGTCCATGTTTGTATTACTGTCATGTATATTACTACCTTTCTTCCTAATTACTGCTCATAAAAAACTCTTAAAAAATGATGGCACATGTACTAATAGCCGATCACACATGTATCAATAGTTGATCATTTAAAAAAATTTCTTGGTTGTTGGTTGGTCCATTTGTCCAGAAAGTACTATTTTTTGGGTGAGCGATTATTGGGGGGTCTTACGTAGAGGTCCCATGGAGGGGGCTTGGGCTCTATTTTTTGGGAACTGGAGGTCCCATGCATTTTTTTGGTGGGGGCTAAAGCTTTAATTAGAATCTTTTCCTGTTTTATAGGAGCGCCTACTTTTTAGCTTTCTCATTTTGAGTGGATGAAAAAGGGGTGGGGCTGGAATTAGCCCCACCAGTTTAGGAGAAAATTTTGCCACTTGTCAATAATCTGTTTAACATTTCATATTTAATATTTCATTTGCTGTTAGACGGTGACTGCACACTCCAGAGGGAGGAAGCCAACAGAGGAAGCAGATTTCATGGGACCACCAGCTTCCTTGTTTGTAGAGGCTAATTGTTTAAAGCGGATTCACATTAAAAATTCATGAGACCGCTTTTCTTTAAATGTTTCTAAAAAAACTCAGTGGCACTCGCTCTATTTTTAAGCAAGCGGGTGCCCACGGGACCTTACCCTTAGTAGTGGGTTTTGGGCAAACATTGTAAAATGACACCTTTAGACAACCTCACACTTTGCTCTAAGAGGGCTCCATAATTGGGAGAAAGCCGAAAGGCAAGCTTTAAGCTCTTGCTCATCTACAAAGATTCATCAAAATATCGACAAATAAAGACATACAAATTAGACAATGTTAGTGTGCAACATTAACTTGGACAGCTGGTAGGTCATTTCCCCTATTTAATTCAAATTGCATTTAAAAAGCAGATGATCTTTACCCACATGCTGTTTAAAAAAAATTGCATTTAAAAAGCACATGAACTTTACCCACATGCTGTTTTCTATTTAAAATAAAATGAATTTACAAGCTTTTTTGGCAAGCTTTGTTAATAAAGCTCGAAAAAAAAGACTAATATAAAATCGTCTCGTTGGTTTTTTCTCATGAGATTTATAGGTAAGACCAAAGTGGAGCGCAAACGAAAAAAAAGTATATTTCCCGTTGAAGCTATAGGGGGTGGAAAAGAAAATCATTGTATATTTATCCTGAGCGGGAAAGGAAGGGTTTTCAAAATATGAAAACGAGAGAGCCGTTGGAGGGCAAGCCTATTTACGCTTCCGTAAGGATCGTCCAAAGCCGCAAAACGAACAAAATTGTATGATAGAAAGTTTCCTTACGAGAAGTGCAAAATGACAGAGCCGTCGTCATCTAGGGCTGTGGCTCTGCAAGCAATGGACATTGTGATCAACGTGATGCGCAGGATCGAGTCCCCGCAAGATCTGCTCTCTGCCTCTGCCGTATGCAAAACTTGGCGAACAGCAGCAGAGGATTCCTCGCAGTTGCGTTCGTGGGTTCTTGACGACACACCGTCGAGCTCAGCCGTGGGCGTCAAGGTCTCAGTCACTTCCCTGCTTCCGAAAACGCCTCCGCCCCGTCACTGGATCAACCCTGCCATGGACTCTCCTTTTGCATCCTTCAAGACGCCCAGAAGTATCATGCGTCTTAAAACACCGTCAAAATTCGCGGGTTTGGAGAGCGACATGGGTTGTCAAGATGACGGGGAGTCTGTAGGAGTTGGTGTCGGTGACGATGGAGGCCCGTCGCCAAGAACGCCGTCGCCTCTGCAGCAGCCCACGGCGCAGGTTGCCAGTTTGAAGCGCATCATCTGCCATAAATTGGTAATGGGAAGGTTGGCTCTTTAATCCCTTTTTTCCCTGTGGACTCTGAGAAATTTAACTGTGTTTGGAGAACAAACTCAATTTTGAATAATTATGGTTTCTTGGTATACGAGCGTTTGAATTCTCACTTTTTTGGGCAGAATATGGGTTTTTATTGGAGGTTTGGACCAAGAAAACCTTGGTTTCTATTTTATTTGTTTTGTCTGGTACAAAGTTTCCATTAGGTTTATTCTTTAAGTTAAGCAATTTACTGGGTCCTTTAATACATAATTAATACTGAAAGGAATGCTACTCGGCCTTCCGAAGGGCTTATAAAACTATCAGGATTTGTTGCGCGAGTCTGCATGTTTCACTAGTATTTCCTTCGACAGAGTTTGCCTTTAGTAAAGGACAATGTCATGCTTTATTAGTCACTTTAATGGAGACTTCATTTTCAACTATATCAAGTTTTTGGGAAAAAATGGGGAAAATACAATATAAATGTTTAAATAAGGGGTTTATTGTAAACAACCGAGACGTTTCAGCTGGCTGAAACAGCTCTCTGTGTGTGTCACTAGTTTGCATTATTATGAATTGGAAATGTCATTTCTGCTATCTCTGTATATATAATGGTCAAAACATTTTTATAATTTTAAAAACAATCTATACAACTTTGAACTTTTACGAGGGTAAAAAGGACGTATTAGAGAGGTTGCAAACCGGTTATTTCAAAGTTTGAAAAGCTACATAAGTAACAGTATCAGCAATTTATTCAGGGCATGCCATTCATAAGCAACAGCAGATCAGCTAGTTCAAGGTGGCATTATTTAGCCACAATGCTTCAAAGAGCTCTGCAAGGACCCAATCTCCAATCTACAAGAACGCCCATTTCCAAGAGCCAATTTGGAATTTGAAGAGATTCGACTCTTAAACCACAAACCACCGAAGAGTGTCCATTCACAATTTCTTTGACATAGCCGAGTTCTCCAATTGCCCACGATCTTTCCATTTCCTCTGCATTTTTGAAAAGCATCAATACTTACCTGGTTAATAAAAACTGTTTGTAAGAAAACTCCCTAACTTGAGGGAAGCTTGGTTAAAAGAGCATCAGGGACATTAAGCCGCA
Source organism: Cupressus sempervirens (assembly GCA_028749045.1). Classification (NCBI taxonomy): domain Eukaryota; kingdom Viridiplantae; phylum Streptophyta; class Pinopsida; order Cupressales; family Cupressaceae; genus Cupressus; species Cupressus sempervirens. Next base: position 227,068,642 of record CM053783.1, on the reverse strand, counting down.
CATTTTTATCCTCAACTACAGGATCCAGATAAAAATATTAAGAGAGAAGCTGCCCAAGCCTTAAACAATTATCGATTAAGACTTTTTTCAGCGCCTATAGAAGTTATCAGATGATTATCGGAAGCATCCCCAGAACATGCGGTATCCCAAAAGACCTCCTTAGCCTCCACATCCAGAGTACCCGTGGGGGAATCCACAAAATAACCAGGAAAAGAGGATAGCCACCGAGCGTTACCCTGCCCCGCTTTTTCAACCTCCAGGTCAAGAGCAGACAATGAGCCAACAATTTGTAGATTGTCATTGAAAAGCATTCATCCCTGGAGCAAACATTCTTTAGAGTTTTGTGTTAATCAAGATGCCAAGTTTCATATTTTTCCATTTACTTGGTATGGATCTATAGTTTTATTCTAAGATGATTTGAGATGCAAGACAGTTATCACCTCTACTCCTTTTGGATTGGGTTCTCTGTTCAGATTGGACAACAGCATAATATGAAAGTGTTCTATAAATGGAAGGAATGTTTGTCTAATTCTGATCGCTTGCACAAATAATTCATCTTTGAACTTTTCAGTATCCTATCATTTTCTTCCTTGATAAAGGAGTTGTATGCCTAAAGCTCTTTATATTCTTGTCTTGTTTGCAGATTCTTGGGTGACATTGATATTTGCTCCTCTAGGCTTACTGATGAAAGCCTACAGTAAGTATTTCTTTTTAACTCCAAAACGAAGGAACAGTTGAGGTTCTCTGTAAAACTAGCTATTTTCTTAGGACCCGTTTTATATTCAAAGTGATCAGATTTCTGCAATCTATTTGATCAGTGCATATAGATTTCTATTATTTTTTCATCAATGTTTCATATCCTATCTGATGATGTGATTCGATCCATCATCAGAAATAAAGAGCAGAAAAGGTGTTTATATTGATTTAAGTCGCATGTTTTTAACACATGACCGGCCATTGTAGAATCATCACAAAAAAATGTCCACGACTACATACACTGAGACTGCTGCACATCTGTGATGCCAAACAAACAGCAGCTCCTGATGCTCTTTTCTTTCCGAATAGAAAAGAGGTGCTTTCTGATAGAAATGCAAGCCATCTTCTAACATCATGCGGATGTGGCCATTTATCTGACAGAGGATTTCAGAATATAAGCCAGCACTGTCCAAATTTAGTGTCCGTTACACTTGTTCTCCAGGTTAGCTTGCAATATGTTTTCTAGAAGTTGAAAGATTGCATCTAGTAGGGACGGGGAATTTTGTCACTGACGTGTTATGATTGGATGCAGTTATTCACGTCTTCTTTCCATGCTTGTATTTTCGTCAAAACTTAACGTTTCTTCCTTTCGTAGTAACCAATCTATACATCAATGAGTTTATTTAAAAAACAAACATAGTTAAATTCTGATAGCATGTTTCCTATCATAATATTAACATGTTTCCTTTGAGAGTGATTTATAGCATATTCTCGTGAGAAAAGTGCTGCAAGATATTTTTATGGAGCTGGGAAAACTCGTCAAACTCAACACTCTTTCCATTGATCTCCGCATGCCGTAAGTCTCTTCTTCCCATTACTCGAGTTCCTTGCCTCAATTTTTATTATTTTCTGTAAAAAATTGTTAGAAGGATCGAGTGATTCTCTCCATTGTCTCTAACGCAGCTCATTTGGACAGTCTCTTAAGTCAGAGGTCATTTGGGAAAGTCATCTTCGCTGCACAGATAAAGTAAATCTCTTAGCTTTTAATTTCTACGTCTCAAATTTTCAGGGCTGGTTTGCCTGAACCTCTAATAAAGAAAACTAAAATTTGGATAAGGGCCAAGACACGTAGTTATCGATAAGTGGAGCTAATTTATTTTTCACAACGACCTACAGATGAAGGTTCCACAGAAGACCTTAGTGATACTCCCATTTTTGTTATATTAATAATTAATTGATTATGTAGTGTATAACAGTTCCTTTTTAATGTTGCAAATTGAAATGTCTAAACCTGTGGTGTGGTTTGGTTTAGTATGGTCATTTTTCATTTTTCTTTTTGAAGATTTAGAGAGAAATTGTTTTGTTAAGAGTCGAAGATTGAGGGGTATCTATTTTGCCAAAAACTATCTGAGGGACAATTTTCGACCTCATCTATTATATTGTCTGATCTGAACTTTCGCTCAACAAGCCATGATTCTTAATGAACTCATTTAGAAAATTACAAGTTGACTATTTTAAATTTACTTGATCCATTTTCTTCAAATAAGTTGAAGGACTTGGTTATATAAATATAAAAATGAATCAAAATTTTAAAAATTAGTGTTTATAAATGAGTTGAGGCAATTATATTTTTGCAAAACTTGGATTCAGTAATTTTGCAAGTATGAGATATGTTTTTATAACAAGTTAAATTATGATATTACTATTAATCCAGTTTTAAGTCAAATTCATTGATCTATGTTTCATATAATATTGTATATTGACTTTTCATCAAGATATTTTAAAGTCTCATATTAATAAAAAAATTTCTTATAAAAAAAAGAGAACTCTATGCTTCCGCATTCAAATTTTGCGCCTTATGATCAAAGGTACGAAGCATCCTGAATTTGAACTCTTCAATTTTGTGGAATACAGGAAGTTCTTGCACTCCTCACTGCTGGACAACCACCTTTAAATGCACTGGCTCTTAACCGGTGTGATCTTACTGAACTGTCATTAGATGCATTGACAAAAGCATGCCCCAATATTGAGGTACTTTATTGCTTACTGTATTCGTGCATTGTACACAGATACAAACTTTTTCTGGGTGGTAATGTATCTAAGATGTTTTCTCTACGTGGCTTGGAGCAGGCAATTGATTTGCATAGTCATTTTCAAATACCCACGGAGCATGGTCTTAACTCGATTATTCCCCTGAGATTCAAGGTTAGAACACAGTTTAATTAGTTTGCGAAGGCTGTCTGCTCATGACCTCTTCTTTTATATTCTCACTGCTTGACCTTTTCTTTTATATTCTCACTGGTTTTTGCCCTGTAAATGTAGGACATGACCTCTCTATCAGCTGCAGCATTTGGAGTTGTACATGATCTTGAAGGATGCCAATTTGGGACTTGGCATTTACATTCTTTGAAACGGTTGCGATTCGAATCCAGGGAACCTCTTGCTGTTAAGCATCTGGAGGATCTGCAGCAGTCTTGCCCTCAGCTGGAAAGCCTTCACCTAATTTGGCATGGCTACAATGGACCAAGAGAAGCACATATCTATCCCTTTACTCACGAGGGCATAATGGATTATGTTAAGTCTGTCTTTATATAGGTGTCGAATTTCATTAGGTCGCAATGTTGGACTGTATTATATATTTATACATTTCAAATGCTTTTATATTTAGGAAAGCTTTCTTTCCTGCACTATTGTCTCGTAATTTATATGCAGCATTAGGATAAAATGTTACTTCATTAATTATTAAAGATGTCAAAGTTTTTATTATCTATCAGAGCTGTTTTTAAATCTGATTGTGTAGTAATGGTTTGCATCAACTATTGAGATCACATTGTGATCTATGATTATACTGAAGATCTTATAATTGTTGTAAAAAAAGTCTTTGTTTTTAACTTTTATTATGCGTTAATCTTCAGGTTAGTATTCATTTTTTAGATTAAATAAATTCTATGCTTGTTTAGGTATGTTTGTTATCAACTCAAGATTGTTTAATTTGAGGTAGAGTCTTATACAATATTAAAATGAATGTGCAAGCGACAAAGAAGATTCCTCTCCTTTTATGCAATTTTTAAATTATAACAAAAGAATAATTTAGAATTTGGAGCTATTTTAGTACAACAATAGTTGTTTAACATTTGAAAGTACTAAGCTATGATAAAAAGTAGCAACTACTAATTGAAAAAATGACTATCTTCACTATGTTTTTTCATTCCTTCTTTTATTTTGCCTTCAAATATTATTTAAGAAATATGATGAAGAGTTTCAACTTAAAAACAATATTTAAAAATAGATATCAAAGTAACATTTGTGGAGTCACTAGATACACAAGTTTCTCAAGAAGTTGAGTTCATGGTGCTAGCAAAAATAAGTTAAGCAATGATACAAGGGCTTGCCTTAAGAGATGTGAGTGAGGCTTTGATGAATTCATTATCTTTACCAAGGTTAGAAGCTTCACAAACATAAATTCTCCCTCCAATGATCGTTGTGTTGCATAATTAAGGTTGTTTAATCACTTGAATGTACAATTTTAGCCTTTGCCTTTGCCTCTATCATTCCTCTTTAAAAAGGTAAATTTGCCTCATATTATGGATTGTACTGGTGCCGCATCTATTTGAAAAACTTAATGTAGACATGGTTTATTTTCTTGGCATGCTTGGCTTATATTTACACATTCTATGTTAATCATCGACATACCTTCAATTGCCTTGACCATCACAATGATTTAGATATGAGGCGAAGTGTGATCTTCACTATTTGATGAATGTAAAAGATTGCATACGAAGATAATGACATCCTTTCACCTTATAATAAGCCATGGTAGAGGAAATGAATAGTAGCAATCAATAAATTGTTTGAGAGAGAGAGAGAGAGAGAGAGATTCTCTCAAATTTAATAGGCAACAATGAGCCAATAAGACAAGAAATAAGATGCCAAATTTTTTATTTTTTATTTCTTGAAATGATAAATTTCTAAAAATTGATTAAGAAATTGAAAATGGCTCAAAATTTCAAGATAGGACAAAAAACAAAAGTAGTTCTTCGACTCTAGTTTCTTAACTACTAATTGTTTTTTGTTAAAAGGGGACCACACAAAGTGATACATTTTTTAACATAGTGTTAGGTGTGCTCCCCCCTAAAATGCTAACTTTTTTTGAAATTGTTTAATCGCAATTTTCAAAAGTTACCCAACACTACATAATTTATCTTAGTTTTTTAAAAATATTTTTTAATGTATATTTAATTTTTTTATGAATTTTGTAATTGGACATCTTGAAAACATGAAAAATGTAAATGCACCCCCTAGAAATAATTGAAAACCAATTAAAAATCAAACTATTTTTTTAAGAAGTGTGTCGAATGCCTAAGGCTTGGTGAAGTACAATGCATTAAGAAGCGCATACATCCTATAGTGCGAGCACACTATATAATGTGTGGGATATAGGGCATTCATGCTACTTAACAAATTTGAGAGAGAGAGAGAGAGAGAGAGAGAGAGAGAGAGAGAGAGAGAGAGAGAGAGAGAGAGAGAGAGAGAGAGAGAGAGAGAGATTTGTGTTTTCACATAGTGTGATCTTGCTCACATTCTTTGTTTTACTATTTGTTTTGCAGTATATTAGACACAAACTCACTTTTCATGGTGTTGGAGGTCACAAAGTACAATATTCTATCATTTTGCACCAATTATTTGAAGTGCTAATCTACATTGTAGTGGGAAATTCAACCATTCGTCATCCAAATTGATTAATTGAGGAAATTATTATCTTTTTTAAAAGGGAAGTAAGAGTGAAGAGTCTTTTCTATTCTAATTTGACATGTAATCTATTAAAATTGTAATATGATAAATTGTATTATCTATTTAAATTGTAATTGGTATATTTGAATGAATTGATATGTAGAAATCATCATCATGCCAAGGAAAAAATAAAAAAACTCAAGCATGGGAAGAGCATGAGAGATATTTTACAAAAACATTAAAAAAGAACATGTTGTTAGCTATCAAAAAGTTTTGAGCATAATTATGCCAATCTTTATCGTGATAATCCAATAATTAAATTTGCTTTCCAATTCTTTCAATGATGATGTGCCAACACATGAAAGGTATAACCTAAAAGGAATGTATGAAAAGTGAAACACTTCTAATTATCATTTGAAGTTTGTCTATGGAACCTAAGTTGGTCTAGTGGTGGAGAACTTATTCTCTTGAAAGAAATCACAAATTTAAATTCTTTAAGATGTTGGAATGAAGAAGCAGAGGAAAAGATAGATAAACAAAAATAAATTTTATGTATTTTCAGATTAAGGTAAAAATAGGTTTTGAGGGGAATCGAACAAGCAGAAAGATATACGAATAAAATACCCCAAGTTTTACATGGCCCTAGAACCTAAAGTTTGCAAACACAATAAATTTTATGTATTAATTATAATAAAATATTACAATGTTTTTTGACCAAGTTCCAACTCATATGATAGAAACCTTTACATTTAGTTGCTACCATTGAGGAGAGAGATTATTGCACAAAATAACATTGATCAACTAGCCCTAATATGAGTGAGCGTAGATTTAACATTGGATAGGGTTGAGGAGTACATGGAAAATCAATCCAAATCCATGAAAGGTCTCTACCTTTGATGATTGCTTAGATATGATTGTTAAGGGGCAGATTTAGAGTTACAGAAGCAAATGTGCACAAAATTTAAATAAAGATGTAGTTGAAACTATTTCTAATAAAAATAAGGTGTATATGTTTTATTCGTAACAAAATTAAATACTTTTAACACAAAATTTAGAATAATCTCATATAAATAATAAATAAATCTTTCATTTTCCTTTCATTTTTCCTCATGAAATAATATAATTTTTCAATGTAAAGAGAGAACTTCAAAGTATCTAGGAAATATACAGTCCTTCTGAAGGGATAGGATGTTCCACTAAATAAAGATTGGTCTAGGAAAAAGAGGGGTAAAAATTTATTAAGACATAAAGGATTACAACAAGGAGAGCTCAATAAGGAGCTCTACCCTGAGCAAGAAGCTCATCAAATTCTTGCACCATCTCATAGGGAAGTTGCCCCCCAAGCTCATCACATTCTTGCACCATCTCATAGGGAAGTTGCCCCCTATCCATAATATTCCAGCCCGAAGCATGACCAGAAGCCCATTTGGCCAAACAATCAACAACTTTGTTCCATTCACAAGGAATGCAAGTAAAGCTAATGAACTTAAGAGAGGTACAAAAGAGAAGAATCTGATTAATAACAGTAGCCAGCTGCCAACTAACATCCTCAAGCTCCTGTGAGGAAAGCAAGTTCACCACCACTTGGGAGTCAGAATCACAGATAATCTTGCGCCATCCCCACAAACAACATGGTTCCCCAACATATAAAATGGCCTAAGACTCCATTAGATTGTTAGTGTAATCACCCTTATGCACTGAGAAGAAGAATTTAATGTCACCAGAACTGCAACGAGCCACTCCCCCAATACTAGCAGGGCCTAGATTCCCCTGGGAAGAACCATCAGTGTTCATTTTCAGAACTCCATGGGGAGGAGTCCAATGCCTACCCTGATTCACCCGACCTTTTCTCTGTTGCCGAGGTTGCTTGGGAATTCTTTGATACCTTTGAGCTACAATCCCATCTTGAAGATGAAAATTGAGGTGATTGCATATAGCAAGAACAATTGGATCCATGCCCCCATCTAATGCACACTTCACTTGAATAGTTTCCTCAAGAGAATATGAGATCTTCCACCAAAGATGCATAACACCAATCCGAACATCTTGGAAGATTTGACGATTCCTCTCTAGCCAGATATTCCAAAGAATGAATGATGGGCCAACAATCCAAGCAGCATGGAGAGGAGAAGACTTGGAGGGAGCACTGCCCAAGCGGGCCTAGAACTTAGGCAAAGAGGAAGCATGCTTACAAGAACAACCCCAAGCACTTCACCAAAGGTGCCATAGTTGAGTAGAAAAGAAGCAATGGAAGAACAGTTGGGAGACAAAATCCTCCCCATTACCACACAAAACACAATAAGAGGGGCCCTGAAATCCATGTTTACAAAGATTATCCCACGTGAGAAAATGGTTGTGAGCCACTAGCCACATGAAAAAATTGCACTTGGACCAAGAAACTTTATTCCAAACTTGCTTCCACCAAGGGATCTCAACATCCTCAAATAATTGTCTAGTTATCTCTTGATACCTAACAGAGACATGATATTTTCTAGACAAGGTACATCCCCAAGCCAAAACATCTGGTCCTAGCAAAGAGGAACACTCCCTAGAGGCCAAAATCTGAGAAAGCTCCCGATGATCCACCTTTGTGCCTCCAAGAGGCAAATCAGAAGAGTGCTTACATCTACAAACCAACAAATCCCAATTGATAAGGAGTCTTGTAATGAGCCACTTTATCCCATCCATCAACATGAAAAGAATCACAAAGAGTCTGAAGATGAGGGTACATGGATAATTTGGATGGGAATCCATCCCAAGCATTAGACCAAAACAAACCCTCAGAGCCTCCCTTACATATCCAGAACAAACCTCTCTTGACTAACACAACACTAATCTTCAGAGTATGCTAGACCATAGAGCCACAACCTTCAAGAGGAAATGCAGAGATAGAACAAGGATCAACACCACAAAAATATTTATGGGTGATAATACGAGCCCAAAGTTGATGTTGTCCTGAGCACCATCACCAACAAAGCTTAGCAGCCAACGCTTGACTACTTAAGAGAGCTGATCGAAGACCAAGACCACCATCCTTTTAGGCCTACAAACAATCTCCTAGCTAATCAAACTCCATTTAATGCTACACAAATTACCACTCCAAAGGAATTGCCAAGAAAGAGTATCAAATTCCTTGAGAAAGTAAATAGGAGCCGCCTGAACCATGCTTCTATATGTAGGAAGAGCTTGAATAACAAATTGAAGAAGAGTAACCTGAGCAATAGTAGAAAGCCATCTACGAGTCAAATGATTTACCTTATCCTCAAGCTTGGTAATCAAATTTTCCCAGAAGAGTCGTAGTGGACTAGAAACAACAATAGGGATGCCAAGATAAGTAAAAGGAAGCAACCCAATTTGAAACTCCAGGATATCAACAATCCTTTGCTGAATAGAATTAGGAGTGTTAAAAAAGTAAATGGAAGATTTGTGCTCATTAACTTTTTGGCTCAAAGCTACCAAATAAATATCCAGAGTATGTCGAAAGGCTTCAACTTCCTTGATCCTAGCAAGACTCGCAAGAGCAGAATCATCAATAAATTGAAGGTGAGAAAGAGTAGGTAAACCATTACCCCACCACCATCCCTAAATAGAATTCTGGGACACCTAATACTTAATGAATCTGCCCAAGTCCTTAGCCATGATGATGAATAGATACGGGGAGAGAGGATCACCCTGGCAAAGGCCTCTAGAGGCATTAAATAGTTGGGAAGGCTGACCATTAAGAAGAACTGAAAAAGAGGTAGAAGTAACACAACTCAGTCCAACTCACCTAATCAGAGCTAAAGCCAAAGGTAAGAAGAATATTCCTTAGGAAACTCCATTTAACTCTATCGTAGGCCTTACCCATATCCAACTTAACAAACATTTCTCTCTCCCTTGAACTAGCCATAGAGTGAATAGCCTCAGTAGCAATAACCACCCCATCCAAAATTTGTCTTCCAGCAAAAAAACCATCTTGTTCCTCTGAGATAATAATGGGAAGCCACTTTTTAATTCTCTCAGCAATCAACTTAGTAATGACTTTGTAAACCACATTACATAAGGCAATTGGTCTAAAAACTCCAATTGATTAGCACCCTCTCCTTTTGGAATAAGAGTTAGGAAAGCAGAATTCAATGGCTGAAGCATTTTCTTGCTCAAATAGGATTCCTTAACCACCTCTAACGAATCATGATTAATGTTGTCCCAGAATTCCTGAAAGAACTCAACTAGAAAACCATCAGGACTAGGAGCCTTTCCCTTAGGCACGCCAAAGACCACCTCCTCCAGCTCTTCCAAAGAGATAGGTTGCTTGAGATAATCATTCATTTCTTCAGTGATAAGGGAAGGAATACAAGATAAAATAATATTTTCTTCACTATCAGCAGGAGAAGAGTCCTGAGAGAAGAGGGTAGAAAAGTACCGAGTAGCCTCCTGGAACAAAGTTGGCAAGGAAGTTAGTTGGATACCTTGAGAATTAACCAAAGAAGAGATATTGCTATGATTGTGACGAGATTGCACAATTTTATGGAAAAAAGCAGCGTTCTGATCACCTTCCTAAAGCCAATCAACTCTAGCCTTTTGCTTCCAAAAAATTTCCTCTCGAAGTTCCCATTCTTCTAGAGCTCTAGAAGCAAGGGATTCAAACAACGATTGGCCTAATTTTCTCCCTCCATTATCCATTATTGGGATAGTGGGACCCTATCAGAAAGTCTCTTCTTTAAGAGTTTGAGTTGTTAGCCATCATGTTCAGTCTATTCACATGAAAATGCAAGATTGAAATTTTTGCTTATGTATATGATGTTTAAGCCATCCACTGTATAACATGCACTCTCCTGGTCATCTCTAAAAATCTTTTTCCTACTTTCTAATTATGTCATTTCAGTTTGTCAAACAATTACAAAATGTTTGAAGGGAAGGCTGGAGTCAACAAATACAGATAATGCTTAAAAATTAGATATGAAATCAATAATCTAAAATGGACAAGGTGATTCTTGGTCTAGACTTCTTAGATCACTCTACAAGTGAAATATATCATCTGACATTCTGCAACGCAAATTGAATTTTTAAAAGAAGACTCCAACAAATCCCATAATTTTTTTTTTGAAAAATGTGAGTTGAATAAACTATAAAAAATCATTTCTAAGTTCCATGAATTTGAACCAAGTGCTTGGACCTCCTAATCACCTTTATGATGCATAGAAAGTGTAAAAAGGCCAAAAAACTATTGAAAACAACACATTTATGCCTCAGATTTACAATAGTTGAAGCTATATTTATCAGTTGCTTTGAATGAAATTGCATTGAACATTGGAGATTAAACATTTAAGTTTATTGAAACATATGTTTATGACATGTTAAGAGTAAAATAAATTGATTTAAAACTCATATATAATTTGAAGAAATATTATAAAACATGAAGTTAAGATAAAAGTGCACTTCCAATTGCTTGGATTTTTATTTTTTTCTTTTCTTGTAGAACAATTGGCCCTACGAATAAATTCTATAATACCCTTAACACCCTTAACATATTCTTTTGACGTGATCCTTCTCCGACAATTCTGAGATCAAGAAGATAATGACCACCTGACCAGAGAAAGAGAGACAAGGTTTCAGATGACCACCCTTAAACATCACACACTAAGGCAAAAATTAAGCTTGGCAAAATAAGTCAACTTTGACTATTTAACACTTTTAGCCTAGGAATCAAGTCTTAGTGTGTGATGTTTAAGCCGTCCAGTTTCGAACCTACAGTTGTTCACAAATCAAATAAGTCCATTGCTTGAATTCTGTTTAGTTTAGTTTAAAATTTTTAGCTAATGGTGTTTAATATTTTTTTCAAAAAATGTATTAGTTTTCTTTAAAATTTGGACATGGTTAAATTATTTTCATGATTTGTAATGTTTTAGAGATTTTTATTTTTAATTTAAATTACTTAATTTTTTCTTTATTGGTACTTTGTATTTTTGTTGTGGGGTTTCATTATTTATTGCATTTACAAATTCATATTTTTGGGTCAATGGATTTGTATTGTGAAGTAATGTTTTTAAAACTCTTTTTATGGAAACTTCGTTCTAATTTTTTTTAGAAGAAACTTTGCAGAAAGATAAGGAAGCTAAAAACCTGAAATATAATTTCCATGGGCACTCCAAATAAAAGTGGTTCTCAACCTAGGCATCATATCCCAAACATAAAAGCTACTACTAGACATTAGGAGTAGATCTAAAGAGGGAACACCCTGTTTGTTGTTAAATTTGTAGATACAATGTAAGAACAAATAAATTCTCCTTTAAATTAGGGTTTACATTGGTCTTTATTTATTCTCATTTGATTTAGTTTCAAAGCCTATTTCTTTTAGTATCGCCTTGTAGATACTAAAAAATTTGAAACGTTTACTACATCCAAAGAAGACGATTGTACTGCACAATACTGGAAGGAAAAACAACTCCTTTCTAAAATACATCTGAAAGATTTCATGCACCCCATATGTAACAACAAGTAGATTGCAACAGGCAAAACAAATATTTTCCATAGCAGTATTCAAATCCAGAAGTTAGGACAATTTTAGCTCTTAGTGCTTGAGCTATAAGGACCACAAAATACATTCTAAATTTACAATTGGCACCTTGTTTTGATCTCTAATAGGAATCTTCGGACAAAATATATTGGTTTACATTAAGGAGTTGAATTTTAAAAGTTGGTAATTGTATTGGTCTGCATTACGAAACACTGATTATTACTCTTAAAGTTTTGAGCTTTGTATTAATTCTAGAAATTTAGAACCACGAGAAAACAAGTTAGAAAACCATAACTTCAAAATAACTGATTTTCACTCTTGAAATACTCTAGCTGCAATATGTCGTAATATTATGGATTTTTTAGGAGATAACAAAGTGTTGCTCAGTCTGTGAATAGGTATTCTAGAAGAATTAATTCAACCGTGTGAGAGTACACCTTTAGCAGAAATATTAAAAACTATAACAAATGAATATACAAAAATCCAACTTAGTAATGGGGTTGAAACTATAAAAAAGGAATATACATAAATGGAGATCTCACTTGGATATCGTTAAAACCTAAATTTGTTCTATTGTTTAATTCCCTGCAAATGAATCCCAAGTCTGGTAAAAAATGGGAACTGCGGTTCTCTTTAAGATTCTTTAAATAAAAAATATCCTTGCTTGAGGTGGAATTGATATTGTCTGGCCATGGTTACCTAATGCATCAATTATTTAAACTTTGTCAATATATATGTTTAAATTACAGTCTGAAAAATGGCACAATCCTTTATAAGTTTTAAAATTAAAATCTGCCTTGATCCCATCATCTGAAAACTCTACCCTACAAAGATTAAGGAATTATTGTTGATTTCAAATTGGTTTTGACATATGAGTGTCTATACACTTAAGTCATTTACAAGTTAGAATTTAGTTCATGCCAAACAAGTAATGCATGCCAAGCATAACATGTCAGATAGTGTGTGCCGAGTAAACAGTTAGTTAGTGCCGAGTAACTCAAGTGCCAAGCAGTCAGTATGTGCCAAGTCATTTAGATGCCGAGTGATAGCATTGAAGTTGTAGTTGATGCCGAGCATCAGGGACTTCAGATACCAAATAAAACGGTTTTGACATAGTTGTTTGTAATGACACAAACTAGTATGTAAACCGTTTTGGAGCCGATTTAAGGATTTTTTTGTGATCCTAGATGATAAGAACAAATCTTAATTGAGAATCCATATGCAGTACATGTAGCCAATCAGTTAAAGGGATAAATTGAGAGGCTAGATGGATGCATTACAATCGTTGATTCATACCTAACCCTATTCACCTAGATCTTTTTAAGAAAGGTAAACCCTAAAACATGGTGTGAGCAAAGAGAGAAGTTTGCATGTACAAATAGAGCATTTAGGAGTGACTAAGGAAGAGTGATCATAGTGTATGAATTGCAGAATCAGTTATAGGAGAACAAAGGAAAGGAATTAGAGGACAAAAGAGATACATTTTATCAGAGGAGGATCAATGATACATGAAAAGAGGCGATCTGTTATCTAGTAGCAGAGTGCTAACCGAATGACCATTATTGAGACATTCTAACAGGTGAATCAGTTAAATCTCTTAACAGAGTAGTCTTAACAAGTTATTGTAAATCTTTTAACAGGATGCTTACTTCATTGTAAGTTGAAGTCCTTTAACCAGACACACTTCTAATAGGGTGTTGAAATCCTTTAACAATGTAAGATCTAACAATCTTGTAAGCCTTTAACAGGGCATACCTTTCATAGGGTAGATCATGTTTCATGATCAAACATTGTAATCTTCATTGGATACACTTTACAATTGCACTAGTGAAGATTTGTGGTTGTCATCCTCACCTCATTTTTACCTTCTCATTGGAGGCTTTCTGGGTAATCATATCTTGTGTCATATGTGCTTAATTTGGTATTTCAGTTTACATGCAAATTGTGAGATGGATGTATAGTGAATGAATTTATGATTAAAGTTTTGAATGACTAATTTACCACCCCCCCTTTTAGAGTTTACATTTCCTATTGTATTTCCAACAATAATTATGATGTAGCCAAGTTTACGATAACTATGGACTTGAAGACAACCTTTGTAATAAGGAAAAAGAACAAAATTGTTAAGAAGCTCAAAGAAAAAATTGGCTAAGTGGTAGAAGAAGATGAAGAAGAAGAAGAAGACAATGATGATGATGAAGAACGTGAAGATGTACCTACCCAAGCACCACTGGCCATAACTTAAGGTCAAGGAGAAGACCAAGGTGGAGAGGAAGCATAATTGACGAAGGTATCGAGGGAGAAGAAGCCAATGAAGCACTTGTAGTCACAGAGAAGAAGAAGAGGAAAGCTAAAGCTCTAGCAGTAAGAAAACCAAAGAAGGTTATAAAACCTACACAACCTAAGCCTATAGTTCCTGCTACTTGGGCTAGCACAAGACCTACTACTAAGAAGGTTCAAAGAGTAGAAAAGCCAAAGGGAAAGAGAGCTAGGACAACTAGCAAAGAAGGTGAGTATGAGAAGAAACGAAGGATAAAGTGCATTGCTCCATCCTAATCAGGTGAGGCAAGGACATAATCTGATGACAATAGCCAATTCAAAGTGGCAAGTCACAACCCCTCTTCTAATTTGGACAACTTGTGTGAGAATATAAAGAATAATGCTGACTTATCTAGATTCACACATGTTGAGTTTGAAAAACTTGGAAAGATTGAGATGAACCAAGTGGAAGAGTCAATATATGTCATGACGGCAACATTCAAGAAGACTTCAATTGAGCTTGCCAACTCTATACCCAAGAGTCTATGTGACAGAGTTGAGAAAAAATGACAGTATAGTTTCAATACAAAAAGGAAAATCAAAGAGACTACACTAGCAAGTGTGATGCCAGAATTAGATAAGGCCACAATGACAAAGGCCATTAAGAAGTACACATGGATATTTGCTCCTAAATACATGCCATTCAATAATTTTGCAAAATAACATTGAGGATGTTGTTTAGAAGTCCACTTAGATATGGAAAGTAATATATGGACTGACAACACCTAAGGCAATTGAGCAGACACCTGTTGAGGTAGGTGAAGACAAATGTGAAATAGAAGTAACTAAGGTTACTAAAGATGAAACTAAAAAAGATGCATATGTGGAAGGCACTAAGAAGAATGCAGATTCATAGGCAACAACTAAAGTTGAGAAACCAGATATACTAAGAAACTAAAGATGAAACTAAAAAAGATGCATATGTGGAAGGCGCTAAGAAGAATGCAAATTCATAGGCAACAAATAGAATAGAGTATACCAGATATACTAGTGTCAAGTGCCAGTCTAGAACATGGGTTAAACACATACACAGATATAGTAAAGATCAAGGATGCTTCTAATACTGTAGCTTAGAATTTCAATCCCCTAACAGAGGAGGATATGAAGAAGATATTGCTAGACACAATCACCAAGGCACAACTATGTAGTCATCTTGTATTGATGAGTGTAGATGAAATTGAGAAGGCATAAAAGACATCTACAGAGGAGGAAAAACAAGACATAACTCAAACCCCTCAATTCATAGTAGTACAACCTACATTACCCATTATGGTGTACCAAAGGAAGGAGACAAATATCATCACAATGGTGCAAAATGTGTCAGTACAAGAAGTTTCTACAGAAGCACAAGAAGGGACATAACTTCAAACAGGTCAGGAAGATACTTTTGTAGCTACAACACAAACTCAAGATGCAACTGAGATTGAAAAGCAAGAACATGATAGGATTGAAGAGTCAATATTGACTACCAAGCCTAAGGAGCAATTAGCAATACAAGCATTGGTTACTTTGCTAGAAACTGCTACTCCTCCAAGTCAAGCTCTTCATAGGCCGAGTATAGAAGCTACACTACTATAGTCATCAAGGCCTAGTCCTAGCACATCCAAGGCAGATGAAGTTACATCATTTGCTGATGTCAACTTGGATGAAGTGATTGTTTTGCCAAAATTTGATCTTGCAAAAATCACTATTGAATAGATGAGAATACTCTAGGATGCTCTTGTACAAAAAAAGAACCAAGAACTACTCATAAGGGAGCATAGGAAGAAGCAAGCATTGCGAGATGTCAAGGACATCTTTCTTGATGCATTCAACCTACCTACACTTGAAGAAGACAAGCCTATAATGGAGCAATTGGAAAACATAGTAGAAAAGATTAATGATACAGACTTGGATTCAAATGTAAAACTACTTGAATGGCCTAAAAGGAAATTTCAAAGAAAAGTCAATGAAAAGATATCAAGTACCATTGCACTTAGTTAGGTTAAATTAGCAACCAAGATTGACAATGTAAAGAAAGTGTTAGAGAATTTTCTCTCTCTTTACACCAAGTTGTGTGATACAACTCTGTTCACACAAGAAGTGTAGCGACACATTGACAATCTGGAGGGAGATATGAAGAAAATACGTACTACTCTACCCAATTCTCTAGCTCAAAGTCAAAAGCACTTCATGAATTTGATGAATTCCCAAGGTTAGTTGGCAATCCTGCATGCTCAAGATGCAAACATTCAAGCTACATTGATCAACATTTAGTCATGTGTTGACCCCACAGATGGAGATACTACACAAGGAGCTAGCATTTGCATAAACAATGATGAAGAAAGATCCCCATCTTTCTACACATGAAGGCTTAGTTCACCTTGTTGTCGAGTTAACTATCCAAATCAAATCATTGGAGGTAGCATATGATAACTTGGATGCAACTCTAAACATAATACTTGAGGTCCATAAAATGTTCTTTGAAAAACACACTATACATGTATAACCTTTTAATATAAGTGTCAAAAAGGGGGAGAAATAAGTTTTGGGGAGAAATAAGAAGAAGACATAAGGAAATGGGAGATAGATATTATATATAGCAGTTTTGAGAGAGACAATGACTCCAAGGAAATAATGAATATAGTTTTGGGGGAGACCAAATAAAGGGGGAGTCAAAGACAAAAATAGAGTACAACACAGTTCAACATATGCATATTTACTCATAAGGAGTATTGGTTCAGGTTTAGAAAAACATAATCAACTTAGGGGAAGTTATAAGATTTTGAGGTATGACTGTTAAGTCAAGGTTTGAAATTTTTTTAAGTTTTGAACTTTTGTACTTATGTCGAACAAAGATATTTAGTATTTGAGTTATGCTCCTAAGTTAAGATCATTCATGCATGACCAAGTGTTTTTGCCACTCATGTCAAAGGAGGAGATTGTTGATATCAGATTGGTTTTGACATATGAGTGTTTATAAACTTAAGTCATTTACAAGTTAAAACTTAGTTCATGCTGAACAAGTAATGCATGTCGAGCATAACATGTTAGATAGTGTGTATCGAGTAACTAGTTAGTGCCGAGTCACTCTAGTGCCGAGCAGTCGGTATGTGTCAAGTCATTCAAATGCTAAGTGAGAGCATTGAAGTTGTAGTTGATGCTAAGCATCAAGGACTTCAGATGCCGAGTAAAACAATTTTCACATAATTGTTTTTAATGGAACAAACTACTATGTAAACTATTTTAGAGCCGACTTAAAGATTATTTTGTGATCCTAGATGATAAGAATGAATCTTAATTGAGAATCCTTGTGCAATACATGCAACCAATCAGTTAAAGGGCTGAATTGAGCAGCTAGATGGATGAATTACAAATGTTGATTCATACCTAACCCTAGTCACCTAAATATTTTTAAGGAAGGTAAACCCTAAAACATGATGTGAGAAGAGAGAGAAATTTTCATGCACAAATTGAGCATTCAAGTGTGACTGAGGAAGAGTGATCATAGTGTATAAATTGCAGAATCGGTTAGAGGAGAATAGAGGAAAGGAATTAGAGGATGGAAGAGATACATTTGATCATAGGAGGATCAAGGATACATGCAAAGAGGTGATATGTTATCTAGCAGCATAGTTCTAACCATAGGAGCATTGCTGAGACATTCTAACAAGTGAATTAGTTAAATCTCTTAATTAAGTAGTCTTAACAGGCTATTGTAAATCCTTTAACGTGATCCTTAATTCATTGTAAGTTGAAGTCCTTTAACCAAGCACACTTCTAACAGGGTATTGAAATTCTTTAACAAGGTAAGATCTAACAATCTTGTAAGCCTTTAACAGGGAAAACCTTTCATAGGGTAGATCATGTTTCATGATCAAACATTGTAACCTTTATTAGATACACTTTAGAACTGCAGTAGTGAAGATTTATGGGTGTCTTCCCCACACTAGTTTTACTTTCTCATTGGAGGGTTTCTGGGTAATCATATCTTGTGTCATATGTTTGAATGTTTATTTGTTTTCATGCTATGGATGTATATGCTTCATTTTCTATTTCAGTTTACATGCAAATCATGAGATGGATGTGTGGTGAATGAATTTATGGTTAAAGTTTTGAAGGACCGATTCAACCCACCCACCCCCTCTCTGAGTTTACTTTCCCTATTGTATTTCCAACAATAATTATATGAAAACAAAATTTACTTTTAGTTTTATAAATTATAGTCTTAAAATTTTCTAACCTAAATTCAATAAAGTTTCTGACGATTTCAAACCCTGACCCCAAAAAATAAAGAAAATTAAATTTCTTACAAGAATTTTCTAGCTTTGTGTAATATAATTGAAATTTATAGAAAAAATGTTGAATATTCAAATTCTTCAAGGCGTGCATTGGTACCTAATTTAGGAGAAATGTAATCAATTGAAAGAAATATGCACTCCTCTTTTCCCAAAAAAAGCTAAAATTTTTGCAATCTCAAAATGAATGGAATGTCACACAATGTCACAAACTTTCCAAAAAAATCCATAGAATAATGCAAATCTATAGATATCCACCCAATTCAAAATGCCTTCACCAAGACTTTTTGAATGATTTCCTCAAGATATTAAAAATGCTAATGCCTGCAATATTTCAAACATTGTTTTCCAAAAGCTTGTTAAAACCTCCCTCAGATTAGCAACATGAATCCACTAAAACATAGGACAGAGAAAGTGAGATACTGTAGTTGACAAAACCCTGGGCCTCCTTAACATATTTAGGTTAGTTTCTTAATGCAAAAGATGAGGGAAAAACTGCTTCTTTGTATCAAATGGAAAGACATATCCATCTATAAACATGCCACACATATCACCACATGAAGGAGAATTTCCATTTCTGTCACTGCATGAAGGGGAATTTCCAAGACTTGGGAATTCCAACAACCTACAACAACCCAAACTTCAGAGCTGTTACCTTGATTTTTGCATCTTCTCTTGCATTGAAATTAGTGAAAGAATTGATTTGCATGGTGTGAGGATAAATACTGATCATTTTGGTGAATTTTATAAAATAAAAATTGAAACTAAATATTGGCAAAGAGTAATGGAGCATTGTAATTGGTTGTAAGAAATAACTTAAATCACTAGTTAAGTTTGAGGCTAAGCAATAGTTCTCTGCTACAATAGGAACTAACTAGTAGATTGAACAAGATGTAACAATGACTCCACAAAAGTTCAATATGCTTGAGCACTATATAAGATGAGAGAAGCCCCTTGCATAAATTTAGAGGTATGTAAGGGTCATGATATCATTGACTATATAGTCACAAGGATTAACTGTTTCATGTGCAACACAAAGACTTTATCTTCTTTGACTCTTATGAATAAAATCCATGAGAATGATATCATTGACTATATAGTCACAAGGAATAAATGTTTCATATGCAACACAAAGACTTTATTTTCTTTGACTCTCATGAATAAAATCCATGAGAATCTTCTCCCTTGGAGTATCCCTTTTCTAGTTTTGTGAATATCCACTTTCTCCCATGGGACATTAAAGGAGTTGTATGACTATTTAATTCTTTGTGAAAGGTTGGTGTAAATCTATAGCAAACCTAATTTTTACTCATTGATCAGTTTATGCCCCATTAAGCTATTAATAAAAACAATGCATCCAAATCCTCTCTTAGTATGGCTTTTGTGAAAAAAATAAAAACATCTCAAAAAGTGTAAGACTAAGATAGTCAATTATAGATTTTATACAAAATAAAGAAATAAGAAGATTTAATTAAATTTATAAGACCAAATCTCCAATTTTCCTAAAAAGTAAGCAAAATTGAGTTCTAATTCAATGCAAAACACATTTTAATAATTAAAAAAAAAAAAAACATAGAAGCAAATCTCTTACAGAATGACGAGTAATGAGTCAAATACAAACAAAAAATAAATGATTAGTTAAGATGCAGGATTTGAATGATAGTTCCAAGTTTCAAATTTCACAAGCCTCTTAAATTTCAAACATCCATGTGGAAATCTTTATTTACTGAAGCATCCCACTACTTGCCAAAAGTACTGCACATGAAATATTTACCCCAAATGATGCCAAATTTCACAAGCCTCTTAAATTTCAAACATCCATGTGGAAATCTTTATTTACAGAAGCATCCCACTACTTGCCAAAAGTACTGCACATGAAATATTTACCCCAAATGATTGCATCATTTCAAAAGATTGGTCTTCAACTTTGAAGACTTAACAAAAGAACATTTTACAACTAAGGGAACGATCTAATACGAAACCCTCTTGCAAAAGAAAGTGTACAAACTAATTTCTTTGAAATAACCTCTAGCCGAATTTCCTCCAACTTTCTTTTTTGGCACAAGAAGTCTTCTTCAAAGTACATTAGAAAATTTGTACACATATAAAAAGGTAGAATCCAAGGCAACACATGTATACTACATACATATTGTGGAAGAATTCAAAAATATATGTATATACAAATTTAATAGGAGGGCACACATATAGCAATTTAACATGAGGACATGTATGAAACTACCATCATAGATGTCATGATATTGAAAAAGGTTAAAGTTAATATTATTTGTATTATCTTTTGGTTTAAAAAAATGAAAATTAAGATATTGTGTTGTACAATGTTCAAAATACCAAATGATAGATATTACAATATTTTATCCCATTGATTTCTAATTTGTTAATAAATATTTAGTTGATTTTCTAGATTTCCAAAATCTACATTTCCTTTTATAAAAATTATGAAAAATTGAAAGTGAACAGTTTTATGTTTTTCTTTTCGAAAACAACAAAAAATAGCTTAGTTACAATAGTCAAGCCTCATTGGCCAACAAGGCCCTATATTGTTTGATCGGTGTGTTGTACATGTTCCTAGAGGAAAATTAGTAATCAATGCCATAAAAATGATGTGAAGCATAAATATTCACTATGTATAGTACTCAGATTTTTTTTTATTGGAAAGCATTGTTAGTTTTATAAAATAATAAAGGGAGCTATTTTTTTGAAAGATTATAAATGAAAATATAAAATTGCAAGAAGATTGCAATTACATTTCAAAACTACAATCTTGATATTAAAAACTTGTAAGAATAATTACATAGTCTCCAATATATAGAGATTTGATTTGTAAAACTAAAGTACATAAAGAAAATCTTTAAAAACTAAAAAAATAGGATAAAACCCATTTTAAAACTACTAAAACAAGAAAAGAACTAAATTTTTTTTCTTCATTGTGTAAATAGTAGTGGTTACAAAGCATAGAGAAGAAAAACAAAAAACTGCTTTAAAAATAATCCAACTCAGCTCAACACATCAAGCATATCTCCAATCTCCCCCTAAATGATGAATGGAGGAGAGACCTAAATATTGTCTGAAGGTTTGAAAACTTGTTGTTGGAAGAGCCTTGGTAAATATGTCTACAACTTGTTAGACAAAGGAAAAAATTGTAACTCCACTTGTCCATCTTGAACCAAGTCACGAATGTAGTGATGGCAGATCTCTATGTGCTTCATTCTTGCATGAAACATTGGACTCTTTGGCATAGTAATAGTGATGCTATTTTCACAATAGATAGTGGTTGTATTCTTCAAAATTAAATGTAGATATGTTAATATCCTTCTAATCCACACTACTTTAGAACTTGCTAAGGAAGCTGCCATATATTTTGATTCTACAGAAGAAAATGCCATTGTTGCCTATTTCATACTACTCAAAGATACAACTATTGGAAATATAAGGTAGGCTAGGTTACTGAGAGAGGAGGGGTGAATCGGGAACCAATAAAACTTTATCTTACTTCACGAATTGATCCTTTATATAATATTCTGATCTAATTGCATGCATGAAAGAATGAAAGCAATAAAACTTTCATAACACTTTGACACAAGATATTGTGACCCAAAAACCTTCCAATTAGAAAGTAAAACTAGGGTGGGGATGATATCCAAAAGCTTTAGTACTGCAGTATACACTTAACCTGTTAAGGCTTACAATTGATCACTTTTGACAATCTTCCCTGTTAGGAGCAATAAGGACTATGAGGTCAACCTTGTTAAAGGATTTACAAACATACACTAAAGTATGCACTTAGTTAGGAGATTTAGCAAAA
Organism: Cupressus sempervirens; assembly: GCA_028749045.1. NCBI lineage: Eukaryota > Viridiplantae > Streptophyta > Pinopsida > Cupressales > Cupressaceae > Cupressus > Cupressus sempervirens. The sequence continues at coordinate 227,046,300 of CM053783.1, read as the reverse complement.
GACGGTTAAGTATAACTTGTTAACGGATTTGACTGATGCACCTATTAGGATGAACTAATGGCTGATCTCTAATCTGCAACTTTGATTTGCTAAATGAGATTCCTTGTATTACAATGATCACCTAACTATGTTAGATAAATCTTTTCTATCTCTTATAGTTCTTGTAGCCTTCTTCAATTCGCACTCATGTACTTCATAATATTCTTCTATTATTATTTTTGGATATGATACAATGCATTACATATATACCAATCCAAATAACAACTTACTGGATTTGGTTACAATACCAATTTCATCATAATTCACAAAATCATCCCAACTACTAAAACTTGAGTTCAGAAGACAAATTTGGTGATGTTCTGATACATGAAAAATACTGTCAACACTTGGCAATCTTTGGCACTCAATTGAACTTGAAGCTTAGTCCATACTAATCACTTCCAAGTAGCTCAAACTTGGTCAACACTGTATGACTTGGTGAATACTGAGAAAATCTGTAGCTATTGAATCACTCAGTTGAACTGCATGACTCGATCAACACTAGATTCACATTATTAATACTGTGATCTCGGTAGATACAGTAGAACTTAGTTAACATACTAGATGTCATGCCCAAAATACAAGGGCAAGAACACACGTTTTTAAAAAATAATTTAAAAGGTTAATTCCACTAAGTTTAATATGTTTGTTTCACAAGCGTAAGTTTAGGTACAATGTAAGACAGATGCGGGTTCTCCTAACAATGTCCAGACATTTCCATTTAAGTTTATAAATCAATGAGTATGAATAGATTGTTAAATTTGAGCATTCGTTATCAAATTGATTCGACATTTGTTTTGTTATTACTTTAATTTTAAAGTAATATATTATAAATAAAATAAATAAATCAAATTATCCTAAACGCGTAATACTAACAACTATCTAGATATATATTCAACACTTAAAGTTTAATCTAATAATCTAACTTAATTTTATAACCTTTACTAATCTAAAAACATTTTAAAATAAAATAACACTAACTTTCGATTTAAGAATAATACAATCACTAACATAATAGATCTAATTTTATTTTTTAAAACAGATTAAATATACTAACTAACTTATCTTAGACAACATATTAACCAGTAATAATACTAACTTTTCTAAAACATAAAACTTAACTAAATAATAAATTGACTTCATAACCTTTCTCAACAAACTTAATATCAAAACTTTACACTACTAGCTATAACTCTCATATCTTATTACTAATTTAAAATTACTTAAAATTAAAAAAGTCATTAACTATTTAACTTTTTTTTTTTTTTTACTAATTTCTAATTACTTAACAAGAAAATCTAACTACACGAAAAACTAAACTAAATTATAAAACTTTAATTAAAGATACTAACTAAATCTTTACTAATACTAAAAACTAAATTAACAACCATCTACATTTAAAAAATAATATAAAACAAATGCTAATATTAATTACATACTAATTTAAATTTTAAAAAATTAAAACTAACTAAACTTAAAAACTTTATTTAAAACTACCAACTAACCTAAACACTAATGACTAACACCAACCTAAACTAACCTAACCAGCCTACTAACTCCCTACATTCTAACACCCCCCACACACACACACTCATGCCTAAACTTTCTATTCCCCCCCACATGGGCACAAGGCCCAAGGATTCTTTCCCATACGTTGACCTAGGCTGCTATAAAATGCAGCAAGAGATCTCCACGCATGCCAAGGAAAAAGGCATAAAGGCAAGGAAATAAAGAGAAAGTTTAAACCAACTTGCATACCATAATTTATTCCATCACTCCATCTGACATGTCAGTCTAGGGGTCACATAGGGCTGCGAGTTTTATGGGGTTGCAGGGGTGATGTCATCCCCCTTAAATGTACATTTGGTCAAATTAGTCTGCCCCCTCTCTAGAGAATAGGAGTTATGATAAAGTTTTGTTGTTGGGACTTTTAGGATATTTAGAAAATATATTTTCCTTCTTTAATTAATTTTAATTTTTGATTTTAAATTTAAAAAGAGTATCAAACAGGGAATATTCCCTGTCATCCCAAGGGGATTATTATTTTTCCCCATACAAACTCCAGAGAGTTTTTACTCTTAGGGGGGTTTTTTTTTGAAAGTGTTATTTTTTTATGCAAATTATTTTTTTTGACAAGGGGGTGTATTTTTTTTTCTAATTGGATTTAAGCCAACCATATCTAATAAATCAAGGGCAATATTATTTATTTTCTTTCTAACGTTGATTATATTCACTGAGTTCAAATATTGTGTTTTAAACAATGAAATAGGATTACCTTGCTTCCTAAGAATTACAAAAATACAATGAAGTCCAAATCAAGCATCGAATTTTCTTTAACATACTTTGAATCTTAAATTGCATAATTGTATATATCACCATGTTATCTAATTAATCTAAATTAAATGAATATGATTTCCAAACATAAAAATGCCGCAATAAACTAAACATCATCACATCTGATTTTTAAGTAACATATGCAAAAGCTGAAAAAAACTATAAGACTCATATGCAAGAACATTACTCAATTTTCTTTTTCTATTGAACCACCTGATTCAAAGGCTCCACCAGGAAAGAACCAGGAAGAAAACTCAACATCATTGCCATTTCAACAATAAGTTTAAATATAACATTTTTACAGAGGAATATTATCCCGAGGAGAAATCTCCCAACATATTTGGAGTTCAAAAACAATCCTGAATTTCCTTCTTGGCTCCACAACAAGGAAATCATTATGAAGTCTGCAACACATCATGATGATCATGGAGAGAATAAAAATTGATCGAGAGACAACCAAACTCAACATGAAGACAAATTCAAACATTCACTCCCATCCAAGTTTGTACAATAGGTTCGACATTGAACCAAACTAGGGAGAAGGTGGATTTTTCCAATAGGAGATGTCAGACACAACACCATAACAGGTGCCCTTTCAGGGCTATAAACTCAAGAACTTTTGTTCTTCCATTCTTACATTCCAAAACTCAAAACATGGTTGTGCTGATGAGTAGGGGCCCATAACACCCTACTCTCTCTCCCTCTCCTTGTCCTAAGAAGAGACTCTACATTGTCAGAGTCCAACTAAAGACCTCCTCCCATATATGGCCACTTTTTCCCTGTCTGAGGGTGACTAATGCCAATACAACCCATACAATCCCTTCAAAATTCAAAGCAAAATAAAAAGGAAAAACATTTAAGAAAAAACTATTTCAATCCCTCCCAAACATATTCAACACACACATGAAACATATATATGCAAACATAATAACTTAAGCATAAAACAAAACATGAACAGCATGAGCTGAGGGATTCCTACCTTCACAATAAGGTTATGGTAATCGAACAAATTTGAGATGAGCTTCCTTTCCTCTCCTTCTCCTTCAATCTTGAAATGCTTTCTAAAACTAGAGATTGGGTGAACACTCAAACCCTCTCAGATTTGCCTCTAAATAAGATCCTAAACTCAACCACCTTCAAAAAGTAATAACTCCCCCACTTGCCTAAAAGTTCTAGAGTCTTCTAACTCAACTAGACATAAGGCTAACCTCAAGGTGGAGTTAAAGTTATCCAACTCATGATGAAAACATTCAATTTTCGCAATAAAGAAAAAATGAGGTTTTTGGGTGACCATAAAAGTCAACGAAAGGGGCTAGGGGGTGAAAAATGCCCCCAACCCATATCCATACCCCTTAGATACTTAGATTTCATGATTTTTGACCTTAAGGACTAATTAGGGACCTACCAAAATGCTAGAAATTTTTTGGACTTCCTAACAACCATAAAAAATGCAGATTAAATCACTAACCATGATTAGGGTAATTAATCTTGATTACTAACTGATTAGTAAAAAGGTCACTAACCTAGTCCAACTTAGATCTTTAGGTTGCTCAGTTAACCCTAACTATCATGTTGGAATGCATTTACAATTCATGAGTGTCAAACGACACTAAAAAAATCACTGTTACAAAACATTAACACTTATTGATTACAGAATGATACATTCATACATCTCATGATACAAATAAAATACAAACAATAGGGTTTGCGTATTTTGTTGGACTCAACCCTAGTTTCCATAATTGGTACATAGGGTTCAGTTTCATTTCTCCATTAGATTTTTTGACTAAAATATCTTGCACACTCATTGCACACATTAGTAGCTCAAGAAAATCACATGCATATAGATATATAACTCATCAGGATAATCACATAACTCACAACACACATCTTTCAATTAATTAACTAATTATCTCAATTCTGTTCATCTACTTAACTACTAATATTGCATGATCAAAGTGTTAATTCTCCGTTCACTTTCTACACTACTTCATCAGTATACATGTTCATAAAATATTGAATAATACAATTAAACATCTAAAGGTAAAACATTACACAACATAAAATAACATAATAATGTTCAGTGTATCCGATAATGTCTTGAAATATCGAGTCATGAGTATCAAAATAATAATGTATCAACTATGAAATGATGGGTTAGGACGAGGCCTCACACTAGAGCTCAGACAACACTACAATCTTCGTCACTTCTGTTGAATAGCTTGGTAGCCTCTTCTACACTCAATTTTCACTGTACATAGTCTTTGAAGCTTGGCAAACACCGTGAAGCTTGGAAAACACTGTAAATTGACTTAGGTGCTCAATAGACACTAGATTCTGACTACTTGGATCAGGAGCATATGAAACACTTGGTTAACATTGCATGATACATGATAAGCTCGGTAGTAATTATAGAGCTCAGTAGTAATGTAACCATTTGACTAAGTGTTGATTCACTAATAGACAAATTGACCTAAATGTCAACAATCTCCCCCTTTGGCATTAGTGAAAAACACTTATCAAACTAAAAATTTGAACATTCAAAACTATAAATCAAACCTTCCTTTATCGTCATTCTGAGTCTTCAACTCAGTTTTGAATTCTTACTATTGGGTAAGTGCACCAAGTTGTGGTGCCAAAAAAGTGACACTTTTTGTTTTCTTCTAATTTTCAATAGCGTGTACATGCTTTATAAAAAGAAAAAATATTATAAATGGGCTGCATACCCATAGCCCATTCATTTCTCCTCTATTTTCTAGTTTTCCCTCCTCACAACACGTACATGGATTGAGAGAATACAAGATTTTTGCCACCCGCCTTGCCAATATGCCTCCTCACCGTTGAAGTTCAAGATTACGAGCATGCCATATGTTATCTAACTTTCTTTTTGCATTATTTTATATGTTTTTTTAATATTATTTTGTAGGTTTTCTTCAATTTTTTTAAAAATTTGTTTATTTATTTAGATTTTAATTGATTTCTTATTAAGAAATGTGAATAATGAATCGGAAAATCCCCAAGAAGGTCAAAACCAAAACCCTCAACAAGATCCAAACCAAAACCCTCAAGAAGATCAAAACCAAAACCCTCCACAACAAGAACAACAAATTCCACAACCTGAACCAATTGCAAGTCCTCCTCTTGACACACAAGAAAACATTTTAAATGAAATAGAAAGATGCAAAACCGAATTAGAAGCACTCATTGGTAGGTTGAAAGCTTGTGGACAAACCAATCCAATGAGAGCTCAATTGGCATCCTACCTTGAGTCCATTAAGACCCACATAGCTTTTGTTAGTGGTCAGTTAGATGTTTGGCAAGTTAAGAGGGATGAACAAAAAAGATATTATGCAAATAAATTATCATATCAAGATGTTTAAAAAAAAGATATACCAAAAGGTAGGATTTGTGCATTATTTAGAAGGCTTGGTGAACAAGATACTGTTAGAGAGGGTACTAAAAAGTTCCCCATCCATTGGTGCATACATGATGGTATTAGAAATAATTTTTAGGATAGCTTTTGGATGGTTTTTGATGCCCCTCCTTGCAATAATCACGAGGTCCCAATGTATTTCTTAAGGAAATTGTATTGTGAGTTTGTCCTTGGGGAGATCCTCAATTATTTTGATATATTAGACTCTCAAGGTAGAGGTGGGGGGTCATCATTTGAGAGGCCGAGGGCATGTCGTGACCCTAATGTAGTTAGGGCACCTGTGGTCAAGCCATATGGTGAGCATGTGACTATTCCTTCAGTTGTGAAGGAACATGTAGAGGCCCATGCTCTAAGGACTATTAGTGCTTTGACTCAGACCCTCATTCATTACACGAGTCCATTAGTTGAGGAGGATCCTTCTGCACGTCGCGGTCACATGTGCACATCATGCAAATCCTTATGCACATTTGGCAATCATGCTGAAGTTGGTGCAGATGATGGGCTAGTGACTGATCAGTTCCTGAATGAGACATTTGACATTGACACATAGGTAAATTAAAATTATAATAAACTAATTTGATCACATTTCATATGTATAGTGAATGACTAATTAATTAGCATGTATTGACATTGTTCAAAATTCAAGGTCAGAGTGTTGGCGACCCTAGTAGCGATCCCCCGACCCCATTTTTCGTCCCATCGATGAGTCCAGAGGTATGTATTGATTTAATCATTTAAATGAATACATATATTTATTAAGTAATCATATGAAGGATTAACAAAAAAATTTATGCATGTGCATCAGTTCTCTACAGGACTGTTTACATTCACTACAGACTCTGAGCCTAGACGTGACATGAGCTTCGTAGAGGTACATTTGTTTCATGTTAATTTAATTCATTTGATTATATTTGTTTCATGTTTCATGTTACATTTAACATGTATTGTATGACATGTAGCTCTTGACATCTAAGACTCCTCATCTTCGACAATCTATCAATCGTGGAGTGGTTGCAGCTATGGCTAGTTCACAGCCATTGACTAAGGTATGAAAGAATTTTCTTGGTTTTAGTTGTTGTTTATAATAGTTAGTATCGAAATTTATAATTTTATTTATGAGTGATTATATTGATTCAATTTTTGTAGGGTCTTGTCACACTCAATCGTTTATGAGCCTTCGAGGTGGACTTGCTGAGCGACTATATGATAGCAGTAAGAAAATAATTAATTTTGTGTGTACATATATTTTATTTCAATGTATAATCATTATTAATTCATATCTACTTTTTTTTGTATCAGTTCAAGTTAGAGAAGGGCCTCAACAAGAGGACGAGTGAGCGTGTGAGGAAGACCCCATCATTGCCATCATCTCCCTCCACACAATGACTGAAGACCTCTAGAGATTTATTTCCTTCCCCTCATTGGAATGAGAAGATATAATTGATAGAAATACATGTATAGGCATCAGTGGACATATATGTTGGATTTTATGTCAGTGGACATATTCGATATACATTTGATGTATATATGACATTTTATATTTGATGTATGACATTTATTTGATGCATGACATTATTATACTTATGACATTATTGGTTAATATATGATATGTTTGTTCATGTATGACATTATTGGTTATCATAATATATTATGTGTTTGTTAATGTATGACATCATTGGTTATCATTTTATATTATATGTTTGTTCCTGTATGACATTATTGGTTATCATAATATATTATATGTTCCTTCATGTATGACATTATTGGTTATCATAATATATTATATGTTCCTTCATGTATGACATTATTGGTTATCATAATATATTATGAGGTTGCATGGGTACTTTTACCCACACCCCTAGTATTCGTACCCACGTACCCAAGTACCAGGTACTCAGTGGAGAGCATCATAGCTAAGGACCTTGATTGAGATTTTGATTTTTTTTTTTTAGTTTTTTGTTTGTGTATCAGCTCGTTTCTTATCAAGCTTAATTCAATACCTAATTAGTTCAAAAATTTAATAGAATATTGATTAACAATAAACTTTATCACTGTTTAAGCATAAGTTTATCATTTCCAATATGTCATTGTCATATGATTTATGATCTTGTTCATGTTTAAAGTTTTCCTTCTCTGTTAGTTGTTTATCAAGCTTAATTCAATACATAATCAGTTTGAATTTTTGATACAATATTGATCAGCAATAAACTTTATCAGTGTTAAAGCTAGAAATTTATCATTTGCAATATGTCATTGTTATATGATTTATGGTCTTCTTGTTCATGTTTAAAGCCTGCCTTCTATGTTATGCATCTAAACATTTATCATAAATTATTATTACAAACATATAAAAAATCTGAAACTGAAAACAATACATTACATTTGCAAACTTTATCACTGTTCTTGATTTGAAAAATCATTGTCATGACTCATAAATTCAAGTTTTCTATAAATATAAAAGTATAATTAAAAATAAAGTTTGACATACCCAAGTAACCCTATCCCCTATTATAAAAAATAGTTGTACCCATACCCATACCCGTACATGTACCCTAAGTACCCCAAGTACCCTCGTCCCCATGCAACCTTGTATATTATATGTGGATCTTGGTGTTTTCTATGAACCATACCAAGCTAGAGAAGATGAGGGGAAAAAAAAAACATAATAAGTTAGATGTTAAACTTTAATTGCAATGCACAAAATTATTATCCAAGAGCTACAATCTGAGATGTTTTACATATTGGTGCCTAATCTATTCCCCTAATCTACCACTAAGATAGCTCCTAGAAAATGGCAGGGCTAGATATGTCACTGCAACTGTTTGTAGTTAGCAAATATGTCAGGACAGGTGCCACTGGACATGTGTGGAAAGTTTTTAGAAGACTTACATTATCGTGTTTCTCTGATGTGTTCTGTAGGTGATGATTTTATTGTTGATAGAGCAATAGAGGGCTTATCTTAGTATAGAAAGAGTTATGTATCCATGAGTCCCCCAAACACTTGAGAAGCATTAATACCCATTGTGTCCAATTGCAAAATGAGACATGGAGATTTATGAACAATTTGCACTTTTGTCTACCCCTATCCTTTGGAAGGAACTTGTTGTGCTTCCATCATTAGGAAGAGGGTGTCTCTTGTTGGAAAACTTAGATGTTGATTGTTGATGATCTGGTTAGTATTCGTTGGGGTGGCACATAAAGGATTGAGTTCAACTGAAAATAGAGCCTTTGTAGCATTGTAGATTTCAATAGAGGTGGCTAGTAATGGCGTGAGAGTTTTGAATTGAAAGCAAGGTGCATAACAAGCTAGGTAGGAAGATTGATCTCAAAGGTGGTGTCTAATCCTACTTACTTGGTGATGTTATAGTGCTCACAATGCAGTGGACAAGCTTGTGGTGCTGCCTGTACTTGGTAGTTATGTTCTACGAAATGGTTTGCATATATTGCTATATTTTTTAAATTTGTGTGATGAATTCGACGACTTTGTCAACTTCATCTTAAGGTAGAGTAATTGATGCTAAGGATAGTAGCATAGGATAAGCCCTATCATTCAATTATAGAAGTTGAAATTGGAGCAACATGGAAAGGGTTGTGGTTTGTAGAGTTGGGAAGAGCTTTTCCATAGTTGTGCTTAATGAAAAGTAGGCTTCCATCCCATATGTGCTTCTTGAAGTAGTACATTTGAAGAAGGTGCAATATTAATCCTTTTACCAAAGGAACTAGATCAACTTTGTGCCCGTCAATGACCAAATTGTCGTGTGGGGGTGTCTAAAAAATACAGTGGGATTGATTAGAGATGATGGTACTTTGATTTCGTTAACAACTCAACAACATAAGTTTCACAAGTCCATATTCATCAGTAAAAACTATAGTTTTTGTTCTCTTATCTAACAAAATTTGCAAGCTGTAAGCATTTAGTATTGGCCATGTTACATCTCCTTAGCACAGGATCTATCTGCCCTATGATGAATAACTATTGTTGAATCACTGCTGATTTTTTCCATAATTTACCCAACAATCCATTATGTCAACATACGCTGAGAAGGGAAGGGCAATGTTTGATAAAAGGTGTTGGCTGATCATCATTTCTATGACTGGGACTTCATTATGTTCTTCCATTGTTCCCATTCTATCTGCTCAGTATATAATTCCCTCCATTTTTTGCACGTGTGTTTACATATTGTTCCAAATATGTCAACATCCTCCTCTCTATTTTGACCTAATTTCACACCATATTTGCAAGCTTCCATTATTCAAATAATTGTTTACATTTTGTCATGCCCTAAATTTACAAGGTAAAAACTCAACCAATATATATATATATATAAAATTTAATTTTCATGCCATATATCACCATTAGCTAACACTTCATGATCCCAAAGGTAACTCATAATCAACATGACTTCACTTAGGGTTGCAAAATAAGCTATTATATATGTACTAGGATTTATTTACGAAGGTATCCTAAATATTGACCTAGAAACTTACCGCCCATACTTAGTATTTAGTTTGTATATTTCGCTTTATAATAAATGAATCTAATTGCTAACATTTTGGTATTGCTAGTTCATCATCAATCATTTAATCATATGATAATATATTGTGTGATGTTCTTTGCATAATTCTCATAATTTTGATAAGGAAAGAATGTTTGATTAATATTTATATACAATGACACATTGTTTTATATATAACATTTAGAGAATTATTTTACAAGTATCATAGTTCTATTTAAACTATTCATTAATTATCATATGTTAACTATACAATTTCCATGGATATTATTAAATTTTACTTACTCATTAATCCATCTAACATATCATCACTAAAATTTGATTCAATCCTCACTATACATTAGTAATATATAATCTCCTACTACACAAAACATCTACCGACTACTTTACCGCTTTCATGCTGGAAGATTCCATCTTATTACATTTTCATCTCATCTATATCCTCTCAAATGGGTCACTAACTAAATTACTAGTTATATACATATAATTACTTAAATTTATCTATTTTAATTAATTAATTAATTAATTATCATTTTTTATTTCCTGGATCAGTATTATAATCAAAATGATTATTTAACATTTTAAGTTACATGTACTTAGTAATGTAGCTTCTCAAGCTTTACTAATTTGATGTACGTATTCAATGCACTAAACAATAAATACTATGATTGCAACATATGACTACATAATTAAATAATTATGAACCCCTTCCATGATAACTTATTGTAAGAATTTTCCTAAGGGAAAAATTCACCCAAGAACTAAGAACTCAAACACAAGCACACAGTAGACCAAAAATGGATATGATCAATTAATTAGAGTATGTCCTAATACATTGCTCTGTTGAGAATGTGATGTTCAACACACTAGGAGTGCTTGTATATAAAGGCCTCTCAGGAAGCACCTAGAATGTCTTTAGAAACAACCAGAAGATAAGACAACTAAGCACCTTATCCAACATTCTAGATGAATGGATAAGAATGACTAAGTGTCATATGTGTGTAGAAGATTCCTGTGTTGTAGAGAACATGTGCTTAAAAGAGGTGCGGACCCCTGTGATGTCATCAAGACAATTCACAAGAGTGCACAAACTCCTAAGTGTCTCACAAATAAAATTATACAAATTAAATAAATAATGCATTAACCTAAGTAAACTTAAGTAAGTGTAATAAGTAAATACTTATTTACACCAACACTTATTATAATTATTTATTTTATTACTATCAATGGATATTTATAGCTAGTAAACTACTAGCTAAATCCCTTAACAAGCTTAGACTTTAACATTAATCAAATCTTACACTTTACCTTCTAAATTTAACCATACCATTATACTTGCTAACTACCATTTTGGTTATTACTAAATTTAAATACAAGTTCTAATAATAAGTTTAACTACCATCTATTACTAGATCTAATTTACAATTCTAATTTATTACGCATGACTCGAATATCAAACTATTCCTAAACATTAACACTTAAAAAAAAATCACTTTCCTACCTTAAAACTAGGTGTCAACTATAAGCCTTCACTTCCTCCTAAACACTTAACATGACAACTAGGGGAGAGGACCCAGTAGTTGTGCACCCTAACTTTGCGCTTCTCAAAATCCTACGTGGAAATTTCAAATCACTCTCATTTTTTGATAGTAGCTTACTTGGCAAGTCCCCTGCTTATAACTAAGGTTTCAGAGCCACATCATCAAATATGATGCCACATCAGCATGCTTTTTGTCAAAGTGTCCAAAACAACCCCCCAAAAAAGTGAGACCAATCATAGTGTATTGGAGACCCCATACTTGTGCAGCTGACGTGGCATCACACTATTGGTTGTTTTTTGGAAAAAGGGACACTTTTCATTCACTTATGGATAATCATCATTAACAAAAACAACTTTAAAGTCACATCCATTGGTACAATCTTGTCAAAAATGTTGGATATTAAATCGACAAGTATGGGTATTAAGTTAACGACTACTATCACAACTATTGGAACATGCACAACTACTAGGTCCTCTCCCTTATTCCCCAAGGCACCAACCACTGACTACTACCCATGTGAAAACATTAACAAGGTTTGGGTCCCTCATCCCATTTCATCCTTGGCACCTAAATTGATGATTTTCAAAAAAATAAACCTACACTATTACCTATACACACTTAATACAATAGCAATATTCCTCATCTTACCAACACCTAAATGCTACAACCCACCTTTCTAAGAATCTCAAAAATCAAGACAACGTTCTTATTGGTCGATGGGTTCCTAAACCTCCCCTTATCCATATCCTAATAAACCCCTTACATCTAATACTAACTCCTAACTACACTCCCTTAAATTAAATACTCCCATCCCCCTAAGTCCAATCATGTGGACTCCCTAGTCAAATCTGTACCCTCTTATGCAGATACTATTATGATCCCCTAACCCAAGCATCCAAGCGCTATGTGCTTCTCCCAACTTCCTAATGCATTGGGATTTCATCAACGACCATGAAGGGGCACATACATGTTTGCTAGGTGGGGTTTCATGTACTTCAATGGCCCTTTACATCACCTAGGAAGGAGGAATGAGAGGAGGGGTGGAAATCATGTGATTTCCCCCTTTTCTCCATATATTTCGCAGAGCCCACCTAGGTATTAGTGCATTTTATTAGTTTTAGGGTCACTTATGACCCATCGACTATGATGTTGAGGCAACGGCTACCCAGCCAGTTATTTCGACTGGTTGGGCATCTCCATCCATCTTCCTTCCGTCTCTCCCGTGCCGTCAGCTTCTTCTTGGCAAGTGGGACATGACGGGATAGAGGAATGGGCGATGGAGAAATTTGAAATGAAGGGCCTATCAGATGCCGTAATTCTAGGCCTACGTGTAAATGTACGGCTGCCGAGGGTTTGCACGTGAAGCTGCTGAGAAGCAGTTAAAGCAGCATTGTCGTTTATATTAATAAAATAGGAAAATGTATGTTATAAAATGTTTTATATTTATCATATGTATGTCACACATATTATAAAATAAAATATTTAATATCTTTTAAAAAGAAATATATGTTTTTATTTTATTTTTATGTATTAATATTAATCTAGAATTCTTATAAAGATGAAATACATTAATTTTAATTTTATGTTTATTATTATTATTTTATAATATTTTTCATATTAAATATATGACTTTAGAATTTGACCTATATTTATATGAAATTAAAGAATTATCTTTCCATAAATTATATGAACTCAAATATTTGTCTACTTTGTTTAAAAAAATTATGATTTTAAATTATGCAATATTAGTATTGATTTAGAATTAGAAACATGCAAAGATGAACATAAGATTAACTTAAAATAATTTATAATATTATATTTATATTTTTTCAATTAAAATATACGACTTTAGAAACTATGTGATTTTATTAGTATATATTAGATTATTATATACTAATGTTAATTTGCATCAACAAATGAAATTTACACCTATCTTATTACTAGGAAAGCCCTTTGTTAGAATATAAAATAGGAAAATGCATTTAATAAAATGCATTTATTATATTTACCAAACTCTAGTAAGATAATCTAAATTAACATTAGTATATACTCTAGTATGTTCCAAGGTGGGGAAGGTGGGAATGTGCCAAAAGAAATTTTGTTTATGACTGCTTACCAGAATGCTCCATGTTGTTATGTTAGAACATTACTAAGAATAAAGTGACATATTTGATACTGAAAATTGTTGAATGATTTTATGGTTTCATCATAATTTTATTATATCAAATAGTTTTTTATAGAGTAGTATACTATGTTGAAAGTTAACATAAAAATTTGTTTATAAATTTATTTAATTTTTTTAACAATAAAATATAATGGTTGTAACTGATAGAATGTTAATAGTTTTTTTTAATTATAAAAGTGCATAAATCAAATAATTTCCTAGAGCAACATCTTAGAAAATAAATAAAGAAATCAAATATACAAAATATAAATCTTTTGTTAGTATAATCTAAAATTTTAACTTTAAAAAGAAATGCATGCAAGTTTTAGAATTCTAGTAGTTCTTATGAAAAACATATAAGACAAAGAAAGAAAGATGAATATACAATTTTCTTAAAAAAATTATTTACATACGAAAATATTAAAATAATTAATAAAAATAGTCAATTTTTGAAATTACATAGAATTTGTAAGATTTAATAAAAAATAATATTATGTATAATTCCAATAAAATCTTTAAAAGGTATTATCTTATTTAATATAGGAGATAATTGACAAACATGGATATAAATGATTCTAAATCAAATCAATCATTTGGGCCTAGCTCACTTTCCTACTTTCTTTATATAACATTTCCCTTAAGACAAATTATTTTAATAAATTGTTATTACATCTATTATATGGTATATAAATCCATTATTACACTCTATTAAATAGAATTTAAACTAAATGTTATATATAATTTATTTCAATTCTATAAATTTAATCAAACATTCATGATTCAATCTATCATTTTTGACAAAATAGAGGAACTCAAACTCTATGAAAGCTCTTCTTATTAGGACTCAAAACTCTATCAAATCTCTTCTTATTATATTGAATGAAGGCCTCTTCTAGTTATTTGTACTTAGGTTAGACAATGTCTTCTTTGATTTCTATTATATTCAATCTAAATTGATTCAATATAAGAAATATATACTTAATTTTTATACATTATATATTTGATATTATTCTAACCTATCTTATGTTTGTGAAAGTGTTGCTATTATTTATTTTTGTCAATTTTCCTTATGATATTATAATTCTATATCAAAAATTAGTTCAATGAACTTAATCATTTTATCATTGATCTATTAAACGAGGTGATTTTTTTTTGGAAGAGATAAATAATACGTATGGAAATCATATTTAAATCATTTATTATTATTATTATTATCTTTGTGCTTATTTTAGACATAATTATATTATAGATCCTTTTGTTAATATAAGTTAAGATTGTTCTCATATTATATTTATTAACCATGCTATTTATTAAGATTTCAAACTATCTTTATATGTGATAAATGCTAAAGGAAAGAATATTTGATATTTATTGGGATGATGAATTTTTTCCTATTGATCTACAAATTAAAATAAAAAGGTCATTGATATATTAAATTGTATAGTTTTGAAATCAAAATATATAAACTAATTTATAACTTCTATCTCATAAATTAATAATAATACCAATTAAATATAGATGAGAAATAAATAATGGTTTGGACTCCATTTCTCTTTAAATAATGAATATTTAATACATTAAAAAATTTATTATTACTTAAAAATCTTTATAAATTCAATGAAATTTGTAACATAACTATATTTTAAAACACATTGATATTTAATATTTCCAATTGAATCAAATCTTCGTCGCATTCCACATTTTGTATATTTTGATACCAACTACAAATTAGGATATTACTAATACCATCTATTTTTATGTACTTACTAATAGTTGAATTGATGTAAATATTTCAATCAAGACACTATGTCCCTTCAAAATAGGAAGAGTAATATACTTTACTAAGCGACTCAATTGATTTAATAAAAAAGATTACCTTTGATATAATGATATTATATAATTTCATATTTTATGTAGTACAGTCACAATAGATACTATTTACTTACAAATACCCTTACACTCTTCACGAAACATATTCCCTATGAATCATTTTAATATGATAGGACCTTGAATCTATCATTTTGAGTGCAACTACCCTTTAAATTTTATGATTTTATCATATGTTTATTTAATACTTTTAGTTTTTCAACCCTAATTGGATAGTATATTAATTATTTTTCTTTCTCAGTTGGAGTTATATGAGATCATAGGGTTTTAATCATCATGCAATCATAGAAAATAATCTAGAATCACATTTATCTTGTGAAAACTTATCCCAATTCTTTGACTAATAAACACTTACATATGCACTTATTTCCTCAAAAATATTTTATCTTCAAATTACCGCACTAATTTAGGACACATGCAAATGAAAATGTAATCTTAAACCAATTGTCATTTGATGCCAAAGTTGAATAATTTACATGCGGGCCTAGAATTACGACATCTGATGGGCCCTTCATTTCAAATTTCTCCATCGCCCCTTCCTCTGTCCCGTCATGTCCCACTCGCCAAGAAGAAGCTGACAGTACAGGAGAGACGGAAGGAAGACGGACAGAGATATCCAGCCAGTCGAAATAACTGGCTGGGTAGCCATTGCCTAATGTTGATTGGGCCAATTTTTAACAAGGGTTGTTTTTTTAAATATATATTTCCCTTATCTCCCAAGATGGAGGCGCTTGTGAAAGGGGGCAACAGGCTTATGTCAGTGCCTAGTCAACTTCCTCCCATCTTTTCATGCATTCAAACATGGTTCTTGAAAAGAGAGGTGCCTAGGAGATTGGGAGTCCTATGTCCCACTAATAATATGTAAAGTTTATTTGACTTCTTTATTCCTTACCTTTTTGGAAGATGGGCGGCCACCTAGTGTTTATTTAAGTTTGTATATTTTTTTTGTTTTTGTTTCGGGATATCTTTATTCTCCTAAAGCTTGGCGCCTAGGTACTAACATTTAGGATGGATATTTTTTCTTTCATTTGTTTTATGAGCGCATATAGGAGTACTTATACTCATGTGCTTACACTTAGGGCATATGAGTAGTCATATTCTTATGTAGATATTTATTTTAGTGTTTTAGATAGGAATGATTAGTTTATTAGTATTTTATAATGTAAATTCTAGGTATATTTCTTTTGATTATTATATTGGTCTGTAATTTCTTATCCTCATACAAATTTTAGAGGACCAAATATACACCTATAGGATTGTTCTTATGCATTTGGACTATGTATCTTCTCAACCAATTTCTCTTAAATCCTACCATAGAGTTTAAGTGGTTATAGTTGATGATGGGATAGTGTGGTTTAACCTAGGAAACTATTAGAGCCCATGAATCTAAGTGATCTAATGCTCATGCACATGTAATGATCTAGCAAATAAAATAACTTTCTTCCATCAAGTTGAATGCAAAACATATTTAATTACAATTTCAACCATTCATGCATTAAATTAAATCAACTATATTTAAAGATGCAACTTCTATATTATGAGTTGATCATCTATATCTATAGAATTCTTCAATACAACATTTAAGAAAATTATTTTACTAAATGATTGCAAATAACATAAGAAGAAGGACCCTATTACATAATTACACTGTATAACATCAAATCTCATAATGGATATTTTCTTACAAGTATAACATATGAAACATCTCTCAACCTTTCCTTGCACAATTTCAAACAAATAAAAATGATACACTTTTCTTTTACATCAACATGGAATCACAAATGGGAGCTAGATAGCACAATTACATTGAGAGGACATGATACATTTGTCCCTCTTTACACACTTGGATCTTCTCCACTTAGACAAGGGTTATCCCTAATACTTCATGGCATCTTCACAAAACCTGCACATAACACACAAAATAGGAACCATGGAGGCTCACCTCCCAACCTAGGCTTCTATGAAGCCACCCACTGAGTAGGGGAAACAAGACCCAAACTAGGTTTCATTCCAATCTTACAAATGCATGAATATCACATTACAACACTTAACAATCCCATCCAAGGCATTTCACAAAGGTTCACCAATGGAACCTTGAACATAGGGTGAAGGTGTGCTCTCAAGGAGGTTTGCCATATCATATCATATTTTCCATAAAACAACTTTTATTCCCTTTTAGGGCTTCAAAATTCAACAAATAACATGCCCTTTCAAGGCTTCACAAATCAACAAAATACCATGCCCTTTCGGGGCTTCATAAACATCCTCCACCACACACTACCAACAACTTTAGCTTCCTTCAACCCATACTTCATTTACTTCCTTTCTTCACCATTTTTCCCTTATCACCCCCAAGGCAGGATATGAATAAAATAGCATACAATGGAGCCTATACTCTAAGGTCCTCAATAATGCAAGCCCAACTTATGCCCTTCACCCTAGACTTCCCTTCCCTTCCCACAAGGGTGAGTGAAGCCATCACACCCATGATCACATTCACATTCCAATCCAACAAGAAACAAAACCAAGAAGAAGAACCAATAAATCTTCAAGAACACCACACATTCTCACAATGCCACAACACAATATCAATATCCATAATGCAACAAGAACACAACACTTTCACACTATGCCAAAGTCCATATCACAAGATTTACAATGCAATGCATACTCCATTAATAAATCTTCACACTTGCAGATTTGCTTAACCATACTAAAAGAAAGAAATAAAAAAGAAGAAAATTTTGAGACACCAACCTTGGTCCAAGCTAGGGTAAGGATAGTTGTAGTACAGCTCCCTTAATCTCCCTCCAAGCCTAACTATCTCCAAAATTAGAGAGTGGGTGAACACCCCACTAGTTTGTCCAAGACCCTCTAATAAGGTCTTCCCACTAACTTATTTTAGCAAAAACACTAAGCCACTTCCTCTTACAAACTTGTCTCCTCTAAATTTTCTATTTTTGACTTAGTGGGAACATGGGGGAAGACACATATGACAACTCCAAATTCGAATTGATGGAAGAATGCATGGGTAAAGGGGCTCCCTAGGCTATCTAGGCACTCACATGATCAAAATTAGGTTCCTAACTTGATATACTATCATATGGCTAACTTATTTTAACATAAAAGACACCTTGGGACCACCTAATGACCCCTCAAAACCCTAGTCAAGTCCAAATTCAAATTTCTTATGATTGAGACCCATCCTTCCCTTGTCAAGTGGGTTTAATTACTTATTAATAGGGTGATTAGTTTTAGGGTAAATTGCCACCATGTTCCAACCCAAAATGACATGTCAATCACACATAAAATTCACAAGTGTCAAGTGACACATAAAAACACATTCACCTTATCATGACATACTCCTAATGCATCTAAATTATGATTAAACATTTCCTCATGCAAACAAATTTACATTACAAACAATTTTTTTTCACAATGAGGCTTTTGAATCTTCCAAAGATTCACCTTGGTTAAACTATGTTCACATAGGTTTGGAACTTGTTTCCCCCAATAATTTCCATGGTTCCACTTCTTGCACATTAAACTCGAGCATTAGTAGTCCAAGGAGGTCATATAAAACATATATCGTAAATGCATAATTTGAATTTTATGAAATCCATATAAACATAATTCAAATAAATTTTCCTTTCCTAGTTATTTCCATTTAAATCATCTAGGATGTTAGAATATCAAATTTGCATATCATAAACCATCATATTAACATTTATCTACATTTGAATAACATCCAAATAACCTTTATCTGCATATCATTAATTATCATAAACATTTATCTCATAAAGCATCATAATCACATTAACGTTTATCTATAAATTAGAAATCATCAAAATTAAATTAACATTTAGCATCACATCAAAATCTAATAGTGTCATGTCATAAAATTGTGTCCATATGTTTTCGAACATTTCTTACACAATAACTGGTTCTAAGTGCCTATAATAATGTAAAACACTACCAAAGTATCAAAATGCATAGATAAAACAATCCACTATCCATCTAAGTCTTGAATAACTATCCAAAATATCAAGGTCTCGAATATCAGAGTGTAAATAAAATGTCCATGCTATGATAGGTCTAGGTGAGGCCTCACACATTTGTAGTTTGGCTCTGATACCATGTTAAATTCCAAAGATTCAGCTCGGCATGCTCAAGAACATTTGATATCTCAATAGGATGGGACGAGGTTGGGGATAGGGTTTACCTAGCCACCTAGAGCTAACAGAATAGATAGTTCGATCCTAGGATGAAAGGTGAGAGAGATTTGGCAGTTGGCAATTTTGTACTATCCAACACTACAAATTTTAGCATCACTCGAGATGGCATCACAAAATTAAAATGGAGTATGATCTCCAAAAAGTGAGAGAGGTTACTGTAGGTCTCCATAACATGGTCTTATAGGAATTGGAATCACATCCATACCTCGCATGAGCTCTGAGATATGACACGTCAAAGATCGTTGCCCTATGGCATTTAGTGACCCTTAGGGACGTTTTGGTTTGGCATGCCCAAGAATGTTCGAGTGCTCAATGGAACAAGATGAGGTTAGGGATAAGGTTTACCCATCCACCCAGAGCTAATGAAATAGATAGTTCGATCCCACGATGAAAGGTGAGATAGATTTGGTAGTTGGCAACTTTGTATTGGCTAACACTACAAGTTTCAACATCACCTAAGATGGTGTTGTAAAATCAAAATAGAGTGAAATCTCTAAAAAGAAAGAGAGGTTATTGTAGGTCTCTGCAACACGGTCCTATAGGAACTAGAATCACATCCATACCTTGCATGGGATCTGAGATATGTCCCGTCAAAGATTGTTGCCCTATGGCATTAGTGATCCTTAGGGATGTTTTGGTTCAACGTTCTCGAGAATGTTCGAGCACTCAACGGGATGAGATAAGGTTAGGGACAAGGTTTACCCAGCCACCTAGAGCTAATGGAATAGACAGTTTGATCCCATGACAAAAGGTGAGAGAGATTTGGTAGTTGGCAACTTTGTACTGGCCAACACTAAAAGTTTTAGCATCACCCAAGATGGTGTCGTAAAATTAAAATAGAGTAAGATCTCCAAAAATGAGGGAGGTTACTATAGGTCTATGCAACACGGTCCTATAGGAACTAGAATTACATCCATACCTTAGACAAGCTCCAAGGCATGCCCTATCAAAGATCACTGCCCTATGGCATTTAGTGACCCTCAGGGACATTTCAGTTCGGCATGCCCGAGAACGCTTGAGCACTTAATAGGACAGGACAAGGTTGGGGATAGGGTTTAACCAGCTAGCTGGACCTAACGAAACCCTTAGGGATGTTTTGATTCAGCATGCCCAAGAATGTTCGAGCACTCAACAGGATGGGATTAGGTTAGGGACAAGGTTTACCCAGCCACTTAGAGCTAATGGAATAGACAGTTCAATCCTAGGACAAAAGGTGAGAGAGATTTGGCAATTGGTAACTTTGTACTGGCCAACACTACAAGTTTCAGCATCACCTGAGATGGTGTCACAAAATCAAAATATAGTATGATATCCAGAATGTGAGAGAGGTTATTGTAGGTCTCTGAAACATGGTCCTATAGGAACTAGAGTCACATCCATACCTCACACGAGCTCCAAGATATGCCATGTCAAAGGTCGCTGCCCTATGGCATTTAGTGACCCATAGGGATGTTTCGGTTCAGCGTGCCTGAGAATGTTCGAGTGTTCAATGGGATGGGAAAAATTTGGAGATAGGGTTTACCTGGCCACCTGAACCTAATGGAACATACAGTTCAATCTCATGATCTTTTTTCCACTAAGTTTCAAATTTGAGCAACTTTTACAACTTTCAACAATGCAACTTTGCACAAAAAGTGCAATTCTTACATTTTTCACTTGATTCAAATTCTATGACTTGGAAAATTTTTGGCAACGCTAAAATAAATTATTTTCAAATGCTCATCCCTTTACCAATTCTCAAACTCCTGCAAAGTTGTCAGCATTTTTGTAATTTTGCTTTGACAACTTTTGCAATTTTTTTGCAATGTTTGACATCTTAATTCCTAGATGCCTAAAACATAACCTAATGACCCTAAGGACCTTTATAACCTTCTAAGGAATATAAAAATTCTTTTTGACTTGAAAAATCACTTATATTGCTCATTTTTATGCCTAAAAAGTGGCCCATAGTGTAACAATAGAGACTTGGTCCAAAACAACCATACCTCATCATTTGATATGTTATAGAGGAGAAAAATGGGTATCTTAATCTTAAATTTATTTTCTTGATGTTATGGAAAAATGAAAGAGGACAACATTTTATGCTAGTGTTTGTATTGGAATTATCATTGTTCCCTTAGCTAGTGTTTTTCATGAATTAGAGTATAATAATCCATCTTTTGTTATGACTGAGTTCAATATTTTAGTGTTCTTATTGATTAGTGTTGAAAATGATTTGAGATTTGAGTTAGTGATGATATGAAGTCTCTAAATGGTATTCATACTTCTTGTTGGTGTTCTTAGATCATGTTAATGCTTCACATTGATTGAGGAGACCACATTTTTATTTATTTGATAATTTTTTTGGTGTTTCTTTATTTAAGGTCTAACTGATTTGATGAAGTAATAAGTTGTGATTCTTGGTGCTACTTTGGTGATACCATTGCATGCTTTTGGTTATTCATTTGGGTCCTATCCAAGTCTTGGATGACTTGATTTGGATAACATTATTGATTAAACATAATATTTATATCTTTTATTGTAATAGGCAATAGCAAACCTTGTTTACGCTTAATCTTTGTAACATGTATAAATGAGATAACATTTCTATAATTGAGAGTATGTTAAGTATGCAAAGGAAATATATTGTATGCATTTTATGAATAAGTAGAAGTTGTGTTTCATTAGATTTGTCTTGGTATTTGAGATGTTTATCTTCTTGGTTGTAGTCGACATTATGTCCACTCTCTTGTAATCAAGATTATATTAGTGAACCCAACTAAAGGAAAAATCTAAGATTTATTGTAAGAAATGTGCTCTACATAGCGTGTCCATAAATTGGGTCATATGCCTCTAGATGTAAGTGGATTGATTTTTTTTTTCTATTTTTAAAAAAATTAGGAGTACTTTTTCATAGTACACATATCTTGTGGTTTTGGCTCCCACTAGGTTTTCCCTAATAGGTTTCCTCAAGAAGATATATGATGCAGAGCCCTTCATTATCACCTTAAATAGACTAACTTAACTTGAGGATTCAATAATATAATTTGGAATCAACTCAAGGAATTAGTCCTACTCAAAGATCAAATGGAGTTCTCCGACTTGGTAGATTACTTCCTCAACCATGCTCATGAGTTCATCATCTCATTGTCTCAATCCAATCTATTCAAACTTCAATACTCTCCTGGGTTACGTAGTGCACCTAGTGTCTCCAACAAACCAAATATCCAATCAAGCTTACCACACTAACCCTAACACCTTGGATAACCTTTTCAAGGCCTATTTACCATGATCCAACTCTTCACCAACTCCAACCAACTCATCTTTCACCATTTCACACTTTAGCCCTCGTAGGCCTACTTATTAGCCTTATCAGACAGAAATCTGCAAATTCCATGAAATGTTTCCAAACAACCTGGTAAGTAATTAACTTTCCAAATACCCTTTTGGGCATTATAAAACCCCTATCAATCTCAAACCTTCACCTCTTGACTAGTGAACCTTTCTACTGCTGATTGCACATGCATTTAGGCCTAATTAACCTACCCCAACAAAGGAACCCTATCCTCCACTAATCTCCAAGACTCCCCAATCTAAAAAAATCTTTCTAGACCTCTTAAGGCACAATATTATCAAACTCCCAAAGTATCACCATTCATCAAACTCCCAAATCAACAAACCCTCACTATTTGAACAAGAAACCAAGGGTTTTGTAGAAAATACCCCTCTAATTCACTCAAAACTCTAAAAAAGGTTCAAAAAACTTACAATCCATCTAAAAAGATCTTTTCAAACATTGGTTACCCTATTCATCCCTCAGATTTGGTGCAGGAGCACCTAGGTAGGCTAAAGGGTAGACCTAGGGCTTCTTTGGTGTTTTTGGCTTGTAGTGATGCTAGAAACATAAATAGAGTAATAATAATATCAATTTGGTCCTAATGTGAGCTTAGATATGTTAGAAAAGCCTCACAATGCAATATTGCTCCTAATTGCTCAAAATTGCTCATTTGGCTCAATAGAGCATTTTTGAGTTTTGAGGGCCAAATAGGGTCATTATTAGGTGTCTTGGATCCATATTAGACTTTTTGGAAAGTTTGGTAGCAAGTATAGCAAGTTTGGGTAAAAAGATTGCAAAATTGCAAAAATTGCTCATTTCTTGCAAAGTTGTCATTGACAACTTTTGCAACTTTTATGCAAAAAGAGAAACTTCTTCGTGGGAGCCCTTCAACCATTTAAAGTAGTTGTAAATTTAAATTCTAATCCTATATAAGGTTGAACTCAACCTTTTTAAGGGGTTGGAAGAAGGAAAAATGACAATGTATGAATTGTAATTAGCATTTTGTTTATTACAATAGTCACTTGCTTTGAGTGCTTTTTTCATGCTTTGTAAAGATCAAGCTTAGGGTTTTATGAGTTGAAATTTTTAGTATTTTTTTTCCTTCATTTATTTTTTTAGTTTTTGTGTTGTTACAAAGATTTTTGTGTGTTCAAATAAAATATTTTGAAAGTTAGCAGGTTGTTGTTCTGAACTAGGCAGCCAATAAAAAATGGAGTCTTAGGGCCACTTCCCACTGTATAAAATGTATGACCTTTTGGGATTTGGAAATAGACTCCTTTTACATTATGTAAAGAAAAGGAGAGCACATGGGAAGTGCAGCAAGCATTTTTAGCATGATGCCCTAGGCAAGCAAACCATGTTTGGTTAGGGATCACAAATCTGGAAAAAGAGCATTTGGAGTGGATTGAAAGGTCTGATTCTTCAATCCAAGAATGTGGTGAGTAAGCACATGATGAGGGATAACTCCAATCCAAAGGAGGAGTCTTGGTAAGGAGTTTAAGGAGGTTTAAACCCCAAACAACACCAAAATCCTTGAAACCCTTAAATTAAGCCTAAAATTGTGCTTGGGCTGTACAGACAAGTTGGGGGCTTAAGAATTACAAAATATTCAAGTATTCTGAAAAGGGTATCCAGAAATGTGATTTTTTTTGGACATTATTAAGTGATTTTTTAGAATATCTCAGTTTTAGTACATTTAGAGGGCTAATTCTTGTAGCCTTTTTCCAAGCAACTAAGTACAAATTGACCTGTGAATTTCAATTTGCATAGAGTTTTGCACTTGTTTTGGGTATAGTATGTTGATGAGTAACCTAAGGCATGCCTAGGTATTCATTTGACCAAATGAAAAGGTCCAAGGAGCATTGGGGTTATTTGTGTGATTGTGGAAGTTTGAGCAATCTTGTACTAACTTGTTGATGTGCACCGATTAAAGAAGTGGGATCTCTTTGATAAAATCCTTAGAGGCATAGGGTGTGAAAAAAACACTATTTTATTAGGTGGAATACCTAAGAAGACCCTACAAAGCTTAGGGTTTGTGAGAAAGATTGGTTGTCACATCAAGATCATTCCCAACCATGATTGGTATCAGACTGGTTTCCCTTAATCAACAATTTCCCATCTTTTTGGGTTCTTCAAAGACTTAATCCCAAATCCCTACATATATTCACTATATTAAAAGGATCTATTATTCATTTGACTCACCACACAAATCACTGGAAACCCATTAGTGGGTGAGTCAAGGCACTTAATAAAGTCCTTGCATTAATGACTATCTATAGTCACAATACAGGCATAGTCACTTATACCAGTGATTTCCTTAGCTTTATCACCAAAAAAAACACTGAAGTTAATGCATAAACATATAAGGTAAATAAAAGAAAATGTATTTACACCAAGTTTCAACCAAGTTCATGTTTCTATATTGAAAGAAATTTTTTGTTATTGGGATTGTACCCATGGGTCAATAGGCTTCTAAAATGCAAAAAATTTGAATTTTATTCATAAAACTTCCATCTTTGTTTCCATTACATATTTTATCATTATGGATCATATCTCCCTTCTAATCACATGGAAGAACTTATAAATAGACCCCATCTTCTTTCACAAACCCAACAACAACTTCTTAACTGTTTGTAACTATTTGCAACAATGTACTAACTTAACATATGAAAATATTGTCAAGTTGACAACAAAAAAGTTTTCAACTCAAAAAATCAACATTTCTATACTAATCTAAAGACTCTTTAACTTATTTACACTATAAAACTCTAAACATATCCATTAGTCCTTTCTCTTAGCCATTTTTGGCATTCTTGACAACATTTTGTCAATTTTGCAATTTACATCTATTTGTGCATATCTTGTATCTTAACCTTGAATGACCTATGAATCCTCCATACTATGAATTTGATGAGACAAATACATTAAATTTGACAATGACATTAACATCAAATGACTTTTAACTCCTTGAACCTCACTTGTGCCATTTTGGCCTAAGTTTGCCCATTCTTGGCAATGTATTACAAATTTGACAATTTGATGCTTCCCTTACATTTTGATGGCTTCAATAGCCATGGTTCATCATCAAATGACTTTAAATATATTCATTAGGCATTGATTGCCCTTGGTACCTTCATGGTCTCCTTCATAGGTCTTGGTGTACCTTGTAGTTTCGTGTGTCCAATTGGTGCCCCTGCACCAATATATGATGTTATGTGTTATGTATTATGTATTATGTGTTACAAATCTTGTATTATTATTTATCTTTTAGATATTTGATTTATTTAAGTGGTTGGAATTATTATATTTGGCATACAACTAAATCAACCCTTCCCTAAGATGTGCTTGTCTCTTCCTGGGCCTAAAAATTGGTATTATAGCTAAGTCCTTTTAAAGATGTTTGATCACTTAATGTGATATTTGACATGGAAAGTTTATAAAATGATGGTCCTAAGTTTGATGGAACCAACAACATAGTTTGGAAGAATAGTATGACTACTTATATGATATGTATGGGAGATGAATATTGGGATATTAGTGAGAAGCCTTATGATATACCAAATGATCTATCAAATGCTACTACAAATCAAATGAAGCAACTCAAGAAAAAACATGAAAGAAAGTTGTTATTTGATCAGTGCCTTGTCGAATATAGAGTATTCTCACATCTATGGATCAAAGATAACCCATGAGGCATGGAAAAATCTAGAAACTATTTGTAAAGGTGATGGCTATGTTAAGCAATCTGAGTTGTAGGGTCTTTAAGGGAAGTATGAAGATATAAGGGTGAGTGAAAGTGAACTATTTTACCATTTATGTAGAGATGGAACCTTAAGCTATGATGATGAAAATGAGTAAATTTATGAGATCTTTGCCTACATGTTACAATGAAAAAGTCACATCTATTTAGAAATTAAGAACTATACAACAAGTTTCAAGAGAAGCTTAGGCTGGAAGACCTTTTTTTCTATGAGATGACTACTCTTGGTAATGAGCTACCAAATATTGAAACTACACTCAAATCCAATATTTATAAGGATAAGGAAGAACTTTTGAAAGATAGTAGCTATGCTAAGTGCAAGAATTTGCTCAAGGCAAAAAATAAAAATGACAAGATCTAGTAGCTCAATCGATAACACAAATGAGAAAGATGAAATGATTTGATCATTAAATGACTAGATTCAATTATTATCAATAATAAAAATATGTATGGATGCAATACACATAGGTCTTCCTGAATATATAGGTAATGCTTGATAACTAGGAGTGCTGCTAGTGATTACCTATTAACTAGACAAGGTGTAATCACATGTCGTCTAAAGGTCTAACATCATCCATTGTAAAATAAAGTACGTGTAACATGTGAAACAATGAGAGAAGGATAATGTGGTAAGAACAAAAAGGTGGATCTCACAAACAAATAGGTGTGAGATGACAATAAGTGCATGTGGATTTCTCCTACAATATGTGCTAAATAATGTGTTGACTCCTACAAAAACTAATATGAAAATGTTGTATCCTAAGTAAACATAAGTAAAGTGTAATTAGTAATTAATTCCACCAATGCCCCTCCCTCCACCCCAACTTGTGAGAACATAAACATGATTACATCTAAAGGGAAAAAGGAAGGCTACAAATCAAACATTGATGAACCACCTATGATGAAATAGAAATGTTTGGGTAGTACTTGTAGCAACACACACAAAAAGGATAATAGAGCTTCAACAATGCTTCAAGCAACATGCAAAAATAGTAAGAGAGTGTAGCAGATGAGAAGCACTTGGACAAAGGGGGTTGATGGAATGAGGCTACATGAATAGAGACCAGCTTATATCCAAAAATTGTGAAAGGGGTTAAAAAAGAGTGTATCTTGAAACCACAAATGTTCCAATTATTGGCCAACAGACACACTTGTTGTATAGTCATGGATATTGTGATCATTCATGAACTTGAACAACTGACACCATGTTAGAAATAGTGCTACGCAGAAGGACTGCAAAATCGAGGGAAATGACCATCAAATATGCATTATTTAAATAGCTACATTAAATAGCCCTTACTTCATAAATCACTTCAACTCAATCATTGTGTTGTATAGACAACCTTATCATATGTCACTTGAACAAACCTATCATGTACAACATGAGGGACAAATCCACAAAATTAAATCTTAAAATCTTACAATAGTACAAACCTCATGGAACACACGTGGGATGAATATACATAATCAAGTATTAACCCTTTCCAACATTCCAACTTTATGATAATAATTTACTAGTCAAAGTCTAACAAATTGGAATGCAATGACTGCAAGTATTCTTGGGTATCTGTTACAGGCAACCATGGTTTGGAAGCAAATTAAGAGTATTAGTCTTGCAGCCAGGAAAATGAGCTCAATAAACACTTTTGAGATGGTCATCTCATGATGATCATGGATAAATCATTTCTAGGTTCTCTTACTTGTTTTAGAATATACTAACTATATTTCATATTGATCAACTCTAGAAAGAAACTGATTTGAAAAGAATTATTTTTTGTGACACTGCATCAATAATTTAAGAAAGGACACATGAGAGTGTCTTGTTTTCAAATTTGAACCCAAAACACATAAGGCAATAAAAATTGTAAGAAGGAACATAACCAAATAAATGTAATCTCACAAGGGTAGAACCCTCTAAACTAGACTCTATTAGGCTACAATATGACCAATCAACTTATAGGGTGATTCTAGAACTTGTTCTTTACTGTTCAAAGCATAAGATGAACCTACCCAATATATACCCACATCACTTCTGGTGTATTTAGAACTTTTTCAAGTGACCACATCAATGTTCCATATACTCTCATTAGCTACAATGAAAATCAATAGATGAAATAAATAGCTATAGAAGAAAATAGATTAGAAGCACCATGCCTTGGTTGCCAATGTTAGCAATGCAGTGGTGAAGACTCAATATCAAAACTAATACCGCCACATTGCCTTGGTCAATATGTGATCTAGTGTCTTTGCCATATCCTTTGAATTTCCATTTTTGCTGCTAGTAGCCCATAAGCAATGCCAAGGATTGCAAAAATAATTACAAAAATAACCAAGAGTGCACCACAAGCTTCCATGGATGTTGGAAAGAAATCCAAAATACCCCATCCATAACAACAATTGCAACATCCTACCATACATGGATCATTGTTGTTGACTGATGAACAGTGCACTATCAAACCTCCAATACCGGAAATTACGAAAAAAACAAAAACTCCTACATTTCAAATTGAGTTGGATTATTCAAATTTTGTGCAAGCAAAGATACAATTTTCAAAAACAAAATGTAATTCTGATTTTATGATCTGCAACAATCAATAAAAGATAATGGATAACTAGACAACCTATTTGAGAAATTGAATCAAAATATAAGAAACAAACCAAAACAATAGTAGAATGGTATAGAATGCTTGGACAATAGTCGATCCCATCCATTGCTGAATGAATTTCTGAACTCCCCATTTGTGTCCATCAGGTATGCAATACTGCCCATAACAACAATTGTCTACAATAACAAATGGGAGAATGATTTAGCCCCACTTCTACACATTAGGTAGTGAGAACTTTAAACAAAATGTGAGGAAATTGTGACACCACTATTGGGGAAAACTTGTATTCTTAATGTTTCAATTAATTTGCATGACCGATTGAAAGTAATAGCCATTTTCCTTCTATTTAATGAAAAAAAAATCTTATTTGAAAGCTGAAAAACTAAAACCAGAATCATTGTATAGTTAAAAGGGGTGGTAAATGAAAAGAAGCTACATTTGCAATAAGATCAACAATAATGTCCGAAGATCTGCCATTCCCCTTCTACTTTAGAAAATGTGAACAATGAAATTTTATTACTCACAAAGATTCTCCAACTTAGAATGAATAATTCTGCATTTTTGTTCTATTCTCAATGAGTAAATGGGTTAAAAACAATCAAATCTTACACTAAATTTTTTTCTATGTTGTTCATTATAAAAATTTGAGTGAGCGATAACTGCTCATAGGGTGGCTGCAAACTCAGTGGGTTACCACGAGAAAAAATTATTTATTTCATAAAATTACTATATCTACTCATTTAAGAAGCAATATCTTCTAGTACTGTTCTTTAAGCTATATTATGATGAACATAGTAATGCCATAGGAAATGCATTGATTCTAAATGTTATCTCAAGGGATAATGAAAACAAGTTGATGTCTCTGTTTGTTTCCACTGATGAAAAATATATTTATTTCGTGGTGTGTACTGATTACACATGAAAGTCTTATTTAATTGACTTGAATGTTTATGTAATGCTATATGTTAAGAAGAGTGCTAGCACTGTTGAATTAGCCTATGGATGTAGGTGGAGGTTTGGTTAAGCCAAGACATGGATAGAGGGGGTATAAAGTGTAGACTATAGTAATATTACATGTTGACATCATCCCCTCCAACTCCCAAGTGATGGTAGCTATAAATTCTTCTACTCCACATCCTTGGGGTTGCTGATTGAGGTAAGCTTGGAAAATCTTCTATGGCTGACATTGTGTTGTGTTGATAGTCATTTAAAGTCCATTGCATTGTGTTTAAATTTTGGATGTATCACCTTAGTAATAGTTCATAAGAATAATGAAACAAAAAAATGAATGATGAAACTGTTGTTGTAAGTAAAGACCCTGTGATTGCTATTAATAATGCCTATGCATGATGTGTGTAAGAAAACTTAGTTACTAGTTCTTGTGACTAGGAGTGAACCAAAGATCATACACTTTCGTCTTAATGCTTCCAAATAGACAACATCTGAAAAATTTGTAAGAAGGGTTTTATAAGTTTATGATTTGGGTATAATTTTTTTTTGGATTTTATCTAAAATAATTACAAATGGAAAAACAAATAAAAGATAAAAGCATGTTAGTCATAATATCATTATTGGTAATGATGTTCCAAATGCAAAGAATTATTTGTTTGAGCTTCTAGCAATGATCAAGTGACTTACATGCACACAATCATGACTCTACATCAAAAAGAATTCACATTCTAACAATTTTCATGTTCTTTCATTACATTTTGATCTTTAAAAAAAATTCTAAAATTTCACTTATTCAAATGACTAATATGAAAATGGGTCCTATTAAAGAATCTAATATAAATTAAAATAATGTATCTAGATTCTAAACAAATCAAAACATAAAATTTGTGATTTAAACTTATCTCATCACTTACACATAATAACAATACCCAACTTTCCATGTGGACAGTCTTGGGGGAGAGGTTGCAACATTGTATTTAGATCTAATTGATCACCCTTTCTCTCTCTCCCTCTCTCCCTATTCAATCTAATGAGCCAACTGGATCTGCTCTACATTTTAATGTCTCAAGTATTTCCTCGTGGCTTGACTCATGAACTTTCCAAAGAATCTTATTATGTGGTTTTCCACCATATTTTATCAAATAGACATTTGATGTGACAACAAGGTTTGAATAATGAAGAATCTTCCACTCTATTTTCCAATCCTCGAATAACCACAAGTTAGGGTTCTTCATAGAATATCATCTAAGCCATGTGCCAGTTACAACCACTGCACCGACATGGTACTCTAAACCTTCACCATCTATAACCGAGTGATCCAATTTTTTTTTGGCTTGAAAAAAATGACACAAATAATAATATGTCCCTTCTTCATTGTCTTCAGGTGCAATAATAGCAAAAACATGGCCTGTAGTGACAAATGTACAAAATGCAATCATTAATTCATAAAATACTTGGTAAAAGTTATAAAGTTACATATTGAAATTACAAAGATATATATATATATATATATATATATATATATATATATATATATATATAACCAAGTTGCACTAGATCAGACAAGTGGTCAAAGTCAATAGACGAATCTATCTCTACCATTTCCAGTGCTTGTGGGGGATGATAGGTGTCAATTGGGTCCAAAATCTGTATATCCCATTTGTCCACCCATTCAGTCGACTCACACTCATCCCAATTTTTCTCTACACATGATGGACAATAGCATGCCATTTTTTGTGTGTGGATACTCCATGAACCTATATCAGAGCTTCTAAAAGAGTGCAACTCATTGGATCATGTTAGTGTGCAACAATCCTCATATGGTGCAATGTTAGTATTATCTATCAACCAAAAAAATATATGAATCATAGACTCACCTTCCTTACCTGGACCCATTGTAGTGTTACACCATTGGACGATGGATTTTCCATCTATCAATATTGCTCCATCTTTTTACTTTAGTTCTTCATGAGCTAAGGCTCTTTTGATGCATGCGCCTGCACCATCGTGCTCTCCCTTTCCATGACCAGCCTTATGAAATTTCACATATATTGAATTCTACACAACCTATGCATCCTGCTCAACCAATAGAACATCCATGCATTCTTGAATTGAGATGCACAATTGTCTAACCAAATAATGTGTTGATGATATGTTATGCCGTTGTTAGCCAAATCTCCATAAAATAGTTTAAAACAACCCTGTACAAACTCCGTAGAATGTGATCAATCATTGCTGATGTAAAAATGGTACTCCCTCAAAATCTTCCTATCATCCTCTGTACTTGTAGGTGAATGCATGAATGTTATGTGAATAAATATGGAAACTTTTTGAGAAGTATAATACTTTGCTTGCACCTCATTTTGTGGTTGTAGTGTGTAGTTCTTTGTGAAGTCTACAACTGAAACAATGGTATCCAATGGAAACATATCCTTGCACAACTTGAATTGCAAATCCAGCCATCGAGCTCTATGTGTATGCCTTGCATACTCATAAATAATCTTTTCACAAAAAATCTTCGTGAACTCATACACTAGAATATTTTCAATGACTAAATCACATCTTTTAGCCTATTTCCCATCTTTTAGAGCATATGTCACTGTCTTAAATTTTTAGCAATCTACTATTTCATTTTCAACTGCATGTGTACTATCCATATGTTCACAAGTTGATAAAAGTTGCAAAGAACCACAAAATAAGCATGTACCATCAAAGCATGATGTCTTGTAAAATTGTTGGCCATCCCCTATTTCACATAAAATGTTGGATATGAATTCCCTTGAAGATCTTGGTGGCTCATTCATGTCACAATTCTAAAAAATAAACTTAGAATGAAAAAACACATATATATGCCTAAAAACATGAAAATGGTTAGAAAATTCAATATGTATCCTACAACAACAAGTTGTGCGTGTGTGATTTATCTTAACATAAAAAGGTTTACCCATCTCAAAAAATCTTTGACTTATTTGAATTTGAGGATACATACCAATAAATTTTGCAAAAAATTGTGTCTTAGTTGAGTTCAAAAAATGTTTCGCATGTGGGTCATGATTTTGGCTACCAATCCTCCTTCTTACAACATCTCTTTGATTAGGGGAAAAGTGTGTGTTATTTTTCCAAAAATCTTTGATCAATGATTTCAAAGCTTCACTAATTTTTTTATCTTTTCGTGGTAGTCTACTATGAAATGTCCATGACTCATTTTTTTTTGTATCTTCCAATCTCTCATGCCTTAGCATAGCTCTCCTTAGAGTACCTCTACCAATT
This sequence comes from Cupressus sempervirens, assembly GCA_028749045.1. NCBI lineage: Eukaryota > Viridiplantae > Streptophyta > Pinopsida > Cupressales > Cupressaceae > Cupressus > Cupressus sempervirens. The sequence continues at coordinate 227,012,250 of CM053783.1, read as the reverse complement.
TTCAATGTTTTACTTGTCTTTCTCATGAGTAAAGCTTTCTTCATTTGGGTACTTACTATTGTCGATGTAAGTACTCGTCTTGTGATATTACTACCTTTGGTGTGTGATTTAGAACCCACTTTGTCATAAGCACTCATTAGATTCTTTACAATATTTTTTTCATTTGAATCATCCATCATTCTTAGCCCAAGAATCTTCATGATAGGACTAAATTTCAAATTCCTCATTATTTCAACAAATGATTGGCATTGACCTATAATATTTAATTCTTCAAAGAATAATCTCGACATACGATTAACTTTTCTTTGACAAGTATGCTTGCTAATCTTGTCAGACATTGATTTCAAAATGTTAGTATCAATATCAATCTAGTATTTTGGTCTTCTAAAATGAATTTTAGGTGTTATAATCTCTTCCATTCCCTCAACATTTTGAACATCAACATAAGGTTGATTGTATTGTGTACCTTGAATCGAAGATGATGTACCTTGCCAATAAGATGCAAAAGATGGAATATCACCTACTTGATATGTTGGTGTTGTGCCTTCAACATGGCATGATGGAGTGTGTACATTATTAGATCTAAAAATTAGTGTCTCTTCAACATGAGAGGATGATACAGCTCCAACATTAGAAGATGGTGTAGCTTCACAATTCAATTGTCTTATTGAACGTAACAGTCTTATTCGTTCACCTTGTCTTTCTAATTATTCCTCTTTGTTTCTTTGTATCAATGGTTCTTGATCTTCTTCAAAATTCAATTCTTCATTATTGCTTTGCAATTTTCTTTGTTCACGTAGTAGTTTCATTTTATCTCTTTTAATTGCCAATCTCTCTCCCTATCTTCATTTGTTTGATTTTTTGGTTTCTTTCTTGGCATGATGATGATTTCTACATGTCAAATTATTCAAACATCTAAATTACTTATAATGTGTAAATTACAAATCATTCAAATACATATAAAAATTACAATTATTTCAATAAATACAGAATATATATCAAACAACTTGCCAAATTTCTAACCAATTTGAAATAACATTTAATTCAAACATACAAATTTCAATGAATTCACTATATATTAAACAACATGTCAAATTATAATCAAATTTGTATCTATATATCAACAAACAATATTTAAAAAGGATTGCACTACCTTTTCTATAGAAAGAATATTGAAAAAGCCTTCAAATAGTGTATCCAATGATTGAATTTGGTGTTTGCTAGCATCAAAAAGTCTTCAAATAGTGTTTGCTAACTTCCAATAGCTTGAAACCCGTATTTTCTGTCAGAACAACAGAATGCACAACAAACAAAAAATAGAGAATGGATGAAATGGGACCCAAACTTGCTTTGTGACTATTTTTGGGTGATTTGACATAGTGCGTATGCGCTATATAAAATGCATATGCACTATGTCAAAATATATCTCTCCCTATCCCACCATCCCCCATCCCCTACTCTCTCTCCTGCCCCATCCCCTACTCTCTCTCAGTCTCTCTCTCCTCTCCCATCCCCTACTCTCTCTCTCTCACTCTCCCTCTCCTACTCCCTCTCCCATCACCTACTCTCTCTCTCTCTCTCTCTCTCTCCCTCTCCTACTCCCTCTCCCATCACCTACTCTCACACTCTCTCTCTCTCCCATCCCCTACTGTCTCACTCTCTATCCTCTCCCATCCCCTACTCTCTCTCGCTCTCTCTCTCCCTCTCCTCTCTCATCCCCTACTCTCTCTCTCTCACTCTCTCTCTCCTCTTTCATCCCCTACTCTCTCTCTCTCTCGCTCTCCTTCTCCCACTGCCTACTCTCTCTCACCCTCTCTTCTCTCCCATCCCCTACTCTCTCTATCTCACACACTCCCATCCCCCCCTCTCTCTCTCCCATACCCTAGTATCTCTCTCTTTCTCTCTGTACTCTCTCTGTCTCCCCTCTCCCATCCCCTACTCTCTCCCCACTCTCCCATCCCCTACTCTCTCTCTCTCGCTCTCCCTCTCCCACTGCTTACTCTCTCTCTCCCTCTCCCACTGCCTACTCTCTCTCACCCTCTCTCCTCTCCCATCCCCTACTCTCTAGATCTCTCACACACACTCCTATCCCCCTCTCTCTCCCTTTCCTAGTCCCTCTCCCACTGCCTACTATCTCTCTCTCTCTCTCTCTCTCTCTCTCTCTCTCTCTCTCTCTTCCCCCCCCTCTCTCTCTCTCTCTCTCTCCCTCCCTCTCTACTCTCTCTCCCATCCCCTACTATCACTCTCTCCCATCCCCCTACTCTCTCTCACACTCTCTCCCATCCCCTACTCTCACTCTCTCTCTCCCATCTTGTTCTCTCTCTCTGCCACCCCCTACTCTCTCTCTCTCACTCTCACACTCTCTCCCATCCCCTACTCTCTCTCTCTTACACACACTCCCATCCCCCCTCTCTCTCCCTCTCCCACTCCCTCTCCCATAACCTAGTCTCTCTCTCTCTCTCCCAACCACTACTCTCTCTCTCTCAGGCTACTCTCTCTCTCCCCTCTCCCATCCCCCCTCTCTCTCCCTCCCTCTCCCACTCCCTCTCCCACTGCCTACTATCTCTCTCTCTCTCTCTCTCTCTCTCTCTCTCTCTCCAATCCCCTACTCTCTCTCACACTCTCTCCCATCCCCTACTCTCACTCTCTGTCTCTCTCCCATCTTGTACTCTCTCTCTCTAACACCCCCTACTCTCTCTCACACTCTCTCCCATCCCCTACGCTCTCTCTTACACACATTCCCATTCCCCCTCTCTCTCCTTCTCCCACTCCCTCTCCCACTGCCTAATCTCTCTCCCCCATCCCCTACTCTCTCTCTCCCCTCTCCCATCCCCTAATCTCTCTATTTCATAGACACACACACTCCCATCCCCCTCTCTTTCTTCTCTCCCATCCCCTACTCTCTAGATCTGTCACACACACTCCCATACCCCTCTCTCTCTCCCTCTCCCACTCCCTCTCCTACCGCTTACTACCTCTCTCTCTCAAGTTCTCTCTCTCTCTCTCTCTCTCTCTCTCTCTCTCTCTCTCTCTCTCTCTCTCTCTCTCTCTCTCTCTCTCTCTCCCTCCCTCTCTACTCTCTCTCTCTCTTATCCTTTACTCTCACTCTCTCTCCCATCCCCTACTCTCTCTCACACTCTCTCCCATCCCCTACTCTCACTCTCTCTCCCATCCCATACGAGCTCTCTCTGCCACCCCCTACTCTCTCTCACACTCTCTCCCATCCCCTACTCTCTCTCTCTCTTACACATTCTCATTCCCCCCCTCTCTCTCTCCCTCTCCCACTACCTACTCTCTCTCCCCCATCCCCTACTCTCTCTCTTTCATAGACACACACACACACACTCCCATCCCCCTCTCTCTCCTCTCCCATTCCCTACTCTCTAGATTTGTCACACACACTCCCATCCCCCCTCTCTCTTCCTCTCCCACTCCCTCTCCCACCACCTACTATCTCTCTCCCATCCCCTACTCTCACGATCTCTCTCTCTCTCTCTCTCTCTCTCTCTCTCTCTCTCTCTCTCTCCCATCCCATATGAGCTCTCTCTACCACCCCCTACTCTCTCTCTCACTCTCATACTCTCTCCCATCCCCTACCCTGTCTCTCTTACTCACATTTCCATTCCCCCTCTCTCTCCCTCTCCCACTCCCTCTCCCACTATCTACTCTCTCCCCCATCCCCTAATCTCTCTCTCCCCTCTCCCATCCCCTAAACTCTCTCTTTCATAGATACACACTCCCATCCCCCCTCTCTCCTCTCCCATCCCCTACTCTATAGATCTCTCACACACACTCCCATCCCCCCCCCTCTCTCTCCCTCCCACTCCCTCTCCCACCACCTACTGTCTCTCTCTCACTCTCTCCCTCTCTACTCTCTCTCTCTCCCATCCCCTACTATCACTCTCTCTCTGCCACCCCTATTCTCTCTCACACTCTCACACTCTGTCCCATCCCCTACTCTCTCTTTTACACACACTCCCATCCCTCCCCTCTCTGTCTCTCACTCTCCCACCGCCTACTCTCTTTCTCTCCCATCCCCTACTCTCTCTCTATCTCTCTCTCCCCTCTCCCATTCCCTACTCTCTTTCACACACACACACACCCATCCCCCCTCTCTCTACTCTCCCATCCCCTACTCTGTCTCTCACTCACTCTCCCTTTCCCACTCCCTCTCCCACTACCTACTCTCTCTCTCTCACTCACACTCTCACTCTCTCTCTCCCACTCTCACTCTCTCCCTCTCTACTCTCTCTCTACCACTCCCTACTCTCTCTCACATTTTCACACTCTCCCATCCTCTACTCTCTCTCTCTCTCTCTCTCTCTCTCTCTTACACACATTTCCATCCCCCCTCTCTCTCCCTCTCCCACTCCCTCTCCCATTACCTACTCTCTCTCTCTCTCCCATCCCCTAATCTCTCTTGAGCTACTCTCTCTCCCCCCTCTCCCATTCCCTACTCTCTCTCTTTCACACACATGCACTCCCATCCTCCTCTCTCTTTCTCTCCCTCTCCCACTACCTACTCTCTTTCTCTCCCCCATCCCATCCCCTACTCTCAATCTCTCTCTCCCATCCTATACTCTCTCTTTGCTACCCCTACTCTCTCTCACACTTCCTCTCTCTCCCATCCCCTACTCTCTCTCTCTCTTACACACATTCCCATCCCCCCCCTCTCTCCCTCTCCCACTCCCTCTCCCATTGCCTACTCTCTCTCTCTCCCCTCTCTCATCTCCTACTCTCTCTCTCTTTCACACACACCACACACTCCCATCCCCCCTCTCTCTTTCCTCTCTCATCCCCTACTCTCTAGATCTCTCACACACACACTCCCATCCCCCCTCTCTCTCCCTCTCCCACTCCCTCTTTCACTGCCTACTCTCTCTCTCTCACTCTCTCCCTCTCTACTCTCTCTCCCCCATCCCCCACTCTCTCTCCCATCTCCCATCCCCTACTTTCTCTCTCTGCCACCCCTACTCTCTCTCACACTCTCACACTCTCTCCCATGCCCTACTCTCAATCTCTCTCTCCCATCCTATACTCTCTCTTTGCCACCCCTAATCTCTCTCACACTTCCTCTCTTTCACATCCCGTACTCTCTCTACCACCCCTACTCTCCACTTCCTCTTTCTCTCATCCCCTACTCTCTCTCTCTCTCTCTCTCTCTCTCTCACACACACACACACACACACACACACACACACACACACACACAACCACCCCCCCCTCTCTCTCTTGCTCTTTCTTTGTGTCTCTTCTTCCCTCTTTATGCACTATTTAGGTCTCAATAGTGCATGTGCACTATAGTGCGCATGTGCTATTGAGACCCAAATTCAAAAAGTTTAAATAGCGCGTGCACAATATAGTATGCACACACTTTAGGGCATATGCTCTATTAAAAGATTTTCATTAAACCAAGTCTAAGGCTTGGTTTTTCCTTGGAGATCCAACCCAAAGGTTTGGAGTCAATAAATTGGTCCGAGACATGTTTTGCTGAGATGTGTTCAAGTTACATGACATTGTAGGTCTCTGTGTTAGCTATATAACCATATAATTTATTTTTAATTTGAACTATTTCAAGCCTTTCATCTATAATTTATTTTGAATGTATGTCCATTTTTTGTCAAAAACCAACATATACTAATTGGGCTGTAGATTTTAGCTCGTTCATCAAATTTTGCAACAACTTAGTTTTTTAGAAACTAGATTCCATTCTACACACTTTGAAAAAAAGAAGATTTGATTTTAGATTAGTTTTCAATCATTTCTAGGGGGAGAACACAAATTTTTCACATTTTTGGGATGTGTCTAGTTAAAAAATTCATTAAAAAAAATACACAATATAAAATTACCTGAAAAATCTAGGATAAACTACATAGTGTTAAGTAACTTTTGACAAGGGCGATTAAAGAATTTCAAAAAAAAAGTTAAAATTTTAGGGGGGCCACACTTTGTACTATGTTATGTTTTTTTGGAATAAACAGTACCACTTTTTGTGGCCCCCTTTTTTGAGGATCTAAAACTAAACCATTTTGAAAAAAAATTAGTTGTTTAGAAACTAGATTCAAAGGACTACTACTTTTGTTTTTGTCATATCTTAAATTTTGAGCATAACTATCTTCAAATTCTTGTTGAAGTTCAAAAATTGCTTATTTCAAAAAAATAGGTGTCCACTTATACCCCACTTTTGGCACCACAACTTGGTGCACTTACCCTCTTGTAGCTCAGTAACATACTCTATTTTTCTAATTTTTTAAAATTTCTTTTGTAAAGATATTTTTTGTTTATTTATACAAGTATCTGCATAATACTATACTACTCCCCTGTACATATATCTCTCCTATGTACATACATCTAGAGTACAGTATACTTCTCCTTTTACAATATCTTTATACAATAATACAATATCTTATATCTTCTCCCCCTTTTTATATTAAATATATTCAATTCTGCCACTTTTTGACATCCGTTAATACCAAAATATGACAAGAAATCAGAATGTACCTTCAGAATTAGTACCATAGTCTTATCCGAATTCTCTTGTAATACCTTACTTGTATGCAAGGCAATATGAACTTCTGTTGATAGTTCCATCATGTGGTCAGCTATGGAGAAGTTGTTGTCATGGATGAGAGTCTTTTCATGTGCAATGTGTTTCTACAATGTAGCCATGTTAGGAATAATCATGCCCTGAATTTCTGTAAGTGTGGACTTGATTCTAACTTCTTCCCTTAATAATTCTACCTACAGATTTGTCAGATATCTGATCTTTGCTTCTTCACTAGGTTTGTGCAACAAATAGATATTTTTTCCATGTAAAAGTAGTTGTCTTCACCACAGATTCAATATCCTTAAGCAATATCATACATGTGTTTAACTTGAAAGTAAACTTCCTCTCATTTTGCTTCAAGGATTCCTTCACTTCCTTCTCATTGAGACTTGACATGAGTTGCCTCAAAGTCTGTTCAAAGATTCACTTTGCATTTTTCTTTGCATTTTCTCATCTAGGTTTCATTGCCTTCATGAGTTCATTAGGAATCTTCTATGAGAGCTCATCTTGTGAGTACTTCCATCTACCCAATTTAGTCATAAGAGTATCCTCAATCTTCCATTTCTCTTCTTCATTCCTTGTCTCATACTTGAGAAACTTAAAACATGCCATTCTAGTTCCTTCTTCCATCTTTTTCAGTATTTATTGTAGTGTAGGTGCAAATCTTTTCAAAATAATTTGTTCGGCTTCATCTTCACCTAACTTCAACTTTTTCTTGGATTTGGCTGCCACTTTTGTGAATACAACAGGGGAGGATTTGGTAGGTTTGGTTATAATGACCTTCCCCTTCTTCTTGGGAGGCTCTTCCTTCTCAAATTCAAATTCCTCTACTTCTTCCTCTTCATCATCATCATCTTCTTCATCTTCATCCCATTTTCCTTCTATCAACATGAGAGTAGAACTTTCTTGCTTTATGTTTTTCATTAACTTTTCTATCCTCTTCCTTCCTTTGTTCACTGCTTGATGTAGCTTGATCTCAAGTTCAATTCTTGCCTTTGCTTTATCATATGTTCTAAAATAGGTGGCTTTGGGATCGAAATACTCATTCAACATAACTTCAATGATATCCTTAGTGTCATCAATGTTAACCTCATACTCTAGAGGTTCAACCCATGCCACTCTGGGTCTGACTGCCTGAATGTATACTTTGTCACAGTCAACCATGAAACATATATCTTACTCATAGTCTTCCACAAGCTTCTTGGGTATCCTAAACCTATTTGTCATCTTTTCTTTGAATATTTCAAAATAATAATCCATGGTGCTGTCAAAATTCTCACCCATTTTTGCTATATATTCATTGATTTGATATAAAACTAGAACACTCTTCCTCCATACTATTGAACCTTTGGAAGGGGAAAAATGTTGAACAAAGAAGAATAGACATGTCAAAAGGGAACTGAACTTACATGGGTTGTTCTTTGACACCCTAATGCTCTCCATGTTCTTGTTGAATTGGTTCAACAACAACTTGGCAAGATCAAAGTAAAGATTATTCTTTACCACCTTGTATGCAAGATCAACAACTTTACATGACATGTTGTTCAATCGATTAGAGCTGTAAATTTTGTGAGCAATCACATGTATGCCAAACTTTAGTTCCGTGTCTATTACGCCATTAAGCTTCATACCTCTTCCATCCCACTTGGCAAGAGTTTTCTTAGCCAATTCAACCTGACCTAGGGTTTTGGTAGTATTTTCTTTATTTAACATTGGTAGTCTAATGATTTTGTGAATCATTTTCTTTGTAATCTGAATGGGTTGGTCCAACCATAATTTTCCATTGTGAACATATTTTAGGATAACAATTTCAATTAGCTGATCAAGAATAGGTTGTGTACTATCAACCTCAATACTCAGAGCATCAACAAATATGCTCTTTATGTCCCCAAGGACTTGATTTTCCTTCTTCTTTTCTTCTCTAAGCTTCTATTGCTTAGCTCTCTTCTTTAATAGTTCTCCCAGGGTATCCATTTGATCAGGGGTGAGGGTAGAGATATCCCAATTTGGAATAACTATATCCTCATCTAGATCAATTTGTTCCTCTTCTTTACCCTTTTCTTTTAGAATGGTGGAAACAATTTCTTTACCCTTGTTTAAAACTTCAGTGCTCAATTGAGACTAATTCTCAATTATCATTGCACTAGCTATGGATACACTTGGAATATAAACAATTGTAGAAATATATGGAATAGCAATAAATATAGAAATGGTACTGACAACATGAATACCTTATTGTTGCTCAGTCAAGCTTGATGATAGAGGAACTTATTGCTCAATAGATGAAGTGTTGGGCAGTTCAATCAATCTAACACTCGAAAAAAAATATAGGGCTTGGTTGGGTGCTTGGTGTAGTTATGGTATCCACAACCAACTCAGTAGAAGCTATCTTTGAGCCAGATTGCACTAAGGCTATGCTCAGAGAGTGAGGAAATGAAGTCATAATCTGAGTTACAATCTTTTCTACATCAAATTTCTTAATGCTTTGTATCTCTAGAAGATTTCCTCCAGTAGCTTCCTATTCTTCCTCCTCATCATCAAGATTGACATCATCTATCTCATCATCTTTTATTTCTACTTCTTCTTCCTCATCTTCACCATCTTTTTCATCAACATGCACAACAAAGTTACTAGGTTTGTGCAACAAATAGATGTTTTTTACATGCAGAAGTAGCTATCTTCACCACAAATTCAATATCCTTAAGAAATATCATACACATTTTTAACTTGAGAGTAAAATTCTTCTCATTTTTTTCCAAGGATTCCTTCACTTCCTTCTCATTGAGACTTGACATGAGTTGCCTCAAAGAATGTTCAAATATGTCCTTTGTAGTCTTCTTTGCATTTTCCCATCTAGGTTTCACTGCCTTCATGAGTTCATTAGGAATTTTCTATGAGAGCTCATCTCATGAGTACTTTCATCTACCCAATTTAGTCATAAGAGTATCCTCAATCTTCCTTTTCTCTTCTTAATTCCTTGTCTCATACTTGAGAAACTTAAAACATGCCATTTCAGTTCCTTCTTCCATCTTTTTCAATCTTTCTTGTAGTGTAGGTGCAAATTTTTTCAGTAATTTGTTCAACTTCATCGTCACCTAACTTCAACTTTTTCTTGGATTTGGTTGCCCTTTTTTTGAATACAATAGGGGAGGATTTGGTAGGTCTAGTTATAATGACCTTCCCCTTCTTCTTGGCAAGATCTTCCTTCTTAGATTCAGATTCCTCTACTTCATCCTCATCATCATCATCATCATCTTCTTCTTCTTCTTCTTCTTCATCATCTCCTTTACCTTCTATCAACATCAGAGTAGAACTTGCTTACTTTGTATTTTTCATTAACTTTTCTATCCTCTTCCTTCTTTTGTTCACTGCTTGAGGTAGCTTAATCTCAAGATCAATTCTTGCCTTTGCTTCATCATATGTTTTGAAATAGGTGGATTTGGGATCCAAAGACTCATTCAATAGAGCTTCAATGATATCCTTAGTGTCATCAATGTTAACCTCATACTCTAGAGGTTTAACCCATGCCACTCTAGGTCTGACTTCCTAAATGTATACTTTGTCATAGTCAACCATGAAAAATTTATCTTAATCATAGTCTTCCACAAGATTCTTTCATATCCTAAACCTATTTTTCATATTTTCTTTGAATGTTTCAAAATAATTATCCATGATGCTATCAAAATTCTCATCCATTTCCGCTATATATTCATTGATTTGATATAAAACTAGAACACTCTTCCTCCATACTACTGAACCTTTGGAAGGAAGAAAATGTTGAACAAAGAACAATAGACATGTCAAAAGGGAACTAAACTTACATGGTTGTTCTTTGACACTCTAATTCTCTCCATGTTCTTGTTGAATTGGTTCAATAACAACTCAACAAGGTCGAAGGATAGATTCTTTTTTACCACCTTGTATGCAAGATCAACAACTTCACATGACACAGTGTTCAACTGAATAGAGCTATAAATTTTGTGAGCAATTACATGTATGCTAAACTTCATCTCCATGTTTGTTACACTATTAAGCTTCATGCCTCTTCCATTCCACTCGACAAGAGTTCAAGTAGCCAATTCAACTTGACCTAAAGTTTTGGTAGTCTTTTCTTTATTTAACATTGGTAGTCCAATGATTTTGTGAATCATTTTCTTCATAATCTGAATGGGTTGGTCCAACCATAATTTCCCATTGTGAACATAGCTTAGGATAAGTCTTATCCATTTAAATGAAGAATCCCTTGGCATATGTGAAATATGCGTCAAACCCTTGATTTCCAAATGTTGATGCTCAGGTTTCAATACACCATCCACACATAATTCTTTCAATGCCTCATTAATCTCTAGAGTATCAAGTTCCTAAATAGAATAGTGGTAAAATAAATAGATATCATGCACGAGTAATACCTTGGATAGCATTTGAGACTGAGCACCAACTGGGTCGAGTGCCTCTGCAATTGTTAGACTCAACTTGAATGTAGGTTCCTTGCAGTCGACTCCATAGACTAACATTTTAGAACCTTACTTGAATTTGCTACTTGATGATGCCATGCTTGGTAGTGTTTCTAAAAATGTGAGAAATCTTCAACAAAAAATAATCAAATCATTCAAGGGATCTTAATTCTCTCTTCACAAATAGCTCTAGAAATTTGCAGTGAAATAATGCATTCGATTTCTTCCTTTTAATGAATTTCCTCTTTTTAATTGCCATTAATGCCTCGTACATAAAATTTCTTGGTGATAGACTATCCTCCACTCAATTTATCTTTTAATACTTGGGAGACATTCACATCTCAGTAGAGTCATCAATAACTTGATGTCTGCATCCAGTGTTTTAGTGTATCCCGACCTTGCTCAGTAAGGTCTTGTGACCCAACCTTGCTCAATAAGGTCTTGAATTTACCATCATCAATTGGTGTTCCTTGTGCATCTTGAATGTCAATTAGATCATTCTACTTGCTAGCTAGAACTGATGTTAGATGGATTCTTCTGAATCATAGTTCCAATCATCTCCAGAGGGAACTAAGTTGAAATGATTGTGCCACCCAACTCATTCACTTGGGTGTCATTAACTTCATAATTTTGGCTTGCATTCTCTAGAAATTTTGGTATCCATTGCTACCTCATTTTTTTATGATATTGTCAACTTTAGCTTTCTTTTCATCTTCAATTCTTTCTATGTTCAGGTAGTTCTTGGCAAGATGTTCAAGTTCTATAAAAATAAAACATCTCTTTGTATTATCTCTTTTCCTCATATGATGTTTCACATAGTTTTATCCTATGTGCCCAAACTTATAACAGTAGTGTTTTCTACACCATGTGTTGTAATTCCATCCAAATATTAGTTTCACAATTTGTTCTACTAGATTTCACTTCTTAGTTTTGCACTCTGAAGATTTGTGTCCTTATTTCTTGCAATTGTGACACTTTCCTTCAAACTTAGCTTTGTCTGTGCATTCACTTGCTCTATGACCATGCTTGTTGCAATTGTAACACTTTCCATTGAATTTTTCTTTATCATTGCTCCAACATGTTTATGATGTATGACCTATCTTACCAAAATGATTGCAAGGATGCTTTTTTTTTTTTTGAGCTCCTTGCTAAGATGATTCACCTTCATTTGTATATCCTAATCTAGCTTTGCCTTTGTGTCTATACTAACTTTGCTCATTCAATTGATTCATGTTTTCTTGAGATTTCATTATTCTTTAATTGGTTTGATTTTCAATGCTAAGATCACTATGTAATCTTTCATTCTCTATCCTTAGATTGATAAGCTCTTAATTTGCATCATTGAGTTGATCAATAAAATCTACTTGCTAAAGGGATAGTTGTTGAATTCCATTAGCCTTCTCTTGTATCAGTTATTTAGCTTTGTCTTTTTCTTCCATGACTTCACATAATCTTATTGATTATATTTCTTGTTCTCTTTTTAGCTTTCTAACTTCTTCTTGAAGATTGGATTTATTTTCTAATAGGTCTTTGATTGTTGCATTAGGTTCATTTGAATTTCTTTCTGGACATATGTGTTCAATTGTACTTCTAATGTAGAGATTTTCATCCATTTGTACTGTAAGGTCTTTCCTTCTTTTCAATGATTGACAGAGTTGCTCCTTTTCTTTCTTGAGTTGTCGAATGGCCAATTCCAGATCCAAATTTTCATTCTCAATAGCCTTATCTAGCATGTATACCTCCATTTCCTTTGATCTTATCTCAAGTTTTTAAACTTCTAAAGTGAGTACCAAAAGCTCTGATACCAATTGTTGGAAATATAAGGTAGGCTAGGTTACTAAGAGGTGAGGGGTAAATTAGAAACCAATAAAACTTTATCTTACTTTACCAATTAATCCTTCATATCATATTCTGATCTAATTGCATGCATGAAAGAGTGAAAGGAATAAAACATTCATAACACTTTGACACAAGATATGGTGGCCTAGAAATCTTTCAATTAGAAAGTAAAACTGGAGGAGGGATGATACCCACAACCTTTAGTACTACTATATAAAGTTAACACATTAAGGTTTACAATTGACCACTTCTTATGATGTTCCTTGTTAGGAGCAATAAGGATTATGAGTTCCACCTTGTTAAAGGATTTACAAACATACAATGAAGTATGCACTTGGTTAGGAGATTTAGCAAAAGACTATTAAGTCTACCTTGTTAAAGGATTTGACTAAGGCACCTGTTAGGATGAACTGGTGGTTGATCTCTGATCTGCAACTCTAATTTGTTGAATGAGATTCATTATATTATAATGATTACTTGATTGTGATAGATGAATCTTTTTTGTCCCTTACCCTACATGTAACCTTCTTCAATTCACACTCATGTACTTCATAATCTTTTTCTATTATTTTTCTAGATATGATACAATGAATTACACATATGCCAATCCAAATAACCACTTACTAGAGTCAGCTACAATACCAATTTCATCATTATTCACAAAGTCGACCCAACTATTGTAACTCAGGTTTAGAAGACAAACTTAGTGATGTTATGATACATGACAAACATTGTCAACACTTGGTAATCTTTGGAACTTAGTTGAACTTGAAGCTCATTCCATACCAATCACTTCCAAGTAGCTCGAACTTGGTCAACACTGTGTGACTTGGTGAACACTAAGAAATTTGGTAGTTGTTGAATCACTCAGTTGACATTGCATGACTCGATCAACATAGATTCACATTGTTAACACTATGAGCTAGGTAGATACAGTAGAACTTGGTTAACATATCAGAGCTTGGTTAGCACTACGATCTTCTTCACTTCTGTTGAATAGCTCAGTAGCCTCTGCTATGCTCAGTTTGTATTGTACATAGTCTTTGAAGCTCGATAAACACTATGAAGCTTAGAAAACACTGTAAATTGACTCAGGTGCTTGGTAGACACTGCATTCTAACTACTTGGCTTAGGAGAATTTGAAACACTTGGTTAACACCACAGAATGAATGATAAGCTCGGTAGTAACTGTAGAGCTCAATAGCAATGTAAGTATTTGACTAAGTGTTGAGTCACTGATAGACAAATTGACCTAAATTTCAACAACAACACTACAGCCAAATGAAAAAGCATAACTAGATGTTGATTTCCTATCATCCACTAAACTAGCCCAATATGAATCTGTATAACCAACTAGCTCAAACTTGTCAATGGGAGAATACTAAATACCAATATTTTATGTACCACTCACATACCTCAAAATTATCTTAGTGACCCACCAATGTGACTCATGTAGATCATGCATGAACCTAGAAATAAGGCTCACAACATACATAATATTAGGCCTATTTGTTGTGAGGTATATGAGACTACCAACCAAACTTCTATATCGAGTTGCATAAACTTTGGGATTGGCATCTTCATTCATTAATTTTTCACCAAGTGCTATGGGGGTTGCAAATACTTTCCATGCAACCATTCCAAACTTCTTCAATACATCAACAACGTACTTAGCTTGAGAAGAAAAAAATCCTATTGATGATTGTTACACTTTCATGCCAAGAAAATAGTGCATGAGCCCCACATTTGACATTTCAAATTCTTGCTTCATCTCTTCTTGAAAATTCTCCATGAGAGCTTTTCTATTACATGTATAAATAAGATCACCAACAAAGAGGAAAACTATGAGAATATCATTACCAATACACTAGACATACAAGCTCATCTCTAAGTGGCTTCAATTGAATAATTTCTTCATGAAATAACTGCCAATTCTAGCATACCAAGCATGAGGAGCATGCTTCAACCCATAAAGGTATTTTCTTCAATTTGTAGACAAAGTGTTCTTTTTCTAGAACTTCATAACCAATAGGTTGTTCTACATAAAATTCGTCAACCATTAAAGAATTCTAATCTGACATCCATCTAAAATATTAACCACTTATATTGTGTTACAATAGCTAATTGAATCTTGACTATATTAAGTCAAGCCACAGGAGAAAAAGCTTTTGCATAATCAACTCCATTGCAACCAACCTTGCCTTATGTCATTCCAATAACCATTGACATGATATTTGACTTTATAAATCCATTTCACACCAATCAATTGCTTTCCTTTTGGAAGTGGAACTAATTCCCAAGTATGATTATTATGAATGGAATTCATCTCATCATTCATAGCATTAACCCATATATGTTCTTTCACTACTTCTTCATACATAAAAGATTCAAATTTAAGTGAACTAAACCAAGAAAAATTAACAACTGGATTTATATTGGTACTTCTTTGATAAATATCAACAAAACTTCATACCTTTCTTAGAGGTAGTGATGAAGGTTAATCTTCACCTAATGAAGAACTAAGTGTGCTTGGAGGACTGGAATTGGATCTTGAACTTCCACTTGTGCTTGTGGGGAGAGGAGGAGGAACATTATTATGTTCCATGCATATGATTATTAATGGATTTTTTGGCACATCATCTTTCCATTTCCATATGCCCCCTTCATAAAAAAGTCATATCCTGAGTAACTATCCATTTCTTTGTCTCAGGATTATAGAATTGGTAGGCTCTAGTTGCAGTGGAGTATCCCACAAAGATACAAAGTTGGGATTAGGCATCCAACTTCTTCCACTTTTGAACATGAATATGCACATATGCCAAGCATCCAAAGACTTGACGATGAGCCACATAAGGCTTGTAACCACTCTAAGCTTTATGTGGAGTCATTTTTTGAACTACTTTCATAAGATTGCAGTTTAAAATGTATACTGTAGTAACAATTTATTCTGCCCAAAAATTATTCAGAAGGCTTTTGGTCAGCAACATGCTTCGAGCCATTTCTATAATGGTACCATTCTTTCTTTCAAGAATACCATTTTGCTGAGGTGTATATGTAGTAGTAAGTTGTCTTTGTATGCCATGTTGAAGACAAAAATCAACAAACTAAATAGAAGTAAACTCTCCCCCTCTATCAGTTTTGAGTATCTTGATAGAATAGTCGATTTGTTTTTGAACCATTGCCTTAAAAATATTGAAGCATGTAAAGGCTTTAGATTTATGATTCAAAAAATATACCCATGTGTGGTGTGAGTAATCATCAATGAAGGTCAAAAAATAAAAGTTCTTGCCCAATGATGACTATTGCATGTCACCACATAAGTAAGAATGCACAAGCTCTAGAGGAGATTTGGTTATCCAAGGTTTTCCCACTAGAAAATTGTCTCGATGATGCTTTCCAAGTGCACATCCTCCACAAAGTTCTTCCTTTACCATGATTGGATGAAGACCTCTCATCATATTCTTCTTATGCAAAAAAGTCAATCCTTGAAAATGCAGATGACCATAATGTTGATACATAACCATAAATCATGTATGGTTGATTTTAATGCATGCAACTTACTAGAAATTATTTTGAGAGGAAAAAATCTATTTGTTTTCATATAAGTCTTTGCTACAAGATGATTATTTGATTTATTAAAATTTTTGTAGTAACTATCTTCAAATACAACTTTATAATTCTTTTCGAGAAGTTATCCTATACTCAAAAGACTTTGTTGTAACGTTGGTACAGAGACAGTATTATGAATAAGTGTAGTTTCTCCTTGCTTAGTCATAGCAGCAAGGGTTCCTTTGCCCATTACATCAAACACCTTATCATCTCCAAACTAAAATGTACTTCTCATTGAATCATCTAATTTGACAAAGAAATTAGACTTATCTGTAATGTGATTTTAGCAACCATTGTCTAAGAACCAAACATCTTCTTGGTGTTCTTTTGCCAAATTGCATGCAAAGAATGTATAATTCTTTCTATCAATAGATTCTTCTATGTAACTAGCTCTTGACTTATCCAAGTCAAATTTATTCTTTCTGCATTCAGATTCATAGTGCCCCATTCTATCACAAAATCTACACTGAATACTCCTATCAAAAAAACTTTGTCCTTTTTCTCTTCCTCTTCCTTTATTATTTCCAGAAGATTCACCTTGAAATTTAGGAGTATGAGAGGGAGGAGATTTAGATCTTCCCTCAAAATTCATAAAGGATTGGAAATCTTGTATAGGACTTTCCGCAGGATGTTGCATGTGTTCCTCATGAGACTACATAATAACCAATTAACTCTACATCTTCAAAAGTAGTTAGACCCCTACTTTCTTTAATAACAATAACTACTAGATCAAATTTAGGAGGAAGCGACCTCAAAAGTTTTTCTACAATTTTCTGATCTAATATAACTTCACCTTGAGTCCTAAGCTGATTCTTAATACCTTGAGTCCTAGAAATAAATTCATGAATAGACTAAGATTCCTTCATCCTCAAATTTTCAAATTCTCTTCAAAAATTTTGAAGTTTTACCAATTTTATTTTGTTTGTACCTTGGTATGTAGTTTGTAGAGTCTTCCATGCATCTTTTGATTTTCTCAAACTAACAATTTGGGAAAAAATTGAAGCATCAAAGATAGATTGAATGGTCAAAAGAGCTTTGTTATCCTTCTTCTTGTCTTCTTTCAGCTAGGTTTTTTGTTGTGGTGTCCATGTATTGAATACATTTCAATCTACAGGTTTTGTGTATCCCACTTCCACAAATTCCCAGAGATCTTGGGATAAAAGTAGGGTCTTCATTTTGATACTCCAATAATCATAGTTTTCTCTAGTAAATAATGGAAGATGAAATGCAAAATCCTTTTCGTTAGCCATCTAGAGATAACTATTTTTTGCACAATTGAAAAAAACTGCAACTTGCCTTGATACCAAATGAAAGATTATAAATGAAAATATAAAATTGCACAAAGATTGTAATTAAATTTTAGAACTACAATCTTGATATTAAAAACTTGAAAGAATAATTACAAAGCCTCCAATATATAGAGATTTGATTCCTAAAACTAAACTACATAAAACAAAGTTTTAAAAAAAAATGATAAACCCTGTTTTAAAACTACTAAAATAAGAAAGCAACTAAAACATATGTCTACACTGTGTAAATAGTAGTGGTTACAAAGCATAGATAATAAAAACAAAAATCTTCTTTAAAAACAATCCAACTTAGTTCCAACACATCAAGCATATATTCATTTTTGTCCTCACAAAAGTTATTCAATAGCACCAACTTCTCCAAGCTTTTCTCTTCCAGCTAATGTTGTTGCCAAATCCATCAACGTATTGCAAGCAACTCCTGAAATATCTGGCTTCTGATTCCTTATCATTGTTACAAGGGCAGTGACAATTTCTTTATCATCAGCAAACTTCACATTCATTTCATATGAGTTGAGAGCTACAACCCCAAGGATTTCTGCACTCCAGAGAGATACCCGCGGCAAGCTACAAACAAGAAGCACATGCAGGACCCATGCATGAGTTTTGCAAAGTTTCAAGTGTAAAATCCATCAACATAGCAGCCATAGACTGGCCAATAACCGTTCTAATCTGAAAGGATGATGTCACTGCAAGTAATTGAGCTAAAATATAGGCAGGGTTAATATTCTCAACACCTGGATCTCCTCTTTTCTTATGTGGTCTGCTACTTCCATGAATTACCTCATTCTCTAGATCTTCCCTCCTCTTGACCATTGATTTACAAGAGTTCATTCTTGGGATTTCAGTGCTGCTATTTCAAATCTAAGAGATTTAAGGTTCACATGGTGCAAGAATAAGATTTAGACGGTTATCCCCACATATAGGGAAAAATTATAGCACTTAAAATTTATTTGAAAAATATTTCTAAATTTTTTAAGTTCATGTCATAGTTATGACTATCCACAAACTCTAGATCAAGCCTATAACTTTGACTCCAGGTTAAATTCTAATTGCTAACTATTTATTTTTAATTACCTAGTAATTCAATTTTAGTGTTGGGAGTGTGACTTAAGCAATTTTAATATTATTTTCCATTCCAAACAAGCAATTTTAATATTATTTTCCATTCCAAAATCATGAGAAGTCACTGAATAAATTTATTTTACTAGCAAATAGTAGCTATCCAATCTTTCCCTTTTAAACCAATTTATTTTAGATAAATATCTTTTTTATAAATATATATGTTTAAGTTAAGTATTTGATCAAAAATTCTAAAATTTACTGTAATCAGATATTTTTATCTATCTAGTTATTTATTATATCTATACTATGTTATAAGTTTGTGAATTATACATACATACATACATACATATATATAACATAATATTTTACTACAAAAACTTAATAAGTTTTTGACCAAAAATCTTGAAATTTACTATAATTCTAATATTTTTCAACTCTAACAACTATTTTATCCATCTGGTTATATATTATATGTATATTGTGTTATAAGTTTGTAAATTTTAATTATACTTAACATAAAAAATTACTACAAAAACTTAAAAAGACCTTATGTCATGGCTAAGTCGTGACTTGTGTATTAGCATGAATTATCAAAATTTATTTTTTGTGAAAGGGTCTTTGGTCTATTGGTGAAGTTGAAATGCTCACAAAGAGCCCATTGGCAAGGTCCCCAACATATAAAAAGGAATGAGGCAAAAAATGCTAAACCTCCAAAAAAAACATATTTTTTAATGCTTAGTATTAGCATTATTAATTTGTATATTTTTAATTTTTTTTCTAATATTTTGTATTGGTCTTTGCAATCTATGCTGAAGTTTATGTTCCTAAAAATAAGGATCCTCATACTTCTCCTATTGTTAACTCACTTTTCATTGTATGGATATTTTTGGATCTCCATACTACTCCTATTGTTAACTCATTTTTTGATTGACTCACTTTTCACTCTATGGATTTTTATTTGCATCTCTCTATTTAGAGAGACAAAAACATGTATGTTGAGATGAGCTCTCCTCAAGATTACAGTACAAAATTTATGTTTAGTTACTTTATTTTATTGAAACTTGTGTCACTACAATTCTTAATATTTATATAGATTTGAATCACAATTTTCTTTTGGCTTGAATCTTGGAAATCCATTCATTCGTAGTCATTTGTGTTGGGAATCTTAATGGGAAACAAGATACCGCGGGGGGGTGGTGAATCAAGATCTATAATACTTTTTTCTGGTGAAACAATTCACACCTAATCCATCTCATATTTATAAACTAATACCATATAACCATAAATATGTAATGCTAAAATGAAATCTATCTAAGCATAACATCCATGAAAATCATCAACACATAACACAATGATTTTGGTTACATAGAAACACTTTAATATGAAGGTAAAACTGGGGTTGGGATGAAACCCACAAATCCTCACTATTGCAAAAATAAAGTTAACTTGTTAGGGTTACAATTTGATCATATCAGATGATCCACCATGTGAGGGGTCCACTCTGTTAAAGTATTTAAGACTATTAGTCTTACCCTGTGAAAGAATTTTACACTTACAATTAAGCAAGGAATCTATTAGGAGATTTGAAGTAGGTTTGTTAGAACCACTCTGTTAAGAGATTTTCCCTGACTCAATCTGTTAGAACCGATTTAATACCTGGCCCTTTGATTTGCTCTGAAAGCTGATTATGGATCTCCTCTCTCCAAAACAATGAATGCCCTGAAACAAGATTTTGCTCTAAAAGGGCCAGGTATTATTATTTTTGTAAAAACAATGACAAAGCCACTTTATATATATAATATTTTTTACATTTTTAAATGATTCTAAGATACAAAGTTCTAGGAGAAAAGAATCAAGAAGAAAAACTCAGTTCATTACCCCATCAAGAAGAAGAAAAGAGATAAGAAAGGAAGAAAGAAGATGGAAGTTACACAGACCTAGTTATAACGATCCAAGAATGAGACTTCCAAATTACAAAATATATCAGAAGAATAAGAGGAGAAGAAACATATAGCTAGATTGTATGATGTATCTTGAATGTACAAGTATTTACAATCATAATCTGTCACCAAATATCAATAGAAAACTGCTACAAAGCCAAACTAGTCAACTAATCCAGATGTTTTCCAGAGTGCTAAAAAAGTCCATGCAGATACCTACTTACAAAAAGAGTGCAAAACACAAAACCAAAAACCACAAGAACCAAGTAAAATTATTCCTCCATATCCCCTGCCATGGAAGCAAAATTACCAATCTTAAGAGTAAGATTAGGAGTGGTAGAGGAAGGATAGGGACCTAAGAAGGTTCATGCTCTAAAAAATCTAATAAAGAAAAGATAATTTGATGCACATTATTGACACAATTTTTGGGTAAGCAACCACCATGTTGCTACAATGCAACCTTAACTGGATGAAATGACTGCCTCTCTAGAGCTTTTTTAATGCTCTCATAAACCACATAAACACTATGATTGCTAAGGAGTGCATGATGATGAAACAAACTGCCAATGAGGGCAACACCACTCCAAAGATCATATTTCTGATAGGCTTTATTAAGCTTACCCTCTTGCAAATAAGCAAATCTAATAAACCTGGTAACTATCAACTCCAAGTGGAATGAGGACTGCAATAAATCCATAGCATTAGACAGAAAAACCAACAAAATGTGAGATGGATATATTAATCTTTTGCTAGAGGGAAAATGAGCCTCATGCCCAATAATCCTCTTGATTCCTCTACGGGTATGAGGAAAATCATTGTACCTAGCATGTCATCTTTGATGCAGCCGAGAAATGACTTCTTAGAATCTTTCAGCTCGAGAAACATCCTGAAATTCCTTGGATAGTATTCCATATGAAGGGAGGAGTAGGTCAAAGAAACTTCAATAGGATAGTTTACTCCAAAACACACATCAATTATTTGGTCCTTTTCTAATAGTTTTTATTTTCTTTAGTAAATTATTAGTTATAGAATTAGCCTTAAAACATGTTTGAAATGGAAGAATTATTGCAAAACTGAAAATGTGTGTTATCTAAGGGCTTTAATGTTGGTTATCATGAAAATTATAAATAAAAAATTTAGGGCAAAATATTCATTTAACAAATCATAGATTAAAAAAATAAAAAACTTACAACAATGATACACAAATTTTCATTTTCATAATAACACACATACTTATATAATTATTATGAAATAAAATAAAATCTACTATAAATATTTTTAATTTTAATTTTTCTTTTAAGATTTCTATTTTTTGTATCAATTATTATTATGAATTAGGTAGACTAGAATCTAAAGGTGACAAATTACTATTGTGTTGTGGGCTCTTACATATATTTTCTTAATATTTTAATTCCAACTAAATAGAGAATTAATTTTACTTTTTATTATTAATATGTAACTTAATTTAAGTAGTTTATTATCTATTATTAAATTTTATAATCATTTCCTTTGTTACACAAGAAAGGACTAAAGCTCTCTAGAGCTCTTGTTTTAATGTTGTTTTCATAATTTAATTGAGTAAATTTTCCAATCAAATCTATTGACTTGTGTTTTAATAAATGCAACATGAATCTTCTTTGAATAATATTTAAATGTAATAAGTGTTAAGGTTGGGGTTCCATGATGAGGGGCTACAAAATAGAGCAACCATGATCAAAACATTTTAGGAATGTTTAAATTTGACTGGTCCCATAAATGATAAAGTCTATTATAGCTTATAAATCTAAGTTCTTATACTTAAAGAAGTTTGAAATTTTTTAATATCAAATTAAAAAATTTAAAAAAATTATAGTTTAAAATTTTCTCTTATTTGTTGACATGTGACAACTTTTTTTAGCCCTACCCCATTTTCACACTATCAAATTAAGAAGATAAAAAACATGTAGTTAGTTATAATATAGTAATTATAAACTAGTTATAACTAAGGGATAAATAAAAATTAATATTACTTTGAAAAATAATAATTAAGTTGGGAGTGTATTTAAAATTTAAAATTTTCTATGAATTTATTTTATATAGTACATACTTTTTTTTATTAGTAACAAAGTCTATTATATTAATGTGATAAAAAAGAGAGAATACATCTGAGGATGGAACATAGATCCATAGATTCCATTGATCTAAAGAGGAAGGAGAGTTGTCAAATCTGAAACTTGTTTGGCATAGCCATCTGACCTCTTCTTATAGTAATGTGACTCATCATCATTAGGCTTATTACAATAAGCATATTTTGGTCTTTCTGGCTTTGGTTTACCCCCTTTAGAAGGAGGTGGCCCTAATGAACTGTGAGTGCTAGAATCAATCTGAGATTTTGTAGAATGAGATTTATGAGTCTACTCCTTCATTCCTAAAGATGGTTGGGCTACCAATGCATGATTTCGTGATCCTGTGAGAGAATCCAACTAAGAGAGCTTAGCTTGCTCTCAAGTCAACCGATCACAAAAAACCTCAAAGGATGGCATGGAAAATCTATTACCCAAAGCATCTTTGGTAGAATAGAAAGTAGAAGAAAAAACTCTAAAAGTTTCCATGAATCTTGGAAAGAATCAGGTAGATACACTTAGTGTTAGTCTTCATCTTCCCACAACCTTGCAATAAAGATCTCAATTATTTAAATTTTATCAAGAAGTCCTTGATGGAGGGAAAATAATCTAGTATAAGTGAGGTAAGCTCTGCCTTAATCTGAAGTGCCTTGAACTCATTCACTATATCAAACAAGCCTTCAATCTTGGTCCACATTGCTAGAGAGGTATTGCACCCATCAAGATGAAATTGTAGACTGTCAGAGACCTGTAAGGAAATCAATCCTATTGCCTCATCCATCTTGTTTCTATGTTGCATGACCCTTTCCTATATCTTTACCATCTAACTGAAATGATAATGATGAAGAAGGTCTATGATAAGTAGAAGGAATATCAATCTTGCTCTTCTACAGAAGAGTTGTCAAATCTAAAACTTGTTTGGCATAGTCATCTAACTTCTTTTGATAGAAATGTGACTCATCATAATTAGGCTTATTATAATGAGCACATTTTGGTCTTTCTGGCTTTGATTTAGCCCCTTTAGGAGGAGGTGGCCCTGATGAAATGTGAGTGCTAGAATCAATCTGAGACTCTGTAGAATGAGATTTCTGAGTCTTCTTCATCCTTGAAGATGACCGAGCTACCAATGCATGATTCTATGAGCCCATGAGAGAATCCAATTGAGACTTACTCTTGAGTTATCTGATCATAAAAAACATCAAAGGCTGGCATGGAAAATCTATTACCATCTTTGGTGGAATATAACGTAGAAGAAAAAATCTAAAAGTTTCCATGAAGCCTATAGAAAGAATTAGGTAGATACACTCAGTGTTAGTCTTCATCTTCCTACAACCTTGTAATAAAGATCTCAATTGTTTGAATTTCATCAAGAAGTCCTTAATGGAGGGAAAATAATCCAATATAAGTGAGGTAAGCTCTGCCTTAATTTGAAGTGCCCTGAACTCATTTTCTATACCAAACAAGCCTTCAAGCTTGGTCCACATAGCTAGAGGGATATTGCACCCATCAACATGAAACTGTAGACTATCAGAGACCTGTAAGGTAATCAATCCTATTGCCTCATCCATCTTGTTTCTATGTTGCATGACCTCAAAAGGTCTCTATACAATTGGATGCTCTACATCTAAACAAGACCACAAGCCTTTTGACTGAAGAATCTGTGTCATCAAGGTCTTCCATGTGTGATAATTATGAAGGGTTCAAAGTTCTAGAGAAGAAGAGGTCTCAACCATTGTTTTAGAAGGTGTTGAATTTTTTTTGAAAAAAATTCTTGTTTACTGATGTAAATAATAGAAACAATAATACAAAACACCCCCCCCCCACAATACAAAAACTAAACCCTAGCTACTAGAAGGAATGCATAAATGAGAGAAGAGAAAAAAAGATTCAAATATGAATCACAAATACTTTTTTTTTTAGGCCAAAAAATGACCAAATGCTGAAAGTACTATTTCCACTCAATATTATTCAATATTGAAAAATCTTATATCATCGAAAAGCTCTTTCTGAGCCCGTCATGATGGTACAAGTTATTTGGACTTTTGATGCTGTTTGGTTTCTTATTTATGTAGTCAAAGCTAGAAGTTCTATTTTTCACTCTAGGAGACATATCTTGAGCATCCAATCTCCAATTTGGGAATTCTTTATATCGTTGGAAAGGTCTTTGAGAGCTCTTTCCAGTGATGCTAGTTGTTTTTCCAAATTCTTCTCCAGACACATTCTATCCAATCTTTTGTATTAATGCATTATGGTGGATATCTTGGTGGTTTCAAGTTCAAGGATCGATTTCATTACTTCAGATGATTTTTCATGATTGTAGTATTTTTTGTATCAGCTTTATGTCTCTTTTGACTTTGTTGACATCCTTTTGTAGTATTTTTGCAAACACACTGAGATAAAGTGCCACTCTATTGCATTTCATGATCTTGGACATCTTTGTGTTTTGTTGTACTTGCACTATATTATAAAGTGCCTTGAGGGGTTTTATGTTGGCCATATTCATCATCTTCCTTTGTCAAGTGACATTAGCCTCATGATGTGTTGATGAGACATGCCAGTATAGGTGTTTGTATTTCTTTTGCACTCTCAATGTTCCAAGTTCTTCTTTCTCCATTATATATTACATCCAGTTTCAGTGTTCATGTCTTATCTCTCAAAATTAGAGGGGGGTTATGTTGGTTCTATTGCTTTCTTAGTTTGATGGAGTGAGCTATGTATTTAATATTTGATCCTATGTACTAGGTGATTGTAGTCACTGGATACCTATGCATTTTAGTGAGATGGATCATTTACCATATAGACATTCTTTCATTCATATTTTTGGAGGCCATGAAGATACCTTCCATCTTTGATTGATCAACTCTTCAAACTTAGTCCTCTCTACTTGGTCATGTTCTATAGAGTGGAGGTTCTTCAGATCAACAATTTGGCAATGTTTACAGCTTCATACTTCAGTGGTGTTCTTCATGATCATCTTTTGTTCCTATCTTCTAGAACATTCTTTCCATCTCTTTTTGGAGTAAGTTTGTTTCCATGTGGTTTTCTCTATTTCTCCTCTTTATAGAGATTTGGTTGTGCTTGGGTACCTCATCAAGCCTTGTTGTCGAAAGCCAATTTGCTTTCAATAGTAATTTCTAGGTTTTTAGCCACTCCCTACGATTATCTTAAGGGGGGGTGTTAGAGTAATAAGATATTGCCTTATTAATTAAATCATTTTGATTTAATTATTAAGTCACTTATTATCTCTAGTTTACTTAAGCTAAACTTTAAGCATATAATAATTAATTCTTTTATTAATTATTGTCATCCAACCTAAGTTTTACCCTGTTAGGGTTTTGATCTCCTTTTATAAGGATTGATCTCTTTGTAATTTTATTCATTCAATTTTGATAATAGCAATCTCCTTTTTGTTCATCAAGAATGTCTCATCTATGGATCTAGGAATTCCAAACTCCATAGCTTTTTTCTTCTCTCTTTCTATGATATGTGTTTGCATGTAGGTGATTCTTGGGAGTTGTGGGGTTGATCATTCATCAACTTCAACATAAGCCCCCACTCTATTTCAGCGTCAAAGTTGGTTTGGAAAATAGATAAGTTCATGCTTTGACTCTGCCACCATGAGGCCAAAGGCCACAAACATAGATGAAATGTCCAAGTTTGACTAGGGATGCAAGTCCTTTTCCATAAATTCCACCCTTTAAATTTTTTTTATCACTGCCCTGAAATCCTCAAGGTCAATCTTGAAGATTTGTCAGAGGCAGATGACCAAAATGGACCCATCAAATAATGACTTTTGTTTGTTACTCGAGAGGGAGAAGTTTTCTTCCATGTTGCAAGAAGAGATCAACTAAACACAATTTGAATAGTGACCAAGAAGAATGAAAGATGGGATTTTAACATGAACTCTCAAGAAGGCCGCAATTTTGAGAAGGCTTCATTATTGCTTGAACACCTCGTTGAGGATACACATGTTTCTCAACCCTTGTAATGAATGCTACATACTCCAATGCCTCCAAAAGCATAAAATGAGGAACTACATGTTTTCCAACCCCTGCAATGAATGCTACGAACTCCAACACCTCCAAAAGCATAAAAAGATGAACTACATGTTTCCCAACCCCTGTAATGAATGCTACAAACTCCAACACCTCCAAAAGCATAAAAAGAGGAACTAGATGTTTCCCAACCCTTGTAATGAATGCTACATACTCCAACACCTCCAAAAGCATAAAAAGAGTAACTACATGTTTCCCAACCCCTGTAATGAATGCTATGTACTCCAATGCATCCAAAAGCATGAAAAGAGGAGCTACATATTTCCCAACCCCTATAATGAATGCTATGCACTCCAATGCCTCCAAAAGCATAAAAAGAGGAACTACATGTTTCCCAACCCCTGTAATGAATGCTACATACTCTAACACCTCCAAAAGCATAAAAAGAGGAACTACATGTTTTCCAACCCTTGTAATAAATGCTACATACTCCAATGCCTCCAAAAGCATAAAAAGAGGAATTGATGTCATCCCTCACCCATACATAATCTATAGAGTTTAGATACACTAAGATTTAAAGTTTGGGTGCTAATTCCCAACCTCCTTTGCTTCGGATACATGCAACTCTAGACCAATGAGTAGGAGAAAACTTGAGTACATATAGTGAAGCTGACCTATAAAGGAAAGGAACTAAAAGTACCCAGTGCCACAATCATACAAAGGTACTCAAAAGATAATCACCAAAGGTTGATGGGTCTCAAGAATGGATTAATGAGAGGATGAGAACTCATAACTTTAGTCCAAATTCAAACTTTGGATTTGGCTAAAGTCTTCTACACCTGCATAGTTTTCTTCTAAGGATCCTGCCACCCCCACATTAGAAATTTTGTTAGGGACTTGGTCTCTATGGGAACATGTGAGACGCTGAATTCCTCCACATTAGTTAGAATGTTTCTTATTTTTCTAATATTTATGTCCAAGAGCTACACATATAGACTTCTTTTAGCAATTCCATTAATCACGATGTGTGAGTCTCCTTCAAGATGCATCTTGTGGGCCCCTAATTTGACCCCAAGAAAGGTAACTTTGACCGCTTCTTGGCACTCAAACATATTGTTAGTTCCATTCTTAAGTCTTTTAGCTCCTAAGGCCATAATATCTCCAACATTGTTCCTTGCTACAAAGCCAATTCATTAGAGACCCAAATTTTCTTTAGAAGCCCTGTTAAAGTTGATTTTAACCCACCCGAATTTTGGGGGTGTCCATAATAGATTAGGTGGAGAATTAGAAGAAGAAATGAAATCTAGGAAGCCCACGAATGAGTCATATAATATGTAATTTCTTGAAGTAGAATATATTTGTATTATAACTTTACATTATAATTATAGTTAATAGAAATCAAAATGGTAGAGAGAAATTGTTGGCCAAGTTTAATAACCAAATGCCACATTCCTAATGGAATAATATAATAATCTCTACAATTACTTCAATTTGTGAATTGATATTTTTTTACTTTTTTAGTTTCTTTTCCTCCAATCAAAATTAAAATATACTAACTAGAATAAATTCACTAATAAAAAAATCTTAATTAAAAATTTTATAATACTTTTTAATTTTATCAATTTAAAAAATATTTAAATAAAAATTAAATAAATTTGTAAATTATTCCAATAAAAATATATACCAACTAAAACAAATGCAATAATTACAATCATAATAAAAAATAATAGTTCTTTTTAATTTTATCAATTTAATAAAATTTTAAATAAAAAGTTAAATAATTTTAATTTTTTTTAAGCTAAAATATTAGTAGAAATTCATAAATATAAAATATAATTTGAAAATAATATACAACCTTATATTTTTTACTTGAATTGTATTAAATTGAAAATGATATACTATCTTTCTAGAACTTGATATAATATTTATTATAAATCATATCATATTTTTAACAATTGACTAAATATATATAAGGTTGTAGTCAATAGAAAGGAACACATAATTCATTTAGACTAAAAGGTTGTAGTCAAAACTTTATTAATTAAACTATTTTTATTTTCATATATTTTTAAGGAAATACAAAATCATTTAGATATAACAATTAATTTTGGCTTCTATGTCAATATATTTACACCTTATATATGCATACATTATGAGTAATATATGATTAAACTTTTAGATTGTTTAACTATGTTTTAAAGAGATTTTTTCATAAATAAATCATTTAAAGTATTCTAATCATTCAAAGATGTAAATTACAATTTTAGAAAAAGTACGATCATTTTTAATATGACAAATGGAGCATTGTGATTGGTTCAAACAAGTTCACTAGTTTGCACAAGTGAAAGCAATAGTATTTTCCTAAGACAAGTACAATATGGACTCTTATTTTTAGGAAAAGATTTTAAATAATCCTTTAGCCTCCCACAAAAAATCTTATTAGATCTCATTTTCCTAAGAAAATAGAACTCATTTCCTCCTTGTGGGGCCCCTACCAAAGTGTTTCTTCCATTCTCATGAGAGATGGGTTCTTGTGAACCAATACTTATGAAATATGGGTCAATGAGTTTAAATAAAAAACTATACAATCAAATCCTTATAACAGTATCGCAATTTGACTTACTATGAAAAATATCTCATATCTATCAAGCAACTAATTATTTTTTGTTGTTAAAGATTACTCTTCAAATGACACTGACTATACAACAAATTAAAATGACATATATATCCCCATATCATACATTCTCACATGATACATCAACACAATGCCATACATTCTCACATCATACATCCTAAAACATTGTACATCCTTTAACCCACCCCAACTAAAATAATTTGTACTTATTTTAAACCTAACAATAGGTGTATATATAATATTCAATATTATTTTATAATTTTAGTATTAAAAATAGAAATTTATTAAGTTTGTCCTTTTATATTTTAATTTATAACATTATATATTTAAATTATAAAATAAATTTAAATATAAAATATGTAAAATATAATTAGTTATAATTATAATTAATATATTATTTATTATATATATATGTGTGTGTGTGTGTGTGTGTGTGTGTGTGTGTGTGTGTGTGTGTGTGTGTGTTATATTTATAATATATTTTTAAAATATATTATATTACTTAATTATTACTTTTTCTTTTGAAAAAATTGATTATAAAAATAAATTTAAAAAATAGATGTAAAATTAATTCATATAAAAATTTAAACTTTTATTACAAAATCTTATTTAATATAGTTATGTAGTCTATTTCACTATTTATTATATATATAATGTTGGAAATCTGACTGAAAAGCTCATTTTTGTTGAAGATCAAAGAGGGAGATTGTTGTAAAAGAATGTTTTCAATCATTATTTTGTCATTGATGTTAAACCTACTATTTGTAGGGATGATATTTGCTTATAAGATCCAAGTACTATCACTTAGTTGATTGATGAAGAGTATTTGATCAACAAGATGTAACAAGAGCACCTAAGGGAAAGGTTGAGTTATGATGATGTAATGAAGTGCAAGGATCAGGTAAGACAATGGTTAAGTAATGTATGGATGACATACTCAAAGATATAGAGGTTGGCCACACTTAGAAATATTGGAGGAAGAAGCTATAACAAGGTTGATTGCAAAGCTTAAACTAAGATCTTTAGTGGGTGTTGAGCAAGTTAGTTGAAGCTGAGCAAATTCCCAATAGGAGCCGAGTAACAGACATTTCTAGTGTGTGCCGAGTGAAGATCAGGTGTTGAGCATCTAGAAATTTTTAGTTGGTGCCTAGTGATCTTCAGGTGCTGAGCATCAGGAAAAATACAGTTGATGCCAAGTAACACAATATGTGCCAAGCACTAGTATTTCAATAGTGCCGAGCTGTTGCACTATTTCCAATGACGAAGATTTTCCAAATCTAAGCTGACACAATGGTTACATTGAATTTTGTGAATGATTTGGAAGATAAGGATGATGAGTTGTTGGCACAAAATCCTATGTAAATCATTTTTGGGCAAATTCTAAAGGATTATTCAAGAAGTTTTTAGAGGAAATAGAATATGGGTTAGATACAATGTATCCTACCTAATCCATGCAAATTGAAATTGAAGAAAGGAAGAATTGAGTGGGAAAAGGAACTTCAAGACTTTTATTTAAGAAGTCATAGACCAAGAAGCAAAGAGCTGCTAATATTGTTGCTACTGAAGAGCCAAAATTTGCAAAGTGGTTAGAAGGGTGTCAAGGAGGTGACATCGAGGTGAAGGAAGAGCATAAAGACTCTACTTCTTTAAGTGGTCATGAAGATATGATTGCAATGGTACATTGAGTATGAAGACTCAAGGGGAGAAAGCTTGAAAGGGGGGCAAGCTGTCAAGAGTTGCAAAGATTGAAGGCTAGGCAAGGGTATGAGCTAAGAAGTGATCTAAAATCTGCAAGATAAGTTGTATGTTGCAGTTAGGTCAAGATTTTCTAATACTCTCTAGCAATTATATTAGATCTGAAAATCTTATGGACTTAGGTTGGTTTAATAGTCATTTGTGAATCCTTTTATAGGGTGGCATTCCAAGTGAATGTTCTAAAGTCCTTTAACCAGGCCCACTTCTAACAGGGTGGTTAAATCCTCTAACAAGGTCACATTTAACAGTGTGTTGTAAGCCTTTAACAAGGTAGACCTTTCACAGGGCATCACTTTAAAAGAGTGAAAATTGAGTATCATGTTACTAGTGGTTTTTCCTAAATTGGGTTTCCATGTAAATCACTATGTCATGTGTTGATTTCTTATGTGTTATACTTGCATGTTGATTTACAGTAACTTGTTGATTAGATTAGTTAAAGCTTGGATGAATGAATGGTTAAATGAGTTCACTATACTTAGTGAGAAGTTTGAATAGGACATTTGGACCTTAAATAACTTATTCACCCCCCCCAGTTATTCTAAAGCAATTCTAACAATTGGTATCATAGCCATCTGCTGATTTAGTTTCAAGGTACTAGAAGTAGGAAGATCAAGATGTCTAAGAGGGAAGTTTCCAAGCTCAACAAGGATAACTTTGTTGCATGGCAAAGTCTGATGAAACTGCACCTTGGATCAATAGGTGACTATGCACAAACCTCAATTGGAACTGAACATGTAACTCCAACAGGACCTCTTACTGTAGATGATTTGAACAAAAAGAAGGAACATAACCAAGCAATGTTGGAGATTGCCTTTGCACTTAGCTATGTAGATTATGATGACATCAAAGATTGTGACACTGCATTCAAGATGTGGAAAATATTGTCAGAAATCTATGGAGGAGATCAGAATGTCCAGAGAGCAAAGAGAGAAAGCCTAAGAGGAAAGTTTGATGACATGAAGATGGAGGAAGGTGAAAATGCTGCTAAGTATGCTGCAAGAATGAAAGAAGTGGTGAGTGCAATAAGAAGTCTAGGTGGACAATTGGAAGAAGAAAAAACAATCAATAAATACTTAAGAACTTTGCTCCCTATCTACACCATAAGAGTTTCAGCCATCTAAGAGCTGAGATGTGTACAAGGAAACACACTAACCTTTGAAGGAATAGTTGGAAGACTTATTGCCTTTGAGCTATCAAATTTTAACTACAGACTTGAGAACCTTGAATCTACTTTCAAGGGCAAGATGACAATGAAAGATACTAAGGAGGACACATCAAGCAAAAAGAGAAGAAAAGGGAAACATGGATCTAGTGATAGTAGCACAGATAAGAAAGATGTGGAATAGTTAGAAGCATTACTAGCTAGGAGATTCCATAGAGTTAAAGGAAAATTTAAACGTAATATGCCTATCATATGTTTCAATTGTAATGAAGTAGGTCATATTGTTGCAAGATATACACAGAAGAAGAATTACAAAGAAGGAAGCAAGTACAGGAACAAGAAAGAAGATGATAGCAAGGACTACAAGGAGAAAGGCAAGAGATGTTACATTGTTGAAGAAGATTCTGATGAGAATGATGATGAAGTAGTCTATGTAGCCATGAAGGATGAATTTGACAAAGATGAAGATGAACCAACAACATTAGTTACCTGTGTGAACAAGAATGACGAGTGGATCATAGATAGTGGATGCTCACATCACATGATAGGAGATAAAAGTAAGTTCATTACCTTTACTCAGTATGATGGAAATAGTGTTAGATTTGGTAATGATCCCCCATGTCAAATCAAAGGAAAAGGCTCTATTAAGCTCACAGAGAAAATTTTATGTGATAATGCATACTATGTTGAAGGATTGAACTACAACTTTTTGAGTGTATCTCAGTTAGGCAATGTATGTTGCAAAGTTGAATTTGGAAACAAAACTATCAAGATCTATGACATAGATGGAAATCTGATAAGAAAAGGTGAACAAACTAGAAGTAATCTGTCTTATCTTGATATGAAAGATGCAACATGTTTTGTTGTTAGACTTGATGATGTGTGGTTGTAGCATAAGGTTGTGTCATGTTAATTTTGATAATCTGATCAGCATTAGAAAGAAAAACAAAGTCAGAGGATTGCCCAAGTTGAAGAAACCTGAAAACACAATGTGCAAACAATGTTAACTAGGGAAGATGACTAAGTCTAGTTTCAAAAGAAAAACATACACTTCCAATGAAGTACTAGAGTTAGTTCATACAAACTTATGTGGACCAATGGAAGTGCAAAGCTACCTAGGAGACAGATACATAATGCTATTCGTAGATGATTATTCTAGGATGATGACTGCTATGTTTTTTAAAGCAAAAATATCATGCATTTAAAATGTCCAAGTGGCATTTGGCTAGAGTTGAGAAGGAAATAGGAAAGAACCTAAAATGCCTAAGATTAGGTAGAGGAGATGAGTTCACATCAAGAGAGTTTGAAGTATTTTACAATGACAAAGGTATTAAAAGGAAAACATCAACACCAAGAACTCCACCATAGAATGGCATTTCTAGAAGGAGGAATAGGTCAGTGATTGACTGTGCTAGAACCTTGATGATGGAAAAAAATGTTGCACTAAAGTACTGGAGAGAAGCTGTAAGTACTACAGTCTACACAGTGAATAGAGTTCAAGTCAAGAAAGGTACTAATGCAACACCTTTTGAATTGTGGTATGGTCACTCACCTAATGTTAAACATTTCAAAGTCTTTGGTTGTAAATGCTATATTCTTAAAGACACTAGAAATGGCAAGTTTGATGTTAAGAGTAATGAAGGCATATTTCTTGGATACTCCACTAGAAGTAAGGCATTTAAGTGTTTGAATGTTAACACTAACAAGATTGTGGAGAGTGCAAATGTAAATTTTGATGAGCATACAGAAGTTTAGACAAATGAGTCAAAGCAACTAGAGGATTATAGACCCTTTGAATACTTCTATGAAGGAATGAAAGTTGAAGACAATACTACAAATCAAATTGGGAATCAACAACAAATTTCAATATCTGCCAAGTCTCAGCCTGTGAATGTCAAGCTACATTCATAAGCCGAGCTACAGAATGTAGAAAATGCACATTCTAGTTCTGAAAATAGTATACACGAAATGAATGATGAAATGCCAGATGAAGAAGAACAAAATGACTTTGAAGCTAAAGGATCAAACATGGAAAGAAGGACTAAACCTAGATTAGCCAATTATGTGAGAAGACATCACCCTGCAGATCAAATCATTGGTGACAAGGATTCCAGACCTATGAGAAGGAATAGGCTAAGAAGTGAATCATGTTTGCTGAGCAAAGTTGAACCAAAAATTATAAAAGATGCACTACAAGATGATGACCGGTATAAAGCCATGAAAAAAGAGATAGATCAGATTGAGAAGAACAAAACATGGTCTCTAGTTCCCAGACCAACTGATAAGAATGTGATTGGTACCAAGTGGGTGTTTAGAAACAAACTTGATGAGAATGGTGAGATAACAAGAAACAAAACTAGACTAGTTTGCAAAGGCTATGCATAAGAAGAAGGATTTGACTATGGGGAAACATTTGCCCCTGTTGCAAGAATGGAAGGAGTAAGAACATTACTTGCATATGTTGCATACAAAGGTTTCAAAGTCTACCAAATGGATGTGAAGTTTGCTTTTCTGAATGGTATACTGGAAGAGGAAGTCTACATAGAACAACCAGAAAGATTTTTTGATGAGAAGAACAAGGACATCGTCTGCAAGCTACACAAAGCACTTTATGGATTGAAGCAAGCACCAAGAGCATGGTATGAGAGGTTGCACAAGTATCTTGTGAAAATAGTATTTGAAAGAACATATGACAATAACAATTTGTACATCAAAGCTAAAGAAGGTAAAGATATTTTGATTTCAAAAATCTATGTTGATGATATAATATTTGGAGGAAAAGATATTCTTTGCAAAGATTTTTCTAATCAAATGAAGCATGAATTTGAGATGTCAATGTTTGGAAAAATCAAATTCTTTTTTGGATTACAATTACATCAATTAAAGCATGGAATATTTATGACTCAATCCAAATACATCAAGGAAGTACTCAAAACATTTGGGCTAGAAGACTCAAAACCAATTAGCACACCAATGGAAATAGGCCATAAGCTATCAAAGAATGATGAATTTTCTGAAGTAAATCAAACATTGTATAGGTCAATGATTGGCAAGCTGCAATATGTTGTACATAGTAGACCAAACATTGCATTATCTGTTGGAATAGTGGCTAGATTTTTTGCAAATCCAAGAGAAAATCACTTAATGGTAGTGAAAAGAATACTAAGATACCTAAAAGGAACTGATGACTTTGGTTTGTACTACAAGAGGAATGAGAAGTTTGAACTGAGAGCCTACACTAATGCAAATTGGGGAGGCAACATTGATGATAGAAAAAGCACTAGTGGAGGAGTACTTTTCTTGGGAAAAAGGTTGGTTACATGGACTAGCAAAAAGAAAAGTTGCACCTCACAATCCATTGCTGAAGCTGAATATGTGGCAACTGCTACAAATTGCACCAATATTGTATGGATCAAACATTTGCTGCAAGGCATAAAGAAGAGATAACTAAGCCTATGATACTCTATTGTGATAATACAAGTGCTATTAACATATCAAAGAATCCTGTAATGCATGCCAAAACCAAGCATATTGCAATCAAGTATCACTATGTGAGAGAGTTGGTGGAAGACAAACAAGTGAAGATGGAATATGTTAGCTCAAAAAAATAGATTGTTGATATCTTCACAAAAGCACTACCAAAATATGCTTTTGAGTATCTTAGATGTAAGTTAGGGGTGATACCCATAGCTAAGGCTACTTGAACCAAAAAGCAAGTATGCCCTGCATCAAATGAGTTGAATGTTGAAGATATTACACATTGATGCAGAAGATGTTTACTTTGGGATTCATGCCTACAGTAATAAAAATGCTAAAATTTCAAATTAGTCACAAGCGAGGTGACAGAGTGAGACATTAAATGAATTTGTAAGAGCTACATCTGCATATTAAGATGCTAATATCTCTTTGGCATTGTTGTCAAAGAGGGAGAAGTAAACAACTAATCAACAACTATTGAAGCTAAAAGATCAGAAAAGAAAGGAGAAGTAGACAACTGGAATAAAGATAGAGGGAGATTTCATAGGTTGATCAGAATAGTCGAAGATGAACAATATAAAGGGAGAAAGACAAAGAACAAGGATACAACAACAAAGAGGGAGAAGCTGAAATGAAGCAATTAGAAGAAGGAGATGTGAAGCTATAGTTTAATTTTTGGCATTTGACTTACTGTTCTAACCTAGTTAGTTTGTGGTTGAATATGTTGAGTCTGATGGTTGATTAGTTTGGTTTGCCATCAATGCCAAAGAGGGAGATTGTTGGAAATCTGACTGAAAAGCTCATTATTGTTGAAGAACAAAGAGGGAGATTGTTGTAAAAGAATGTTTTCAATCATTGTTTTGTCATTGATTTCAAACCTGCTATTTGTAGGGATGATATTTTCTTATAAGATCCAAGTACTATCACTTAGTTGATTGATGAAGAGGATTTGATCAACAAGATGTAACAAGAGCACCTAAGGGAAAGGTTGAGTTATGATGATGTAATGAAGTGGAAGGATTAGTTAAGACAATGGTTAAGTAATGTATTGATGACATACTCAAAGATACAGAGGTTGGTCACACTTAGAAATATTGGAGGAAGAAGCTATAACAAGGTTGATTGTAAAGCTTAAACTAAAATCTTTAATGGGTGCCGAGCAAGTTAGTTGAAGCTGAAAAAATTCCCAGTTGGAGTCGAGTAACAGACATTTCTAGTGTGTGCTGAGTGATCTTCATGTACTGAGTGAAGATCAGGTGCTGAGCATCTAAAAATTTTCATTTGGTGTCGAGTGATCTTCAGGTGCCGAGCATCAGGAAAAACACAGTTGATGCCGAGTAACACAGTATGTGTCAAGCACTAGTATTTCAATAGTGCCGAGCTGCTACATTATTTCAAATGATGAAGATTCACCAAATCTAAGCTAACACAATGGTTAGATTGAATTTTGTGAATGAGTTGGAAGATAAGGATGATGAGTTGTTGGCATAGAATCCTATATAAATCATTTTTGGGCAAATTCTAAAGGATTATTCAAGAAGTTTCTAGAGGAAATAGAATATGGGTTAGATACAATGTATCCTACCTAATCCATGCGAATTGAAATTGAAGAAAGGAAGAACTAAGTGGGAAAAGGAACTTCAAGACTTCTATTTAAGAAGTCATAGACCAAGAAGCAAAGAGCTGTTGATACTGTTGCTATTGAAGAGCCAAAATCTGCAAAGTGGTTAGAAGGGTGTTAAGGAGGTGACATCAAGGTGAAGGAAGAGCATAAAGGCTCTACTTCTTTGAGTGGTCATGAAGAGATGATTACATTGGTACATTGAGTATGAAGACTCAAGGGGACAAAACTTGAAAGGAGGGCAAGTTGTCAAGAGTTGTAGAGATTGAAGGCCAAGCAAGGGTATGAGCTGAGAAGTGATCTAAAATCTGCAAGATAAGTTGTATGTTGTAGTTAGGTCAAGATTTTCTAATACTCTCTAGCAATTGTATTAGATCTGAAAATCCTATGGACTTAGGTTGGTTTAATAGCCATTTGTAAATCCTTTAACAAGGTGACATTCCAAGTGAATGTTCTAAAGTCCTTTAACTAGGCCCACTTCTAACAGGGTGGTTAAATCCTCTAACAAGGTCACATTTAATAGTGTGTTGTAAGCCTTTAACAGGGTAGGCCTTTCACAAGGCATCACTTCAGAAGAGTGAAAATTGAGTAGCATGTTATTGGTGGTTTTTCCCAAATTGGGTTTCCACGTAAATCACTGTGTCATGTGTTGATTTCTTATGTGTTATACTTGCATGTTGATTTACAGTAACTTTTTTATTAGATTAGTTAAAGCTTGGATGAATGAATGGTTAAATGAGTTCACTATACTTAGTGAGAAGTTTGAATAGGACATTTGGACCTTGAATAACTGATTCACAACCCCCCCCCCCCCCCCTCTTAGTTATTCTAAAGAAATTCTAACATATAATCATTATTTTTAAAATAAATTATTATACAATATATTAATAAGAGTGTGTATGTAAGGAATTTATGTGAGATAAAGGAATGATACAAACAAATAAGACATTCTACTACTCTATATCAAATACAACACATAGCGATTAGACTAAGAAGACCATGAAACCCAAAGAGGATGCAAACTATATATGAACAAGATTTTTTTCTTAATATGTAGATGTTTCCAATAGATAGAATGTGTGCTCACTTTTTATTATTAAAGATTTAAGGATAAAGGAAAAAAAAATCATTATAAGGATATGGCTTACATATTTGTTCTTCAAAATGACATTATAAGTTTGCATAAAAGGTGTATGATTTATGAAGGAATGGGGGTTTAATTTATAGACCAAGGGATGGTGGAATGAAGGTATTTGAGGGGAAGAATATGAATTGCATAACATGTTGACAAGTTTTACGATGTGAGAGCTTGAGAGGACATTAGAGGTTCTCAAACCCCAAAGGTCATTTACTCAAGGAATGTGACCATTTTGTTAAATATGAGGGGCTTTGGAGAAGTGGTAAAAATGAATATAATATTCTTTGGAGGATTTTATTCTTGGAGGGTGGTGGGTAAACAAAGTTGTAAGAACATGGTCAGGAGTGTAAGGGT
Organism: Cupressus sempervirens; assembly: GCA_028749045.1. NCBI lineage: Eukaryota > Viridiplantae > Streptophyta > Pinopsida > Cupressales > Cupressaceae > Cupressus > Cupressus sempervirens. The sequence goes on along the minus strand of CM053783.1, from coordinate 226,973,250 downwards.
ATTAGGGTTTACAAGTAAAGATGGGTTGAAATTGTATTCGACATGACAATAAGTTGAGTTAGGTTTTGGATTTGGATTTGGATTTCCTAATCATTTGGATTAGGGTTATATATATGTTTAGTAGAGAATTAGGTTTGGATTAGGATTAATAGTGGGAAAGTGGGAGGAGAGAGGAGTGGAGGGTTAATTACTTAAATAGGGGTGTTTAACAAATGCATACAAATCTTGTTGAATCTTCTTGCACATACTCTACATGATTTTTAGTAAGAGCTCATCAAAAACATTGTAGAGCTTCATACACATGTTGCACAATATCAACAAATCTAACTTCTCTTTTAATGGATACACAAAATCAAAGGTTGGTGTTGTGTTATAGTTTATATAGATTAGTCATAATTCTTTAGGGTTTTACATTTGTTCATATAGATTTGTTCATGTTAGTTCACTCTTAAATTTTTCATTCTTTATTATTAACTCAACAATTTCTTCCATCTTTCTACCAATCTCATGATTTGCATCAAGTAGCCTATTTACCATATCATAGTGGCTCTGAGCCAATCTCATAACTCTGTCATCCTTTGCATCTTTTCTCATCCTCAACTTGTCTCTTTTGTTCCATTATTTCACACATCCTTGTAGATTGCACCTCTCACTCTCACTTTCTCTCTTTAATGATTTCATTTGCACGATCAAGTTTTGGTTTTTCTCCATTGAATCTAATATGGTGGCCTTGGATTCATTAGACATGTTTCCATTAGATATTTCTTCTATGAATTCTTCCTGATATATTTTATCACTTATTTGATGTGAAATTTCCTTCATATTCAATGACTTCTTCATCTTCTCTTTCATTCTATTGATTTGATTCAAGGCTATGTTAAGTTCCAACTTCTAATTTTCAATAGCCTAATCAAGTCTATACTTTCCATATCTCAAATATTTTATCTAAGATGGTAAAACCCCTTAACAAGAGAACTAGCTCTGATACCAATTGTTAGAATATTTTGGAAAGATAGAATGGTGAGAGTGAGGCTAAATTAGTATCCCCTAAAACTTTTACACCCTTTCAAATATGATTATCCCTTTATAATTTATCCACTCGGTAGACATGCACATTCATAACTTCAATATTTAAATGAAAGAAAATATAACTAATCTACTTTGACATATGCATATAAACATAAACCATAACATCAAAACACATGCCACAAAGATTTGGTAATGCATAAACCCTTTTTTAGAGGGAAAACTGCGGTGGGATAAAATCCACAAATCCTTCACTGCAGCAAGAAGTTTCCTTGTCACTTCTTATGACTTACTATGACTTACTCTATTAGGAGTAATACAAAAGTTTTGTAAGGATCTACCTTTCTCAAGGATTTTACAACACAAATGCAATGTGTGTACTCAGTTAAGAGATTTACAAAAAAAACCATTAAGTCTACCTTGTTATATGATTTAAATTCTACAATGGTAAGAAAATAGCAGTGAAATTTGATATGATTAGATGCAACTTACTTTTTTGTCCATTTATCTCTCATGTTCAATAATTTATATCTCCAAAAATGCACATGAAAACTCTCTAAATTAAGAATTTTTGGTAGAAAAATGCATCATAAACTAAAATCATCATAGAAGTTTTCACATTTTTGTATTGTCCCAAAATTTATGTGGATTCATGAACTTGTGGAGCTATGGATTTAACACAAAATGTGTAGAGCTACATAGTGGCCTTCAAAACTGTGGAGTATGGAGTTTCTTGGACCAAATTGTATAAAAAAATTTAAGTCCAAAATTTGCAAATTAGAGACCTGGGTCTTTACCTTTATTGTTATGGATAACCTTGGATATTTAGATTTGATTTTTTCTATAATTCCAATTACATCAAATGAATTTGGCATTTCTAGTACTTTAAGCTCTTCTCTACTTTGTGATGAAACTCACAGACTTCCTTCTTCATTTATTCAAAACTTTCTATTTTTTGATCAAACTTCTTTAAATCGTATTCACTTCTCAAATATCTTTGCAGGTGATCCTCGATTAACATAGTATCATATAGATCGTCACCAAGAGAATAACCATACTCCACAACTGAAAATATAATATATCATTATCATAAGAAAACATCTCTATCCAAACTAACATGATATAATCAAATAACGCATATATCAAAATATTGCATCATCATATATAAATCAAAAACTAACATCCAAAAAGATAGGGTGTGTTAGAGTTTGACATCACAATCTACAACAATAAAAAAAAGGGCACAGTATTAAAATCCTTGCAAACCTCTACAATTGTAAGTCATATCTCAATTCTTCCACCCTACAACCAAACTCAATTAGGGTTTCACAAGTTCACAAAGAAAACAAAATTTCTTTAATACCACTTGGTGCAATCCCTAGGTTGAGAGACCTCAAAGAGATCAATCCAATCATGTAGAAAGAGAAAACACAAAAAAATAAACAAATGTTTGGAGAGAAAAAAGGGATATCAACATTCATTCACCGAAAATGAAATTTACAAAAATTCAAAAAATGACATTCTTACATGTCCAACTCATATATGTGCATTTTCTTACAATATTCAATCAAAGATCTTGGATCCAACTATAGAGAACTAAATTCCTTATCAAGAAATTGTGTTGTAAGGATTTAATGGGAAACAAGATACTGAGAAGGGGGTGGGGAGGAGTGAATCATGATCTTAAAATTTTAACATAAAACTCCTTCATCTCATATCTCAAATGTAACATAAAACTGTAATGTTGAAAACATAACATCCATGAAAGATTCAACACATAACACAAATGATTTGGTAACCTAAAAACACTTCAATGTGAAGGTAAAATTGGGGTGGGGATGAAACCCACAAATCTTCACTATTGTAAAAATAAAATTAACCTATTAGGGTTACAATATTTGATTATAATATATGATCTTCCCTATGAGGGGTCTGCCATGTTAAAAGCTTGAATACTCTTAGGTCCTACCCTATTAAATGATTTTACACTTACAATCAAGTAAGGAATCTATTAGGAGATTTACATAGATCTATTATGGTCACTCAATTAAGAGGTTTTCCCTAATTCAATCTTGTTAAAAAATGATTCAACACCTGATCCTTAGTTTTCTTTGTAAGATGATCTTGGATCTCCTTTGTATAATGTCTTGATCTAATATCTTCATTCAATCCTTCACTACTTGGATTTCTTTGTCTAATCTCCTTTCACACTTTGTTTTGTCCTTGTTCACTCCTCTACTTGCACACACATTTTTATGCATTCCATTTGCTCACCTTACTCATTCACTCATATGATCCTAGGGTTAGAAACCTCCTTAAATAGACAATCTTTGAAAGTTTTGGATTATAATCAATTATTTACAATACATCTCATTTTTTCATTTTCCTATTGATTTTCTAATTGGTTGATTTTCTTTCCTCAAGATCATTATCTTCTGTAATGAAGTGTAATCTCCATCTTAACTGTCTCTACAAACATTAAATATCATTTAGAAGTTGGCCAAAATGATTTACATAGTTGTTTGTGCAATTACAAACTCATATGACAAAATTAGGTTGCTTCACATCTGAATGGTTTGATGCTTGGTCATTATTAACATTCGTGTTGGCACTTAGCTTCTACATACATGTTTCTTAATGTTTTCTTTGAAAAATTTGTCTTTTAGTTTACTCGGTCTCCATTGTGTTAGCTCAACTTATATATGTGCTTGATCTCAACTAGGGTACTAAAAAATCATTTAATTTCTTGAGATGTAATGAAAAATAGACAAGTCTTTATATGCTTGACCTTCACTCGATGACTTGGCAACAGTGATGATCATTCATCCATGCCTAGTAAATGACTAAGTGTTTGGAAAATAATAGGTTAAATATGCATAGAGATCAACATAATTGATTGTCTTTAAGATACATCACATTACAATATATATCCATTGCAACAAGCACATCAACCTCAAGATCCAAAAATTCCCCCAAAAAAGAAATGTATCACAACAAATAGGTTCCATTCTAAATCAAAAGGAATACATTACATAAACTATTTAGAATATTGTGATTCCAAATATAGCTCCTCACATCATCCAAGAACATAGTTAAATGTGAGATGGAAGATCCATGATTGTAGATTTCCATTGCAAGATCAAAATCTACCAATGGTCATGAAAATTGGAAAGAATGCACTACCTAAGAGAGGTAAATGTATAGATCTGCATCATCGTTCAGGACATCTTAACTTAATTTATCCAAATATCATTTCTCTATCAAAACTCAACTTTTTCCAAAAACTAAAAACATCCTTTTATAGATCTCAGAGTCAATATCATCATCATATGAATTTCATAGTTTTTTGATTAGTTATAATATGTTATAATTTCAAAATATTGCAAGTAGATATTTTAACATTCGAGAAGATGTTAGCTTAAAAAGGAAAATAAAATAGTAAATCATTTCAAAAAAACTTAAAATTTATATTTAGCATTATAGGTCGATTCCTCTTTAAGAATATCTTATTTTTTTTGAAAAATGTGTAGATTTGATGGGGAAGCTTTGACAAGAGGAAAAACTAGTTGATTTCAAATAATTATAAAACAAAAAATATACATCAAAAACCCTTTTTTTTGCGCTAGCTATATGTATCATCTATAACATTTTTAAAATCAAACAAAAAAAAAAATTATTTGCATATACTTTTTTGACAAGAACTACACCCTACAATTAAAAAAGGACTTCAAAAATTAAAAAGTGAATAAATTCTTGGTCATTTTTTTAATATTATAGGCTTAAAATTCATCCAATTTTACACATTTCATCACACATCATCTTCAAATTTGAAACACAAATGCTATTGTTATGTCATTAAAGTTGAACAATTTGCATTTTTTCATCATTTTGCTTCATTAAAGGTGACATAGTTTTGTGCTTTACCCATATAAATTGAGCAAGAAATAACCAATCGAGTTCCAAAACTATGATTAAGAACTAGACTAGGTCTAGATCATACTTTGAACATCACAAATCTTGATTCAAACAAAACAAGGATCTCTAAAATGATCAAGAGACTTAAATAAGTTGGCAAAATGGGGAAAATGGACATAGAATATTTTTTGTTGATGCAAGGTTACTTTGAACCTAAGATGTTTCTGCATCATTCTCCTTATACATGTTGGGAATTGTGGAAAACTACAATAATGATTGTGTAAGGGATGTCTTTTACAAAATCCTTTTAAGATTTTTTGTGGACTCAAGCTATTACATCAACATTTATGATCATATTCCAAGAAGTATTGCATTGTCAAAGTACACAACACTAAATGCTTTAGATCTAGCCTCTAATTTATATCAGCACACTTTCTTTATAAAGCATATTTATACTCAATTTAAAGATGATTCCAAACAAGGTTTTGACTCAGGCAAACAACTCTATACACCATAATTCCTTTATTTTATGAGTGCAAGAACTAGCCATACCAATTTTGGGGTTGGATACGAGAAGTACATGAACCACACTAACAATCTACAATTGGAGAAAATCAACATGATAAATTAATTGACCCAATCCCTCCAAAAAAACTTCAGATTATAATTATAGGTCAATTACTGTCAATTTTGTTCAACATCAGGATTGATTTGTCAATATATGCATACAAAAATTCAATCTTTAACCCCATTTTATCCAAAATCTTGAGTCTCCCTATGAATTATCCTATTTACATTAAGCAAAGGTTCACTATACCCATTCAATGCTATAATCCTTATTTGACTCATCTTCCTCTTAGATGCAATAAAAGAAATGGGATCAACACCAATAATACACCTATCCATTTTTATTTTTTAATTACTATTGTCATTCTAGCAAGTAAGTTTCAATTTTAGACTTGTAGCATTTCTAAGGGAAGGATGAGATTCAAATGTGTTATAAGAAGATGGTGTTTCATTGAATTGATCAAGATGATAAATGTCAAGCTTTTATTAAAATCATCTAGGAAAGTGTTGAATGTTTAAAAGGAGGTTCTAACATTCAAGCTTTGATAGTGAGTTAGTGCTCAAATTGGGGTTGATGACTCAATTAATTGGAGTCAGTACTTCAACATTCAAAATTAGTGCTTCAAAGAGGGTTGACGCTCTTTGTGAGTTGGTGCTCACTTTTATAATATGGGTTGGAGCCCATTGAGTTGGTGCTCATTTTTACTAACAAAAGATATCATATGCCATAATATTTACTCAAAAAGGTTTCCTCAAATTTTTTGATGCATGTCCTTATGGTTTCCCTCATTATGTTTTGTTATTCCATGAAATTAAAAGTTTCAAGAAAAATGAAATATTGATTCACCCCCTAACGCTTACATTGTTTTATAATGTGGGTCCCTCATTTTATTTTTCTTGGTGACACTCATAGTGGTATTTGGAGGTGAAAATGTCTATGGACCTCTGAATCTAGAACTCTGATTTAAATATAATTATTGGATCTACACTCACTTTGATCTCTTATCCTTAACTACTATTAATTGAGCCTATATTGTATTTATATAAATAAATTCTAAATGTTAATATATATCATTGCAATCAAGTTAGATTCTTAAGTGTTGAGGATACTATGCATAATATGTTCATTTTTGTGTTGTTCTAATCAGCAATTGCAAACTATAATATATAAGGAAGCATGGGGTCATGTCCACGAGGGACATGACTTTACGTGGTACAAAGTGTTGAGATAATGAATGTTGCACACATTGCATAATATTGTTATATTGTATTATTTTATTTTCTTATGTAATAGTGCACCTAGGAGCACCTAGATGGATGTGCAACATGTAAATATTTTCATGGGATATACTTGAGAGTTGTATTGTAACATTGTGATAATATTTGATGTAATTATTTAATATTGGAGAAAAGAATTAAATGTCCAATATTCAATGTGGAGTCAATGGGTTAGATAGCACATGGTTTTAGCACATGATTCATGTAATACCACTTGGTGGTTTTCTGGGACTTGCTACTATATAAGCAACCACAAGGATAGTTGTAGGGACAAGACCAAAAGGGAAAAAGGTAAGAGTTAAGAAAGATATGTGTCTTTTATGGATTGTTTATTGTAGATCTGAGGGTTTTGAATTTGCTATTATGATGGGATGTTGGCAGATATTGGGCATGTGAAATTATTGGTTAATAGATTTTTTCAGATGTTTCATTTAAAAGAGGGTTTTAGGGGGAGCTTGTAAATATGACCTCCTAGGTAAAAATGGACCTCACCAGTGGATCTAGGTCGATATTTCCATAAATTTTGATATATAATATGCCCTAGTTTGGCCATGTTGATGGAAAAATACAAAGGTTTTTAGTTTTAGCCCATAACGACCGTCAAATTTAATCATGTCAAAATTTTCATAAAAAAAAATCACACTAAAAATTACAAAAATGTTGCCTTGGTAAAATAACCATAACTTTCTCTTAGGATATTGGAGTTCTTATAATCAATGGAAAGATGATTTAAAGCACTACAATTTGGTGTAGGTTTGATTCTATCATTTTGACATTTTGTTAGGTTTTAAGAGCCTGAAAGTTAAATGTTATTTATTTTGAATATAGATTTGGAAATAATTGAGCATACAGAGTTAGATTTTGGAGTTCGAGTAGTCAACAGAAATCTCTTGGAGAGATCTATACAATGGTTTAGAATTGGTGCAAGTTTGACATGGTTTATTTGGCGATATATTGATCTAAATGATCTATGATATATATTGACTATAGTAACATTATGAGTTTATGACATTGTAATTTTGGAGATTTGGATTTGATGTCATTATATAATCAGTTCATATTTTAGATTGGTCTCATGATGATATGGTTATCAGTGTATGATTGGGATTTGTATGATGACTTGTTGGGTCTATAAGTTGTGCAGTGTTGTAAGAAAACTATACTTACAAGTTGCATTTATGCCTTGGATATGGGTTTTCTTTGCCCATTGATCTTTCATTATTGATGCATATTCAGATTTATGGCTTGGATTTTTGTTGCCTATGCCCTTAGTCACATGATTTGTTGATCCGTCTTCATGTAGAAGAGGTGAGATATTGTTATAGGTACAATCATGGTGGAGGATTGTGGTTGACTATTTTATGCTGACAGGTTAGACACTTTGAGACTTAAATTCTTGGTTTAAGGATGCGATCACGGTGCCATAGATTTTTGGCATGACATGATTGGATATATAGAGGAAGATTTTTCATCATGATGTCATGGATAGCTTGGATATATGGTTTAGTGGGAGCTTGTGACAATGATGAAGTGGTAGTATGAGGATTAGTTCTTGGTTTGGTTTGTAACTTCTTGGTTTCAAGATCTTGGTTTCACATGGTACTGACACTGGCTCTATGTGTAGACCTAGAGGATCTTCATGTAGGAGATGGATTTTATGATGTCATAGATGACTCAATACCACAATTGAGTGAGAGTTGTTGGCATTGATATATTTATTGAGTGTTTGCAGATGTTGGAGGTTTTCCTTAGATCATGTTGTTGTAGAAGCATCTTTTCCATTTGCATGGTGCACTTGGTTCTTCATGGTGTGTGGAAATGGTTATCTTCATGGTGTGTAAAGAATGTTGCATCTTGAGGACCCATGGGGTTCTTAGTAATGGTGTGGTTTATGCTTTCATTTGACATGGTATCCTTGGTGTGAGGATGGTTTAATTATTATGTCACCGTATACTCTTGATACACATTTAGAGTTTTGAAATTGGTATGTTCATATGTAGCATTTTATCTCTTTGGTTGAGATGGTTTTTTATCATGTTGTCATGTTTATGTTCATGAGGCCATGGTTGGAACTTCAACATTGATCTTGGTTTAGTTTCTTGGTATTGAGTGCATTGATCATTTGCTAGATACTTCATGATATTGCTATGTTGCATTTGGGGTTGGCATGGGTTTTTTGGTTATAGGTGCTCATGGTTAGCATTCCCATTCCCTACTCTTGGTCTACTTGGTGGTTTGCTACTTGAGAGGTATAGCCCATTATTTCTCTCAAGTGAATTATGTTTATGCATATATTTCATGGATATGGATTTTTACCTATGGTACATGAGTTAATTGTGGGGGGTTCATTTGAGAGATGGTTTAGTATTGGTTATCTCTATGTGCATAAATTATTGTTATGTTGGTTGAGTTTGGGATATGGTTTTATATTGGGCATATTCCTTGGATTAGGAATGGTTATTCCTTTGTTTATGAATGGTTTATTGTGAGAGGCTTACATCCATGATTAGTTATATGGTATGATTTTTGTGTTGTTGTGACTTCTTGATTGGAGTTTTATGGTGGATATAATACTTGCACAATTTACATCTAGAGGTGTGTGTAGAAGGACATGATAAATATTATGATTTGCATGGTTTCTCTTTGGTCTTGGATATCTTCCTAGATGTTTGATTTCACTAGTTTGTGCTCATGTATGTCATGTGAGAGATGACATGGTTATGAATTTATCTCTTTTCCTTTGTTGGTTGTGGAGAACTTGGGAGAGTATTAGAGACTTGTTATGAGAGTTCTTCTTGTAGATTATTGGTTTATATGTTGTATATATCCTTGATACTACATGGATTCACTTCTTTGAGATGTTGTGAGTGGATTGATTATAGATTTGATATTATCTTTACAGTGGGAGCTTCATGTAATTACCTTTGGGATTAGGTTTTTTTTATTGGTATTTTAGTTGGTACAAGATTTTATGATCTTCTTATGTGATAGGTTGGGTGGCTTTCTCTTTGGATGGCTTCTATGTATGTTTGGTGGCATTGGCATAATAGGAGGTAGGATTATTCATGTTTGAGATTTTGGATACTTCGATTTTATTACGGGTAGCAAGATGGAGAACTTGGTGTACTTTGATCCATTATGGTGGATGTGCTAGGAGGGGTTTTTTCCTTGTTCATTTTTGTGGCTACATATTGACCCTATGCAATGTATACAACAAGTGGAAGATTGTTTAGATAATAGGTGTTGCACACATTACATAATATTGTTATATTATATTATTATATTATATTATGTAATGTTGCACCTAGGAGCACCTAGATGGACATGCAACATGTACAAATTCTCATGGGATATACTTGATGAGTTGTATTATAGCATTGTGATAATATTTTATGTAATTATTTAATATTGGAGAAAATAATTAAATGTCCTATATTAAATGTGGAGTCAATGGGTTAGGTAGCACATGGCTTATGTAATATGACCTGGTGGTTTTAGTACTTGCTACTACATAAGTAGCCACAAGGGCAGTTGTAGAGACAAGACAAAAAAAGGAAAAGGAAAATAGAAAAGCCGAGCAAGACAAGGCTTGACAAGTTAGCCAAGGGAGTATTTGTGAAAGTTTAAGCATGACATATGATGTGTGGATCCATGCTTATTCACATGAATTTCTTGGTTGTATATATGGCTTTGAAGGCTTCCATAGTTGTATTGCAATATTTGTTTTCTAAACAATTCATGGTGATGGATGCTTTTGGAGATTGGGTTTTTTCTCTCAATGAGGATTTCCCAGAGTATATCTTGTGTCACATTTTTGTGAGTATCTTGTCTATTATCTTGCATGTGGATTTTAGTTACATATTTATTTTAGATCTATTGTTAGTTATCTATTTTTCTTGCAAATTTTCTTACAAAAAGTACCATGTAGAGTCATGTCCTTACGTGGACATTGACCAATACAAATCTTGTCAATTGTTCCAAATAATTGTGAGATAACTTAAGCATAATCTGGCATTAATAATGAGAGGAGCCTGATACATAGAGATACATATTTCACTTATTATTTGATATGTCTTTATATATATATATATATATATATATATATATATATATATATATATATATATATATATATATATATATATATATATATATATATATATATATATATATATATATATATATATATATATATATATATATATATATATATATATATATATATATATATATATATATATATATATATATATATATATATATATATATATATATATGTTGCCCTTAATTACATATTTATGTTAGATCTATTATTGGTTGTGGAAATGATTATATATTTTCCTTGCAAGTGTCCTCACAAAAAGTACCATGTAGGTCATGTCCCTATGTGGAAATTGACTAATACAAAGCTTGATGACTATTCCAAATAATTGTGAGATACTCGAGAGGAACATCAAATGAGTGTTTACATTTTGGGGGCTCTATTACTAATTTATAGGGATATATTGGCTCATATTTGGTAGAGGATATTGATACCAAGTGAAGTACTACATGTTATGTGTTTACTGTTGGTGGGGCAGCAGTAAGCTAGGTTTCTTGGTTGCAGAAGGTTAATGTTTTATCCACTACAAAAGAAACCAAGGAGATGATATGGTCTAATGCTCTGCTCAGAGATCCTTGGAACAAGGATAAACAAAAACCAAGATTTTATTTTTTAAAGTATGGTTGCATAGAACAAACAACATACATGAATCATAAAGATTGCAATAGAAAACTTAATTGACTATCCAAACAACCAACGGATCTCCAAATGCCACTACCAAACTGACATGCACAAATCGAGAGTTGAAAACTAAAAATGACAATAAAACATGAAAATATAAAATCTATCAAAGCCTAGAAATACAAATGATCCAAAAGAGTACTCAAATCACCAAATTGTGTTCTACAAAAAATAGCAGAGATGCCTCCTATTTTTTGCATGAGAAAATACCATAGACAGTCTCGCATGAGTGTGTGCTCTAAGCCACGCAAGAAAGTACATCATGTTGCACAAGGATCTATCTCTCACACGAGGGAACACTTTTCTTAGCCAACAAATTCCCTCTACACTAATGCAAAGTCTCGTGTGAGTCCTATGAAGAATTGCAAGGCCCTATGCAAAGCTTCAAACTCTCATGTGAGGATTTACAACAGAAAGGTAGAAAAATAAAAGATAAAAAGGTAGAAAAGATAATTTCCTCTACACTAGGAAGTACCAGATCCACAATTGAGCCTTAGACACTCGAACACAAGAGAAAAAAGAAAGAAATACAACTAACCATCTAAACTATAGTAGTAAAGAAACCAACTAAAAGCAACATCGCAATGTACAAAAACAACAAAACTCATGTGTGGTTCCTCCTGACCATAATAGCATTATGAGACCTTGAAGGCCCTAGCCATGCCCTGCATGTAACATCCCAAACTACCAAAGAGATAGTTGGAGTTGTCTTATGAGGATGTCACTACTAACATGTAATAACATTATAAGAATAGGAAATCTAACATGCTAAACCAATAAGCAATAGATACTCCAACTAAGAAAATCATATCATCTAATCATATGCTAAACATCAAAATATAGGAATGTGCCAAATTAACTAACATCACCTAAACATGATATCCAAGCATTCCAATGAAAGCATAAACCACAAGGAAACATACTCTGGATAAACTAAAATACCAAGTGAACATCAAGCACTGGTCACACTAGAACAACTGACAGTCTCTATACACTGGTCCCCAACAGTGGTATAGGTAGCTACACCTTCCAACCATGTAAATTATGTAGGTTCACTCCTGTCATGCTAATGGAGATAATGATCCAACCACAAATGCACAAAAGACAAATGTCTATGGCTAACACTCATGCCAAACAGTAAGATGACTAAAACCAAGATCATGAGACAATGCAAGTACTACAGGTCATGGTCAAACACTCAAAGGTAACTATGTAGGGTCTGACAACATGGAGAGTCACTTGGCATCTAAAATCCCAAGCTAGATATCGTACAACTCAACTTCCCAATAGAAGGCTCTCGCACTATCTCCTCAAACTACATGGGGTGCTCACACATTTTATTATCTTAAGCTATATTACCACCCAATATTTTATATAGTTATCACTTAGAAGCTCCTTCATGAAGTTACCCTACCCTATGCATACTCATCCAATGATGAGCACCCATAGGCATGCATATTCCCAACCCAATCCCAAAAGATATAACTCCACCGAATTACCACTAGGAGTTTAGGCTTTGCAAGTAACTTGATAAAAGCACATGCACGTGCTCGTGTGTGGCATACCACCATCATGAATATCAAAACATAAAAATATAGCACTCAACCAAAAATAAAGTCGAGAGGACGAATCCCAAAGTACAATAAAACCATACATCATAAACTCACTCAACCAGCCTTAATTTGAGAGAATGGATTTTGCATGAATCCTAATGATGCAAGAAGACCAAACATTAGGAACTCACTCAATTGACCTCAATCCAAAAGAATGGATTCTACATGAATCATAGTGTCCATGAAATAATTACAAGGGTCCAAAAGAAAAAATAACACCAGGTATATAATCACTGTGGCACACATCCGAGTGCAAACATAAAGATGCAACAATGGTCTAACTGACATCCTACAGATGATCTAGGTGCATGACCAATATCATGCCAAGAAAACTTGAGAAAACTAGGCAACACACAAATCAAGTTAAAAATCCCAAAACTTAAAAACTTTGAAAATAAAACCCATTTGGTCTCGAGGCACAAAAGACACAAAAATCTAGTAAAATTTAGGTTTGGACACTGTATATAGAAAAGGACAATATAAAGGTATAAAACTTCAAACCCTCATCCTAAAAAATAGGAAAATGTTCATACCTGACCAACCGGGCAAAGCTAGCAATTAGAAAGGGAGGTGAACACTAGATCTTAGCCTCCGAGCAAATGGCTACCAAAAATAGAAGTAGAAATAAAGCTGAAACAATAAAACAAGAGAACCCTACCTTGCAGCCAAAAGGGCAAATACGAAAACACAAGTAATAAAATGAAAACCCTGTGAAAAATTTTGAAAGTCGTGGAAATCCAAGATCTCCCCAAGTTGGATCCAAGGAGCCCAATCTCATGACGATCGCATGCCCATAGCTCCCACAAAAAATAATAGTAATTCCTCATGAAGAGGATTTTGGGTTTTACTCTCAAACTTTCTAATTCAAAAGTGAGAAGTGAGGAATAAAATTCTTTTTTGGATACTTATTCACTTTTTGAGTGAATAATCGATAAGGGTAAATAACCAGGTAATCTAATTAGACCCTAAATCAACCCAAAAACCAAAATCATAGAATCCTTAACAATTTTGTGACCATGTGAACCTCTAAATGCATAGGCATGTTCATAGGTCTAATCACATAATGCAAATGAGTTTGAATTTATCATATCACTAGAAGGTTTAATTTAAATATTTAAATAAGATGTGTTGACCATACAGGGACAACAATAGTAAATATGAATAGTTGAATCACTAACTCCATGTGCCACTGCCAGGGATATTAATCATGCACACTAAAATACATGAGAAAATGCTAAAGCAATAAATGCATTAAATACCTAATTTAATCATTTATTCAAATATATTGAAATAATCCATTTACATCACTCACATTCACATAAAACATATCACAAAGCAAGAATGAAGTAAATAACCATAGCATTAAATCCACATCTAACATAATCAGAGACATGTCCAAATACTAGATAACCAGATATCATCATAAAACATACATCTCAAAAGAATGCATCATCATTTAGATATGATCAACTGAACATCACAGTAATCTAACAAGGACAATTCATTTTCAATTATTTAAGCATTTAATAATAATTGATTAAACAAAATGAAAAGGAACTAAAAACACATAATTGAACATAGTCATATACATGACTGACCACCACTACAGGAACCTAGTCTAGTGTAGCAGGGTAATAGTACACAGTGCAAACTTTGCACCCATCTCAGGGTAATCACAAAACAACGTCATGATGCCACATCAATCCTGGTAACCACTAGCACAAACCTCAATGAAACCATCTAACACATCATAATCTTATAAATCAGCCATAAGCATAATCAAAGCAACTAATATAATAACATAAATTAAATCACCTCAAGGGTGTAGACCACTCATGGTCCCAATCATCATCACTCACCAAGCAAGATCATCAAGGTTGCATCCATTAGGATGACTTACATAAATCAAATGGGAGAGGCACTACATATGGCTTCAATTCTTCATGAAAGAATTAGAACATCCACAAAGGGATAATTATTTCTTTATAGATAGCCAGAGTGTCATTCATCTTGTGAATAATTTTCCTCTACATTCAAAGACAAAAAAAATATAGTTGCAGTACCATTTCAGTCGATCAATTTTGGATGATGGACCATTAAAGCTAAAGAAGATACATATAGATGGTAATCCAACAAATATGTTTACCAAGGTAGTAACAAGCAAGAAGTTGAAATCCTCTTTAGCATCAATTGGTCTTCTAGCCTGAACAGAATAAAAGAATAGAAAAGTCTAGGGTGGCTTGATATTTTAGAGGGAGATACATGTTTAGCGATGTTATGATCAGTCTCCAAGTAGGAGGTCATTATTGTGAAGTTTGATCAATCTCCAAGTGGAAGATTGTTGTGATGTGGAGCCTAATCAAACTCTGAGGTTTATTCAGTGTTGTTTCCCCTAGATTATTTCTATAGGGGTTTGGGGGTAGCGCCCATAAGACGGGGTCAAGGGGCATCCCTAATTTTGCAAGCAGTAAAAGCTTGTATAAAAATGCTGGCAGTTAGGGATTTCATAATGAATGATGATATTGTAGCTTCTTGTAGTAGTATTGAACTGTAAGGGATTGTAGATTGTAATCACTGGATAATAATAATATTGGGCTTGTTGGTGGACGTAGCCTAGGGATTGGGTGAACCACATTAAATTTTTGTGTCTTGTGTTCTCTTATGTGTGTGATCTATTATTTTTTGATATTGGTTATATTTGCATGTAACTGTTATTTTTGTTTGTAGGTAATCTTAACATGTGTGTGTGTGTGTGTGTGTGTGTGTGTGTGTGTGTGTGTGTGTGTGTGTAGATATATAAATAAAACATTTGAATATAAGTATATATATATATATATATACTTACATTCAAATGTTTTATATATCTACTTCCTTTAAATTCTGTCAGAACCGTTATAGCCATTGCAACATCAAATGTTTTATATATCTACTTCCTTTAAATTATGTGTGTGTGTGTGTGTGTCTTTTAAGGGCAGTAGATATATAAAACATTTGAATGTAAGTATATATATATATATATATATATATACTTACATTCAAATGTTTTATATATCTACTTCCTTTAAATTCTGTCAGAACCGTTATAGCCATTGCAACATCAAAAGGGTGGAAGATTCACCAAATGGATGTTAAAACTACATTTTTAAATGGTTTAATTGAAGAAGTATACATCAAAAAACCAGAAGGATTTGTCACCCATGACAAAAAAATTCCTATGTGAAGAACATCTTATAGAAAAATGTAAACATGACCTAATAGTTGAGTTTGACATGAAAGAGCTAGGGCTCCTTCGCTACTTCTTAGGCCTAGAAGTATGGCAAAAAAGAACTACATCTTTCTAAATCAAGGAAAATACATCGTTGACATTCTTAAAAAGTTTTGGATGATGGACTGCAAACCCTTATCTACTCCTATGGAAACAAATCTAAACAAATTGAAGAATGATGGATTTGAATTAGAACCCACTGATCCAACTTACTATAGACAAATTATATGATCATTGATGTACTTGGTAAACACTTGTCTTGATATATGTTATGAAACCAATGTCTTAAGTCAATTCATGTGTGAATTGAAGAAGATCCATCTCATGGAAACCAAGCATATCTTACAGTACTTGTGTGGTACAATTGGACTAGGTTTCAAATATGATCAAGTTGAGATTAACCTTTATAGATATTTTGATTTTGATTGGGTTGGAAGCTCTACTGATCATAAAAGTACTACAAGATGTTGTTTCAATCTTGGTTCAACAATGATATCTTGGTTTAGCCAAAAATAATCATCATTCGCCTTAAGTTCCACTAAGGTAGAATACATAGCCTTTTCCATGGGAGCTAGAGAAGCAATATAGTTCAAAAATTCTAGTTGGATTGTTCGAGAAACCTTTGAAGCCCACAATTATATATACTATGACAATCAAATCTGCATCAAGTTGTTCACAATCGATCAAAGAATATTAAAATCTTGTGTCATTGTGTTAGAGATATGGTAGATCAAGATGTTCTCAAGCTGGAATACATGAGCACAAATCAACGAATAGTAGATGTACTTACCAAACCTCTATCCAAGTCTAAATTAGAGCATTTCAGAGGTAAACTTGGTATGGTTCAAATATGATTGTAACTACTAAAATTACAACCTCGATTTTGTGATTTATATATGTGCATTCTTATAATTTCTTTGTGAAAAAGTTACTATATTATACTTGCATGTGATATGCCATGAATGGTGACAATATTTGATTGATTTATACATAGAATAAAACTATTGGAAGGTGACGACCTTATCAATAGTAGACTTTTTGTCATGACATACTTCATTAAATTATTTTCATGAAGTGCCACAGTTCATGATAACAAACATATTATGATCAAACTTCATTAATTTGTTGTTTTGAAGTGTTAGATATCATAATACTTGTCATGATAGAGTTCATGACATTTTAAATCTTTGTTATCAAATAGACTAGACATTAAGTTGATGTCTTGGAGTGTCAAAAATTAGATAATTAATTCTCCTAATAGGCATAAATTAGATTGATAGATCAAGAGATTGTGAATCCATTTATGATTCAATTCTCGCTTCGCTAAGAGGAAGTGATAAGATATAGCTTCATTTGAATTGAAGCCAATATGCATGTGTGTGTGTGTGAGAGAGAGAGAGAGGGGGGGGCAGTAGATACATAAAAAATTTTGAATATATCAAAGATTTGAATATAAAACTTAATGTAGTCTATTTAATAAAAAAGATTTACAATGCCATGAACTCTATCATGACAATTATTATGATATCCAACACTCTAAAACAACAAATTAATGAAGTTTGATCATAATATGTTTGTTGTCATGAACTCCAGCATGCCAAGACAACAATTTAATGAAGTATGTCATGACAATAGGTCTACTATTGATAAGGTCGTCACCTTCTAATAGTTACCTTCTATTTATACATCAATGGAATATCATCACCTTTCATGAAATATCACACGCAAGTATAAGATAGTAACTTTTTCACAAAGAAATTATAAGAATGTACATATATAAATCACAAAAGTGAGGTTTTAATTTCAGTAGTTACAATCAAATTTGAACCATACCAAGTTTACCCTTTGAAATGCTCTAATTTATACTTGGATAGAGGTTTGGTAAGTACATTTGTAATAACTCTTGTGGTTGCATTATGTACTTTGTTATGTTTTGATTCGAGAGATATTTTGATGCTTTTCATGGATGATATTTGAGATGACCTGATGGTCAAATACTATATTTTGATTGCCAGTATCATAGATGATAAATACTATATTGTTCAGTTTGATCATATCTACATGATGATGCTTATTGGTGTGACATGATGTGTTATGACATTGTTTGGTTATTTTGCATTCAGACATATACTCTATTTACAATTATATGGTGGACTTATTAGATTCTGGATACTATGATTCAATGCTATGTACAATTACTTCATTCTTTCTTTGAGATGTTTTATGATATAGTGAGTGATGTAAATAAATTATTTTGATGTAATTAAATAAATGGTTAATTATGTGATTTAATGCATTTATCGCTTCAACTATATTATTATATGCAATTGCACTTGATCGTGTTGTTTAGTGTGCAAGATTTATATCCCGGGCAATGGCACATGGAGTTAGTGATGCAACTATTTATACCTGGCAAATATTATCCCTGTATGGGTGATGTATCTTGTTTAATTGATAATAAAACCCTTCGAAAAATTAATAAATCAAAATTTATTTGCATTTGTGATGAGACATGTTTGTGCATTTAGATATCCGCATTTGGTCGCAAAAATTATTAAGGAATATTGTGATTAATGTTTAAGGGTATTTTGGGTTTTGATTTTGTTATTTTAATTATTGACAACTTTGCCATAGTTGAATTACATTTAATTGGAATTCCTGGATTTTGTCTAGGCTAAAGAGGGATTTATTTTAGTGAGCCAGTTATTTTCCTGTTTTAATATTTCATTTTTATAGTGAGTATATATCTCAAAAAGTGAGTTATTCCTCACTTCTCTCTTTTGAATTGGAAATTGGAGAGAAAAAATTCCAAATCCTCTTAAGGAGATATCATTGTTTTACTCGTTGTGGGAGTTGTGGGCGTGGGATCATCGCGAAATTGATCTTGTTGGATCCAATTCAGGGATACCTCTGTTTGCTGAGAATTTTGGTAGGTTTCACATAGTGATTATTTTATCATGAGCATTCTTGTTTTGCCCCTTTTGGCTTCGAGGTAGGGCTCTTCCATTTTTGTTTTTTAACTTCATTTCTAAGTATGTTTCTGTCACTGATATGTTAGGAGGCAAAGAACTAGTGTTTCCCTATGTTCCTGTATGTGGGCTCTACCCAATTGGGCAGATATAAGCATTTACCTTTTTGGTGTTGGGTTTGGGGGTTTTGAGTCATTATGCTGGCCATTTTTTCATATAGAATCCAAAACCCAATTTTTATTTGATATATAAGGTTTTTATACCTGATTATGAAAAGGGTTTTAATTTCGTTGATTTTTGTCAACGTTGGCTTTTGGGCATTTTTACTTAGCCTTGATTTGTGTGCCACCAAATTTTCTTGGGTGTTTCTTACCATTGATGTTGGTCATGGACTTGAATTATCCATGAGGAATCAAATCTGACCATAAATGTTTCTTCTTCCATTGGGATTCATCCTGAATCCGTACTCCTAGCTATGTTCTTGGTAGAGTGATTTGATAGTTGGTATTTTTATTGTTTCTCATCCAACCCTTGTGGTTTATGATCTTTGTATAGTTGGTGTTCCCACACACAAGCATATGATTGTGCACTTGTTGGGTTCTTGTGAATCTTGATCTCTCGGTTGCTTTTGGTTGAGTTATGTTCATTTGGGTTGGGTTGGGAAACTGCATTACCTATGGGCACTGATCATGTGATGAGCATAGGTATGTAGGGTAGACAAGTGGAAGGGCTTCTCTCATATACCCCAGTGTGTATTCTAACAAGGTAAATGTGAATAAGTTTCTAATAAGTGATAAATAAATGAATTAATGGGTAATAAACCTAAGATAATAAAACGTGTCTGTATGGTTCATCTAAGGACACAAAGCAATGGCCTCCTAAGGGAGTACTGAGGGAAAGTTTTTATATGATGTTTATCTTGGGAGTCCCAAGCAACCAACTCTACACAATAGTCCCTATATAGTAGATCCATAGAGCATCTGACCAAGACCTGTTGTGTTACATTGTTGCATGATCATGGTTTTAGTTCTTTGCATTCTCTGGCATGAGTGTTAGCCATGGATGCTTTTTTTGAGTGTGGTTGTGGTTGGATCACTATCTCCATCAGCATGACGGGAGTAGGCCTATGGGTTCCATGTGGTTGGGAGGCATAGCTACCTATACGATTGTTGGGGATTAGCATACAAAGTTGGCCTTCCTCCATGTTCAGTTTTGAAGCTAGATGCTCACATGGTTCTTTGTATTCTCTCGGAGTATGTTTTCCATGTGGTTTATGTTATTTCAATTTATTGAGATAGTTGATTTATGCACATGTATGTTCACTACGATGTTACTTTTCCACATGATTACACTAGATGCTATGGAGTAGATGGTTAGATTTTTAATTCTCCTTTATATATTTACACGCCATTTTTATTTCCATGTTTTTGAGTGTCTGAGCCTTGATTTATGTGTTTCTGGTACTCCTTGGTGTAGAGGAACTATTATTACCATACTTCCATTTAAGAATTTTATGTTTTTTGTCAGCCATTTTTGCGTCAGAGATGTGTTTCCTCTCACGAGAAAAGCATTCTCTCACACGAACTATGGTAGATGCTAGCGTGAGAGTGCGCACTCTCGCACGCAGCTTAGCAATTACTCATGCAAGAAAGTACTAGCTTGTGCTTAAGTTCTTTCCTCACATGGCCAGGTGTTCTCTTGCACAGTCAAATGTTCACTCACAGGAAAGAGATTTTTCTCTCATAATAGAGTGTTTCCTCATGTGAGACATAATGCTTCACACATGCGTGTCTGGCATTTTGTACTTCCTCACGTGGAAGATAAGGAGCCTTTTCTTGCACCTTTGTGAAGCAAGTTTGAGTGTCTTGGATACCCTATTCCTAGATCTTGATAGTTTGGAGATTAAGTATATCATTGTTTGTTTAACTTTATAGTTGGTTAATGACTGCATTGGTAAGTAGTGATGCTTGGAGATCATTGGTTGCTTGGATTGTTTGGTTAAGTCTTTCATTGCTATCTTTTAATCACCTACATGTTGATTTTGTTTGAATCCATACTTGATACCTTTAAAAAAAATTATTGGGTTTTATTTATCCTTGTTCCAAGGATCTCTAGGCGAGGCATTATATCTGGTATCAGAGCCCATGCTTCAACATTGGGATCTCTATGTTATGCTCCCACTATGATAGTGGATATTGAATTACTTAGATGTTGATATTATACTTAATGGTTTTTTATTTGATATTCTGGTATGCATTTTTAGTATTTTATTCTTGTCTTGTTATCCCTTAAAGGATGCCTCCTCCATGTAGGCTAGTTGGTTAGAGGAATACCCAACAAAATAATTGTGGTGAGGAATATAATGAACACCACAAAGAGGAATGTCAAGAAGAAAGGGAAAGACGGGGAAACAATATGGGTGGAATTGAGGCATTGGTGTCTTTGCTACAGGATCTTATGATCAGGATGATGGAGATTCTATCTGAATTGATATGATGAGAGACCTTCAGAGGTCTAAACCACCACTTTTTGATGGCCTAGGAGGAGGTTTGAAGGTTGACACATAGTTAATGGATATGAGGCATTGCTTCTCCTTGCATCTGTATGAAAGAAACATGAAGGCCTGTTGTGCTATTACACATATGAGGGACCATGGATTTGCATGGTGGGATATGGAGAGTGAGAAGCTCTAGATCAACATAACAGATCTCACTTGGGAGATCTTTGAGGAGAGGTTCAGGAAAAATTTCTATCTCGACAATATCGAGAGGCCCGTGCTGATGAGTTCAATGAGCTCAAATAGGGGAACATGTCAGTGGATCAATATGAGAGGAATTTCTTTGGTCTAAGACAATACTCCACCTACCATTATGATGAGGTACTCCTCACACAACATTTTTTTAGGGATCTAAAAGAATCTATCATTAGGGATGTTTCTCTTCACTAGCCTAGGATACTTGCATCTACCATAGAGAAGGAAAGAATTGTTAAGAGCAATTTGGCTAGGGGGTTCAGTGTTAGATCAGACTCTTAGAGCCACAATACATGACCCACAAGGCAGAGTGTACCAACCCATCAAACACAGGTCACATGGTAGGGCCAAGCCCAGACAACACCCTCAAAAGGTGGTCATAGTTGCAAGAACTAACAATGTCATTTGTATCAGCCTAAGGGTGGACAAAGTTCAAGTACCACAGGAGGAAAGAGGTGTACTAGAGTTGAGGTCAACAGTCCTAGCAGAGTCATCCATCTTAGGGTAATGAGTAGGACTCTAGTAGAGGGAGTGCAACTTATTCTAGTGCTCTCAAGGGTGGACATGGATCAGGTTCTAGTTTCAAAGGAGCATGTTTTTCATGTGGTCAACTCAGCCATTGATCAGTGGAGTGTCCTATAAAGAAATCTTCAAGATCTAAGGGAGGTGTAGCCATGTCTAAACCTACGATGGGTGATGTAGGCATATCCCACAAAGTCTTTGTGGTAGTTAAAAATCGTCAAGTTGAGCACTAGGGCACCATAGTCGAGGCTATCGGTACATTGCATGGTAATTCTTCTATAGAATTAATTGATTCAGGTGCTTCAAATTATTTTATTTCACCATCCCTTGTTTAGTGATGTGCGCTAGTGGTTGCACGATAGGTTGATAGGTGGCAGGTTGAGTTAACTACAGGTTCCAAGGTGATTGTGGATTTCATAGTCAGTGGTTGTATGTTGGACTTGGGCATCTTCACCACCATAGTTGATCTTTGAATCCTACCCTCAGGATCTTATGATATCATTTTGAGTATGGATTTGTTAGAAACCCATCAAGTGAATATAGATTGCTGGCATAAGTTGGTATAATGTGTTGATGACATAGGTGATCGGGTAGAGCTTGTAGGGGTCCAGAGGCCAATCTCACTTCAAATGATCTCAGCTAAGAAGCTAAAGCAAAGTGTGTAACATGGATGTCAAATGTCATGGTCTTTGTAAGTGACCTTAAGGAGGCTAAGAGTCGTGAGGTGATGTTGGATGATCACCCACTCCTTTGTGAGCATGCTGACGTATTCCTTGATGAGATACTACGTATGTGGTTCGGATATGACATTGATTTGTGTATTGATCTCATTCAAGGAGCAGAGCTTATTTCATGAACTCCTTATCGTATGACTACTCAAGAGTTGAGTGAGCTCAGATTGTAGTTGGAGGAATTATTGACTAAGAGCCATATTCATCCTAATGTATTTGCATGGAGTGAACCCATCATCTTCATGAAGAAGAAAGATGGGTCATTACATTTACACATTGATTACCAACAATTGAATAAGGTGACGATGAAGAACCAATACCCCTTGTCGAGGATTGATGACTTATTTGATCAGATGAAGGTAGCAAGAATATTCTCAAAGATTGATCTTAAGTCAAGATACCATCAACTTTGGATTCATGAAGCTGACATTGATGGGACAAATTTTTGTACACATTATGGGCATTATGATTTGACAGTTGTACCCTTAGGGTTAACCAATGTGCCATTGGTGTTTATGAGTTTTATGAATGGAGTATTTTGCATGTACCTTGATTAGTGTTTCCTTGTTCTCTTAAATGACATATTGATCTACTCTAAGACTATTGAAGAGCACAAGGTCCATTTATGCTAGGTGTTGTAGTGCCCACAAGACCATCATTTGTATGGCAACCTAGGTAAATGTGGATTCTTCCAATCTAAGGTGAAGTATTTGGGGCATATCATCATAGATGATGGCATTGTAGTAGATCCAAAGAAAATTTGAGCTATCATAGATTAGTCAGCACCCACTAGTGTTTCTGAGTTTCATAGTTTCATGGGATTGGCAGGATACTACCATCAATTCGTAAAGGACTTTTGACAAGTGGCTCACCCTATCACTTCTCTTCAACAAAAAGGGAAGAAATATATTTGGTCATATTAGTGTAAGTCAACGTTTGAGGCTCTAAAGGAGAGATTAACCAGTGTGCCAGTCCTTGTTGTGCCTAATCCTATAGGTGCCTTTATGGTTTGCACAGATGTGTCGTTGGAGGGTGCGGGTGCAGTGTTCATGCAAGATGGTTGTGTGATTGCATATGAGTCTAGAAAACTCAATGACCATGAGCTTAACTACCCTACTCATGATTTGGAACTTATGGTAGTTATGCATGCACTTATGCACTAGAGACATTTCCTTTTGGCACCCAAGTTTGAGCTACACAACGATCATCGTAGCTTGCAGTATATCTTTACTCAACCAAACCTGAATGCATGAAAATGACATTGGATGGATTTTTTGTGTGACTATGATTTTGATGTTCACTAAAGGGAAAGAGAATGTTGTCATAGACACCTTGAGTAGGAGATGGCATGAGATATCAGTTTTTTCATTGGGAGTGGATTTACAAGGCCCTATCTTGGAAGTCTTACCTAGTGACACATGGTATCAAGAGGTGAGGTTGAAGATTGTGTCTAGACGTACCCTTGAGGAGAGGTTTCCAGATTATACTGTGGAGTCCGATGGACTATTGCAATACTTGGGGCACAATTATGTGCTAACATCTGGTGGTTTGTGTACCTTGATTTTTTTGGAAGCACATCGTGATCATATTCCACACATCCTGACATCAAGAAGATGCATGTTGACCTTAGATAGTTGTACTTTTGGGAAAGAATGAGCCGTGATGTTGCTGATTTTATTGCTCGATGTCTTGAGTGCTAGAGAGTGAAGGCAGAGCATTAGCATTTGGCAACCTTTTGTAGCTACATACCATTCCAAAGTGGAAGTGGGATACTATATCTATTGATTTTATCACAAGATTTCTTATGTCATTACGAAAACATAATTGTATCATGGTGATAGTGGACAAGTAGTCCAAGGTAGCACATTTTTTGCCCATGAGAGCATCCTACATAGCTTCTTCTATAGCACATGTTTTCTTGGAGGACATCATTCAATTGCATGAAATCCCCTCATCAGATTATATTGCTTAGAAATCCAATGTTTGCTTTGTCACTGTGGATGTCTCTCTAGTATACTTTGGGCGTGCAACTCAATTTTAGTTCGACATACCACGTAGAGATCAATGGTGAGACAGAGAGAGTGAACCACATGCTTCGCATGTATGTGATGGACATGCATGCAAAGTGGGAGGACTACTTATACCTTGTTGAATTTTCTTATAACAATGGGTATCACAATTCTCTTAGCATGTCACCTTTTTAGGCATTGTATAGTAGAGCATGTCATACCCCTTTGAGTTGGGATCATTTAGAGGATCGACTAATTTTAGGTCCAGAGATGCTTTAGGATATGGATTAGAAAGTTGTTCATATTAGAGAGCATTTGGTTAGTGGTCAAAACATTTAGAAGAAGTATGCAAATGCTCATAGGTTGGATTGCCACTTTTCAGTTGGTGACAAGGTGTTTTTGAGAGTGCGTCCACAGAAGAACTCCACATGTTATGGGAAAGGCTCTAAGTTAGTGCTTCATTTTATCAAACCATTTGAGATCCTTGAGAGGACTGGTCTTGTTTCTTATCAAGTAGCGTTGCCACCTAGCCTATAGCGCATCCATGATGTTTTCCATGTTTATATTTTGAGGTAGTATATTCTCGATGTGACCCATGTACTTGACTGAGATGTTTTGCAAGTGGAGAACGGGAAAATTTCTTTGGAGCCCATTTGTTTCCTTTAGCATTGGAGGCTGACCCTCAGAGGTCAAGATCTAGAGCAGGAAAGGGTCCAATCGGACTCGAATAATGAGACTTCTGCTACTTGGGAGGATGCTACATGGTTGAGAGATTTGCACCCTTATCTTTTTGCAGACTTCCAGGAGTAAGCCTATGCCTAGTGGGGAAGGATGTAGTGTCTCTCGTGTTTGCATTCTGCACCTTGTTATATTTTGATTCGAGGGATATTTTGATACTTATGTTAGATGATGTTCGAGATGACCTAATGGTCAGATACTATATTTTGATTGCCAATATCATAGAGATAGATACTATGTTGTTCAGTTTGATCATATCTACATGATGATGCTTATTGATGTGGCATGATGCTTTATGATAATGTTTGGTTATTTTGTATAAGAACATATACTCTATTTATGATTATATGGTGGACTTATTGGATTCTGGATACTATGATTTGATGCTACGTACAATTACTTCATTCTTGCTTTGAGATGTTTTATGATGCAGTGAGTGATGTAAATAGATTATTTTGATTTAATTAAATAAATGGTTAATTACGTGATTTAATGCATTTATTGCTTCGGCTATATTATTATATGTAATTACACTTGATCGTGTTGTTTAGTGTGCAAGATTTATATCCCTAGTAGTGGCACATGGAGTTAGTGGTTTGGTTGTTTATACCTAGAAAATGTTGTCACCTTATGGTCGATGTAGCTTGTTTAATTGTTAATTAAACCCTCTGGTGATTTAATAAATCCATATTCATTTGCATTTGTGATGAGACCTGTATTATGTCTGCGCATTAGATATCCGCATTTTATCACAAAAATTATTAAGGAATATTGTGATTTAGTGTTGGTATTTTATGTTTTGATTTTTTTATTTTAATTACTAATAGCTTTGTTGTAGTTGAATTCTATTTAATTGGAATTACCTGATTTTGTCCGCGCTAAAGAGGGATTTATTTTAGTGAGCTAGTTATTTTCCTATTTTAATAGTTCATTTTTAAAGTAAATATACATCCCAAAAAGTGAGTTAATTCTCACTTCTCTCGTTTGAATTAGAAATTGAGGAGGAAAAATTCCAAATCCTCTTAAGGAGATATCACCATTTTACTCACTACGGGAGCTGCAGGAGTGGGATCATCGCAAGATTGATCTCGTAGGATTTGGCTCAAGGATACCTCAATTTGCCAAGACTTTTGGTAAGTTTCATGAAGAAATTATTTTAACATTCTTTTTTTCCCCTTGTGGTTGCAAGGTAGGGCTCTTCCGTTTTGGGTTTTGGCTCTATTTCTGAGTTTGTTTCTGGTACTGATATGTTAGGAGTTTTCTCTTCCATTCTTGTATGGTGGTTCTACCCAGTTGGGTGGGTATGAGCATTTGTTTCCTTTTTGGTGTGGTGTTTGGGGGTTTTGGGTCGTTATGCTGGCCATTTGTGCATACGAACTCTGAACTCAGATTTTATTTTAAAATTTGGGGTTTTTATACCCAATCATGAAAAGGGTTTTAATTTCGTTGATTTTCGTCAACATTGGTTTTTGGGCATTTTGGACTCTAGCTCGATTTGTGTGCCGCCCAATTTGATTGGGTTTTTCTTGGCACTAATGTTGGCTGTGGACTCGAATTATTAATGAGGAATTCAATCCTACCATAAATTTTGCTTCTTGCATTAGGATTTGTCCTGAATCTGTACTCCCAACTATGTCTCCATTCAATGATTCAATAATTCAATTTTTTATTGTTTCTCAGCCAACCCTTGTGGTTTATGATCTTCATGTAGTTGGTGTGCCCACACACGAGCATGTGAGTGTGCAATTGTCAGGTTCTTGCAAGACTTGATCTACCGGTTTCTTTTAGTTGAGTTATATTCATTGGGGTTGGGATGGGAAATTGCATTGCCTACGGGCACTTGTGTGATGAGCATGGGTATGTAGGGTAAACAAGTGGAGGGGCTTCTTTCGTATACCTTGGTGTGTATTCAAACAAGATAAATGTGAAGAAGTTTTTAAGAAGTGATAACTAAATGAATTAATGGGTAATAAAACTAAAATAATAAAATATGCCTATACGGTTCATCTAAGGGAAAGTGTCTGTACAGTTCATCTGAGGACACAGTGTGATAGCTTCTCGAGGGAGATTTTTCATACGATGCTTAGCTTGGGAGTCGCAAGCGATCAACTCTCCACTATAGTCCCTATATAGTAGACCCATAGATTGTTTGACCAGGACTTGTTCT
The DNA here is from genome assembly GCA_028749045.1 of Cupressus sempervirens. NCBI lineage: Eukaryota > Viridiplantae > Streptophyta > Pinopsida > Cupressales > Cupressaceae > Cupressus > Cupressus sempervirens. The sequence goes on along the minus strand of CM053783.1, from coordinate 226,944,915 downwards.
ATTACATTGTTTCATGATCTCGGCTTTAGTTCTCTGCATTGCTTGGCATGAGTGTTAGCTAGGGATGATTGTTTTGTGTGTGGTTGTGGTCAGATCACTATCTCCATTAGCACAATGGGAGTGGGCCTATGGGTTCTACATGGTTGGGAGGCGTAGCTACCTATACCACTACTAGGGATCAGGGTACAGAGTTGGCCTTCCTCCATGTTTAGTTCTGGAGTTGGATACTCACATGGTTCTCTATATTCTACTGGAGTATGTTTTCCATTTGGTTTGTTATTTCAATTTATTGAGATAGTTTATTTATGCACATGTATGTTTATTGTGATGTTACTTTTTCGCATGATTATACTAGATGCTATGGAATACAGGGTTAGATGTTTAATTCTCCTTGATTTACATGTCATTTTTATTTCCATGTTTTCAAGTGTTTGAGCCTCGATTTATGTGTTTCTTGTACTCCCCAGTCTGGACAAATTATTCTTACCATACTTCCATTTAAGCATTTTATGTTTGTTGTCAGCCAATTTTGTGTCAAAGATGTATTTCCTCACACGAGGAAAGCATTCTCTTGTGCAGGCTATGCCAAATGTGTGCACAAGATTGTGTGCTCTCGTACACAGCCTAGCATTTACTCGTGCAAGAAAGTACTGGCTCACGCTTAGGTTGTTTCCTCCTGTAGCCAAGTTTTTTCTCACGCAATTGAATGTTCACTCACGTGAAGGAGAGTTTCCTCGCGTGAAGGAGAATTTCCTCGCACAATGGAGTGTTTCCTCACGTAGGGCGTGATACTTGTTCACGTGAGCAAGTGTTCACTTTCACGAATCTAGCATTTTGTACTTCCACAGGCAGAAGACAGGGAGCCTTTTCATGCACCTTCATGAAGCATGTTTGGGTTTCTTGGATACCTTATTGGAATGCGCAACTTCTTAGATTTTGATAGTTCAGAGATTAAGTATATGATTGTTTGTTTAACTTTATAGTTGGTTAATGAATGCATTGGTAAGTAGTGACGCTTGGAGATCGTTGGTTGTTTGGATTGTTTGGTTAAGTCTTCCATTGTGATCTTTTGATCGACTACATGTTGATGTTTTTTGAATCCATGCTTTAAAAAAATGTATTGGTTTTTATTTATCCTTGTTCCAAGGATCTTTGGGCGGGGCATTACAACATCCGCTATTCATTGATTTGTGCTTGTGTAATCCAGCTTGAGAACACCTTGATCTACCATATCTCTAACATAATGATAAGGGATTTCAATATGCTTTGATCGATTGTGGAACATTGGATTCACCGACAACTTGATGTAGCTTTGATTGTCACAGCATATAATTGTGGGCTTCAAAGGTTTTTCGAACAATCCAACTAGCAAATTTTTTAACCTATGTATTCTACCATTAAGGTGATTGATGATTGTTTTCTACTAAACCAAGATATCATTGTTGAACCAAGACTAAAACAACAAATTGTAGTACTTTTACAATCAATAGAGCTTTTAGCCCAGTCAAAATCAAAATATCCATAAAGGTTAATCTCAACTTGATTATATTTGAAACCTAGTCCAATTGTACCACGCAAGTATCATAAGATGTGCTTGGCTGCCATGAGATGGATCTTCTATGATTCACACATGAATTGACTTAAGGCATTGGTTTCATAACATATATCAAGATGAGTGTTTACTAAGTACATCAGTGATCCTATAATTTGTTTGTAGTAAGTGGGATTAGTGGGTTCTTATTGAAATCCATCATTCTTCATTTTGCGTAGATTTGTTTCCAAAGGAGTAGATAAGGGTTTGCAGTCCATCACCCTAAAATTTTTCAGAATGTCAACAATGTATTTTCCTTGATTTAGAAAGATGTAGTTCTTTTTTTGTCATACTTCTAGGCCTAAGAAGTAGTGAAGGAGTCCTAGATCTTTCATGTCAAACTCAACTATCATATCCTGTTTGTATTTTTCTGTAAGATGTTCTTCACATAGGAATTTTTGTCATGGGTGACAAATCCTTTTGTTTGTTTGATGTATACTTCTTTGATTACACGATTTAAAAATGCAGTTTTAACATTCATTTGGTGAATCTTCCACCCTTTAGATGCTACAATGGCTATGATGGTTCTAACAAAAGTGTAACGCGCAACTGGGAAAAGCTTTCTTCATAATCTATTTTGTCCTTTTGCAAAAATCTACGAGCTACAAATCTAGCTTTGTATTGTTTAATACTACCATCTAGTGCATGCTTGATTTTGAATAACCATTTGGAGGAGACAATTGATTCATCTTTAGGTCTGGGTACAACATCTCATACATCATTTTTTAGAATTGATTGATATTCTTCAATCATCACATATTTCCAAATTTGACATGATAATGCTTCTTCAAGACTTGCAGGTTTTGTTTTGATGAGTTTGTATATTTGTGCAACATAGCATGAATGGCTCCTTGTTCTCTTATTTTCTTTGAATACTTCATCATGTTATACTTGATTTTCTTCTATCATTTTTCTTTCCCAAAGTGGCCTCATTTTATTGTTAGGGTTTCTAGTGTTTTTTGTATTTGTATTTGGAAGTGCATGACTTCCAAAGTCACTCTCAATCTGATTCTCTACTATGGGATTCTCATCTATTTTAGTAGTTGGTTCTATATATGATTGATCAATGTTCTTTGAGAGATTAAAAGCAGTGTCTTCTTCAAATTTTACATCTATGTTGATTTTAGTAGTTCTTTGACTAGGGACATAAGTCTTGTAACCTTTTGATGATTCATTGTATCCTACAAATATCCATTTCTTTCCTGATGGTTCTAGTTTAGTTCTCTTCTCCTTGGATATATGAATGTATTACATGATATCCAAAGATTCTTAGATTACTTAAGTCTAGCTTGTTTCTTGTGAATACTTCTTCAGGGTTGATGTTCTCTAATATTGAATGAGGGCATTTAATTTGGATGTAAACTACAGTTCTTAGAAGCTTTAGCCCGAGATGTGGAGATTTTTGTCATGCATCATAGCTTTGGTAGATTCTATAGTAGATATGTTTTTCCTTTTCTCAACTCCATTCTGTTCGTGATTATATGGTACAAAAAACTTCCTCTTAATCCAATAAAAGATGCATAATTCTTTAATATTTTCTTAAATGTATTCACCCCATTGTCGGATCTTAGAGTTTTGATTTTGTTCCCAGTTTGGTTTTCAACTAGAGCTTTAAACTCTTTGAATTTCGATAACACTTCATTTGATTCTTTAAGTCTGTAAAAGTAAATCTGAGTTTTCCTAGAGAAGTCATCTATAAAAATTACATAGTACAGACATCCACGTAGAGAAGGTATATACATAGGACCACACAGGTATGAGTTAATAAGTTCAAGTACAAATTTGGATTTATTTTCACTTTTAGGGAAGGACCCTTTTGTATTTTTACCTAGTGCAAATCCTTTGCAAGTTCCAAAATGATCAGGTTAGGACTAGATTTTGAAGATTACAGAGTTTGTACAAACTTCCCTCTCTAAAACCAATGGTTATTGTGTTCTTAATGTTGGCATTTTGGGCCAGGATAGTACTTTATCCTTTTGGAATATGATTCGATGCCCTTGATTTGCAAGGCCAAAGATTGAGACCAAGTTGTTTTTTATGTCCGGTACAAACAAGACATTCTTTAGTTGAAGAGTGATTCCTATTCTTAGTTGTATGGGACATGATCCAATCCCTTTTCCCTTATATGTAGAATTATTCCCAATAGTTACTTCTTCAGAGGAGTATCCTTCAAAAATTTTGAATGTCTTTAAAGCATGTTATATGATGAGATACTCCACTATCTATTATCCATGTATTTTGTTGGAGTTGAGTTCACTTGAGAGGGCTAAATATAATACTAAATTTTTATCCTTTTCATCCCTAACTTATGCTAGGGTTGCTTGAATTTTCTTCCATTCTTGACAAACTTTATGAGTGTGACCAAATTTGTCACATTTGGAGCATTATACTCTAGAACAATCTCTTTTCTTGTATATTTTGTTAAATTCCTTGTTGTTTTGTTGAATTCTCTTTCCTCTTTTTTGTTTGAATTGACCTTTCTTTCCTTTATTGTTTGCATTAGTATGTAGAATTTGAATTTCTCCCTCTTGATGTGGATTGATTCCTCTTGAGATAAGTCTCGACTCCTCTTGAGTGCATTCATTTTTTAGTTGCTCAAAAATTGGTAGTTCAAGTCGAGAGCTTAATCCACGGATAAAGGTTTCCAAAGATAAAGGAAAATCTTTTAGAACAATTAAACATAGCTATTTATTATCTACTTGGTTTCCAATAATAGCAAGTTGATCTTTTAATTCTATGACTATTTGAAAATATGATGTAATAGACTCTCCATTATTCATTTTAATGTATAGTAGTTGTTGCTTCAACGTTAGCAGTCTGCTAGTAATATTAATCTCAAATATATTCTTAATAGTGGTGAACATCTTGTGTATTTTTTTGAGACTTGATATTGATGGGAGTATATGATCTTTGACAGAATCTATAATAATCTTCATAGCTTTTTTATTATGCCTTTTCTAGGTTATTTTGTTTGGATCATTATCAGGTATAGACTTATTTTCCTCTATGTATCCTTCTAATTCCATTTCTCAAAGTATGATCATTACTTGTATCTTCCATGATGCAAAGTCGGAAGCCCCTTCAAGTCTATCTTCTAATTTTACATGGTTCACCATCCTTTAAGATTAAAGATAATTTAAAAGATTTAAGTTTGAATAAAGCTGACTATGATGCTCTATCGATTAGGCTCTGATACCATGAAAATGTATATGGATCTCTAATAGAGTAACTACAATGGAGTAATATTGAATCTAGAACTCTGATTTATGTATAATTATTAGATTTGCACTCACTTTGATCTCTTATCCTTAATTAATATTGATTGAGCCTATATTGTATTTATATAAACAAATTTTGAATGTTTATATATATATATATATATATATATATATATATATATATATATATATATATATATATATATATATATATATATATATAATTGCAATCAAGTCAGATTCTAAAGTGTTGAGGATACTATGCAAATTGTGTATGTTTTTGCATTGTTCTCATTAGTGATTGGAAATTAAGGGAGATACATATTGCACTTATTATTCGATGTGCCTTTCAATATATAAATCATATGAATATCACACACGCACGCACACACACATACGCGCACACACGCACACATGCGTGCACACACACACACACACCCACCCACCCACACACACGCACGCACACACACCCATGCACACACACACGCACACGCACATGCGTGCACACACACAGAGGCTTCAATTCAACTGAAGCTATATCTTAAGAGGAGATGATTCTTCTAGGGTATTAATCTTCTCATCCTCTATCTCTCATTTCAGTGTGCTAGCAATCTGGAATAGTCAGATTTATCTAAGGTGCTTGTGCAAGTGAATCTTTTAGAAGAGGCTTTTTCCCTTCTTTCATTGTCTTTTCTGCAAGAAATGAATCCACACTTATAATTGGATCTAATTCACTCCCTCCCCTCAACCCCACCTACTTGTCCCCTCTCAGTAGTTGTTGTGTGTTCTTTAATTGGTATTAGAGCCTAGTTGGCTTCTAAAATAGAGCTTAAGCACTTAGAAGTTGATCTTAATTTCACACATGAGTTCTCATAAAGGTCTAGCTACAAATAGATCACCCTTATTTAATGGCTCAAACTACACCTTTGGAGAGTTTGAATATGTATTTATAATGCCTCTTGGTTATCAAAATATATGAATGCAATCTTATGGTGTTTATCAGAGACAAAATATGTGAGATTTATGCATTGTGAATCAACTCACGAGATTTGAGACAGAAAAGGAGGTAGAACAAAAGGAGCAAACCTAGGAATTAAATGTAGAACAATCTACTATGGGTCAAGAAGGACCACAAGTCTCAGGACCTATGGATGAGGGAAACAAGGAGACATGAGAGGAGAAAGAAAAAGTGAATGAAGATTCACAAACTAAGCTGAGTGTACCAGCTAACACTCAAATCCTAGCACTAACAGATTCTACATCTACACAATAGATGCATGACCCTTCAGAAAAACCCATGTCGAGTGCTACTATTGTTGTCTTTAGCACTGAAATACAAGTTAGGCCAAGTGGTGAAACCCCCTCACTTGCTTTGACTCTAGTTGTGTCAAGCAGTAGCACTCCAAAGAAGGGCAAAGGAAAGAAGAAGAAGGACAGTTCTCCAGGTACTACTATTACTGTGGATGAAGTTATTGAAATGTTGAATTGGGATTTAAACAATCTCACATTTGAACAAATCGTCATCTTGCAAAACATTCTAGCAAGAAAGAAAAGACAAGAAGAGATGAAGAGAGAGTAGCAACAAAAACAAGTGTTGCATGATATCAAGGATATATTTGTTGACGATTTTGATATACAGAACATTGATGAAGTTGCATACATTTGTAGATATATTTGTGGACATTCACAAATAAAAAGCTTGCCAACTATTCTGAATAATCGTGAGGTAACTTAATCATAGTTTGGCATTAATAATGAGAGAAGCCCAATACATAGAGATCCATATTGCACTTATTATTCGATATATATATATATATATATATATATATATATAATGGCTTCGATTTGGCTGAAGCTATATCTTAATAGGAGGTGCTTCTTCTAGGGTATGAATCTTCTCATCCTCTATCTCTCTTTTTAGTGTGTCTAGCAATCTGGAATAGTTAGATTTATCTAAGGCACTTGTGCAAGGAACCTTTTACAAGAGCTTTTTTCCTCTTCTTTCACTTTGTCTTTTCTACAAGAAATGAATCCACACTTATAATTGGATCCGATTCACTCCCTCCCCTCAACCCCACCTATCTATCTCCTCTCAGTAGTTGGTGTGTGTTCTTTAATTGGTATTACAGCCTAGTTGGCTTCTAAAATAGAACTTAAGCACTTAGAAGTTGATCTTGATTACACACGAGTTCTCATAAAGGTATAGCTACAAATAGATCGCCCTTATTTAATGGCTCAAAATATATGAATGCAATCTTATGTTGTTTATCAAAGACAAAATTTGTGAAGTTTATGCATTGTGAATCAACTCATGAGATTTATATCCTATATCCCAATATTTCTTATATTTATATGCCAATATATGTTATGCATTATACATCATACCAAATACAAGCAAGGTAGTATGTTTATATAGGCAAAAGCTAATAGAAACAATGGACAAGATTAAGACAATTGTCTCAACTTGGAGAAAGTAAAGTCTTGATAGAACTCAGCAATATCCTCTAGAAGAGTTGGACTCAACATTAGACTCAACCATATCATAGGAAGAATTAGAGTTTGAATTGGATTGTCATATCATAGGAATTAGAGCCCAACTGGCATTCCACAATTTCCACCTAATAAATAAGTTCACCTAAGTGAAGTTAAGAGTAAAATGGAAAAATATCATTTACTACAACAACAACCCCCCCAATTGTAACTTAGGGAGTACAATGATCTAATACATATGCTTATGGATGCCAACAACAAAGTCATATTAGGTACCCATGTACAACTACAATGCAACCTCTCATAATAGGACAAAAGAAGAAAACCTAGGGTGAGAAAACCCTTTTTCCAAAATAAACAAAACGAGATATTAAAAGGCTTCAATAAAAGTAGACACCTATCACACCCCAAGAAAAGCGTGTGGGTGAATGAGCTTTCTCTCATTGAATGGTTTGGTAAAGATGTTTGCATTCAGATCTAATGTATGACAATGTTGAAGATCAAGAACCTTCTCATGAATCAACTCCCAAATTTTGTGCTTGGTACACTGATGATGGACCAGATTGCAAGAAATTTGAATGACATTTTGGTCATCACAAAAAGGATTGTTGGGTTTTAGAAAGGAATGTCAAACTCAATGAAGATGTTCTAGAATCTAAATGGCCTTGGTAGTTGTATAAACTAATCCTCGATACTCAACCTCGACGGATGGAAGAGAAATAGTAGATTACTTATTTCTCAACCAAGAAATTGGACTTGACCCAAGAGAGCAGCAATGCCCCATAGTAGACTTGTGATCCTGAGTTCGTTTGCACAATTTCAATCTTTGTATCCCACCAACTCAATATCCACGTTCGTTGCATAATGAATCTCATAACTATGAGTAACCTATATATAGTGAAGAATTTATTTAGCTTCTTTCCAATGCAACTCATGTGGCTCTTGGATGAATCTAGAGACTATGCCCATAACGTGTGTATTATTAGGGCTTGTGCAAGTAAAATATATGAAGCTACCAACCAGTTTGCGATAGAAGGTAACATTTGCTAAGGGTGAAGAAAAAGAACCTTAAGTTTCACTCCTAAGAGAAATGGAGTCAGTGCATACTTATGGTCAGCCGTGTAAAAATCAGAGAGCATATCAAGAGTGTACTTAGGTTGTTCAATGAAGATATCAGAAGGTGATTGAGAGATCTAAATCTCTAAGTAGTGGAGAAGGTCTTGGTCAAACATTAAGAACCAATTATGAAGGGGAGTTTTGCCTACCTTGATGTGAGATGAGTGACTCTCTCTTAGCAACAAGTCCAACAATGAGAAAAAGGAAAGTGAGAGTATCATCCTATTTGCAAAATGTCGAAATAATGATAATTGAATCCAACTAATAGAATGAAGTTGTCTATCTTGGCATATGAAGCTCAAGGGGCATGTTTAATGTCGTATAAACACTTCCGAAGGTGGCAAACAAGTGAAGCATCTTGAATGAACCCCTATGGTTTCTCCATAAATATCTCCACCTAAAAGTGGCCATGAAAAAAGCTTTCTTCACATCCATATGATGAACTTCTCATATGAGAGTTGTTGCAATGGCAAGAAGAAGTTGGATGGAAATCAACTTGGCAATTGGCACAAAGGTCTCAACAGAGTCAATCCTAAGACCCTGGGCAAATCCTTTAGTGACCAGTTGAGCTTTATCGCTTATCAAATGACCCACTTTTAAAAAAAAATGTTTGACGGATCCACTTGCATCGAGCAAGTTCTCTTCCCTTAAGAAGAGGGACTAAATCCCAAGTATGGTTCCTCTATAAGGAACTAAACTCATCTTGCATAGTAGCATCACGCTTAGGGACATCGTAAGCTTTCCAGAAGGATTATGGATTAGAAGTTGTAGCAATGAAAAGATGTGGAGATTTCTCGAATTGTGATCTTGCTCTTCTCTCATCTAAAGGACCACCAACCCAATCAATCGTTGAATCCAATGCTTAACAAGCCCAAAGAAGCCCAATATTTAAAGAATGTGGGGAGTTTGAAGGAGAAATGTCACCCTTTAAATGATGACTAAGAGTGGAGGAAGATGGATCCTTATTATCATTATCTAAAGTGGAAAAACAAGATTGCTTAGCAAGATCGGGAGTATAAAAATCCTTGAATAACTTTCATCATGTAATCATCATTTCTCCATAAGAATTAAACATGGAGAAGTGGTAGAAGAACTAGAAGTGTCCTCAAAATGAACACTCATCTCAATGAAAATATAATGTGTGGTAGGATGGAGAAGCTTATAGCCTTTGACACCATCTAAATACCCAACAAATATGGAAGGTTTTTATGTGGGTCCATAGCCTTGTATTTCTCTATTGGAATGTGAGCCCATGCAAAAGACACAAACACTCGAAAGTTTGTGATTGTCAGTTTCCAACTAGCCCAAGCTTGAAAAAGCAATGTCTCTTCACAACTCAATAGGGAACCCAATTCTAGATATAACATGCACAGTTGATGGCTTCTTCCCAATACTGAGGTGTTAATGATTTAAAGTGGATCATAGAGCTAGCCATTTCCTACAAGGACCAATTCTTTTGTTTTGCAACTCTATTTTGTTATTGAAAATTGTGTACATTGAGGACCAATGCCTTTTGAGATACAAAATACTTTTGTAATTGGATTGAAATTCGTTTGAAAGATGCATCTACTATTATAGATATTAATGGATAACTAACCAATCCCATACCCTTGCAAACATCTATAAGGCAGGGTTGCCCACTTGCACATTCACTATTTTTTATTGTTGTTGATGCTCTTTTTTACATTCTTAGTCGGGTCCTCCCTTAAAAGGCGTGACTCTCCCTAATGGAGAGGAACTTATTAACTCTCAGTTTGCCAATAACACTACTCTATTCCTTGAGCTCTCACAAAATAATTTTACAAATGCTTTGGATAGGCTCTAATTTTTCTGTCTTGCATAAGGGTCTAGAACTTCCCCCCTTAAGTCTTATGTTCTTGCATGTTCAATGATGACTCCAGATTAGATTGTGGCCAATGGTTGGCAGTGGTATGGTTCTAATTCTGTTGTTAGATACCTTGGTATCCCCTTCTCTATTGACCCATCAAATAAAGGCATGTGGTTGTGGCTCTAAAAAAAATTCTGAAGGAACATGTCAAGTGGCAGACCCATCATTTTTCTTTGGCAGGAAGAAATCAGGCAGTGCAAAAAATTATATCCTCTCATCACATTTACTTTTCTTCAGCTTGGTTATTTGCTAACTACCAATTTGATAAGATAAACAAAATCTTAAGGGGTTTCCTTTGGTCGTATGGTATGGGCAATTAAAAGAGACATTGTGTCAATTGGCAGCGGTGTTGTATGCCAAAATAACTTGGTGGTTTAGGACTTGAAGATATTAAGCTGCATAGAATTGCTTTTGCTTCTGAATGGATATTAAAAGCTATAGATGGGAATGAGCCATGGGAGGTACTAGTTAGAAACAATATTGTATGCTCTTCCATAGCTAAAGGGAAATAGTGGAAAAGTATTCCATTGTATGATTTGATGTTGGGAGATTTAAACTTAAAATCTTTGGATTTGAGGTGTTTGCCTCACTATGGAGGGCATGGTCTCATGCAAGAAAGTTCCTTTTAGTTAAAGGGGTTGTAGGACCCTACCCCTCTTATGTAGTGGCTGATAGGTCTATTTGGTGGGGACTTTACCTTAATGACGAACCTTTGGCCTTGACTCAGGGCTGCTCTACAAAATATTGGAACATGTGTGATATCTCAAAAACCAAAGATTTGTTGAATAACAATACATTGAAGTCTTAGGGGAGGAGATTATTAACATGTTTGGCATACCAGATTCCCAAAAGAAGACATGTGCTTTCCCAAAGAAGACGTGCTTTGATTACTAAAGCAGTTGGTTGTTCAAATATTAGAGTTATGTGACTCGACATCTTATATCACGCAAGTTAAGTGGGCTGATGGCACTTGTTTGCGAGATATCACAACAAAAAAATTATATAATATGTTTTTGCAAGTCCCTACATTACTTAACAAGTGGTCCACTTTAATTTTTTTTTGGAAGTCACATCCTAAACCTAAGAAATTATGCTTTAAATGGATGTTGCTTCAAAAGCTTGCCTTAAGATCAACCCTTGAATCACTAGGTGTTCACAATATTGTGTGGTTTTTGAGTTGAGATTGAGTCTTTTGAACATGTATTTTTTTATTGTGAATTTCCCCTTAAAACTTGGTCAATTTTCTTGGTTATCCCATTTAATGGAATATACTTCAGGTTTTTCTTGGATTGTGATTCTTGTTGAATATGTGGAGCCCTTTGGGTCTAAACTTAATGAATTTTGGTATGTTTTGACTACTAACTTTTATGGTTTCTATAGAAAGCTAGAAATGAGTAGTGTTTCAAAGAAGGATAGGAGACTTACTGAATTTGATTTAAAACTCACGTTTCCATGTTTCCATATCGTGTCTCAGGTTTCTGTCCTTGGAGGTCCCGATGAGCCACTTTGTGAATCTAGTCAAAGAAGGTTCAGTTCTTGTTCACAAAGACTATGCTCAAAGTCTGTTGAATGCTGAGGACCTTGAATAAGTAGAAAATGTGTTGCAACAATTATCTATTTCAGATTATGGTAATGAACGTCTTTTTGGATATAGAGAAGATCATTAATCTAAATCAGTCTGTGATTCTGTTGCCGATGCCAATGAATATGATGTAGTGGGATGGAATGGTGAAATATGTCGAGATGTTGAAGGAACTTGAGGCCAATGATGGCTGGGGCGTTTAACACTGCTTAACTATGTTTGATGTCCTTGTTATATTAGTATAACTACACTATCAAACAGTTATATTATCTTTCGGTATATCTTTTTTTTTATGCGTGGGCGGGGGTGCGATATCGGTTATGAAGTCTGGTCAGACTCTTTTAGTACTCAGTTTATGGACTATTCTAATAGTAACAGATTCATTTATTCTTTCTGCAATAATTTTGGACAACGGCTTTAAATAGTGGGTGCAGATTATGCTTGGCACCCACGGGTCCTAAATGAGTGTGGAAATTAGTATATAGAGAATAATTTGCTGCAAATCCGTCCTCTATTATTAAAAAAAAATATCACGACGTGTGTTTTTATGCGATTGTAACTTCTTTAGGCATGCTCCTGCAGTAATAAATAAGGTCAGGCTTAATATAGATAAAGGAATATTGATGTTAGTCATGAAAATGTGGAGTCGTTCTTTGAACTCCTATGGAGACATGTTAAAAATAGAATTGACGTGTAATAATTTAGGGGCTGCGTTTATTAATTTTTGTGAGCAGGCTGAGACATTGGTGAGGAGTAAAGAAATTTTTCTGAGTCGAGTCATTTTTTAGAAGTATACAGCTGCTAATAGTCTGGGAATGGTGCGTTGATTTTAGTGACTGCGGTGAAATAGATGACTGGGTTAAACTGTAAGGGTTGTGGCAGAGAAATATATCTCCCTTCTGCTGTGACTACAACCTATGATTTCTATTAAGTTGAGCAAGAAGGGTTTTTTCTTTCCTCTTCTTCGACAAAGCAAGAGGTTTATTGAGTGAGGATGTGTCAAGCTGCTTGGATTGTTTTCGTTTTCTGAAATAAACATTTACAGCTGCTGTTTCATATTTGTTTGGTTTTGAAAATGGTGACTCAATGTTGATTTCATGGTAAGTTGTGTTTGTTACTATTTCCATTCTGGGCAGTGAGTTCTCTGTTCATTCTTCCAGCGTTTCTGAGAAAAGGATGAGACTGAGACATGTTGTGACAAGAGGATGTTTTATTGAATCGAGCGGGATGATAGATGTCAAGCTTTTTCTGAAAATCATCTGTGAAAGCGTGTGTTGTTAAAAAGGAGGTTCTGATGTTCCGAGTTTCGCAATTGAGTTGGAGCTCAAACTGGCTGACTAGAGTTGCTGATCCGAAAAGGGTTGATGCTCTCTTTGAATCGGTGCTCAGTGCTCATCTTTGTAATCTGGATTGTGCCCATTGAGTTGGCACCCACTTCTATTAATAAAAGCTATTGTATGCCATAGATTTTAAAAGGATTATCCACAAGAATATGGTATATGTGTCTTTATGGTTTCTCTCATTATGTTTTATGTGGTTTTCATCCTGTCTTCTATTTGCAAGCTATATTTCTAACCAAAATTAATTACAGAAAATAAACTTTATTTCTTTTAGAAAGTATACACATCTAATCTACTAACACAAACTTCAACCCACCAAAATCTCAGTGTACAAAACATGAAAATGATATACCTGAGTTGAAGATAAACACGTGAGCAAGTTTGATGAGAAGGCTAGGCAAGCTGAAGATTTCAACATCAAGGAAATGTCAACTAAATTACATGGACACTTTTTGTTTATGTATAATCATCCCCTGTACTTCTACTCCTCTCTTGTCACTTCTTTCTGTTCGCACCCCTTGGAATGTGGCTCCACTAACAAATTAACGCATTGAAATGTGCCATTCCAGAATCTTTGTTCCTAATTTTTCACATGTCGAAGCTGTTGATTTTGAAAGATAAAGTACTTTTTCAAGCCTTGAAGTTGTTGACTGTCACTGCTAATTTCAAATACCCTATCTGGTATCCAAAATTTTGGTACCCATATAGGGCATTCATTTGGACTGGATAGTCTACAGCTTAGACCCATTATGAATAAATGAAATTATGAAAAGAATTAAAGAATAATTTACTAAATAGTGAAAAAATACAAATTTGAATACTTTGAGTCAGACTGGATAATAAATAGCCATCAAGAGCTTGATCAAATAGCTCAGGGAAGTACATCGGAAGGTTTTGAAACAGTGCTGCCATTACTTAATCCAGGGAAGTACATTTGCAACCCTTAATCCATTTTCTGCTGTTGGAGATTGAAAACAAGAAATTCGCCAAGCCACTCTCCAGCCTTGCAAAAGATTTATATTATATCTATGTAAAGAATAAAGAATAATTTTCTGAATAGTGAAAAAACACAAACTTGGATCCTCTGACTGGATAAGCTCTAGCAATCTAAAGCTTGATCAATTAGCTCAGGGAAGAACATCAGAGGATTTTGAATCATCAGCGCCAATCTTATAATGGGGATGGCTACATCTCTGCAATCATTAGTCCATTTTATGCTGTTGAAGATTGAAAATGACAAGTCCACTAAGCCACTATCCACCCTTGCTGACAATGTATACACAGAACAAAACCATCTTGGTTTACTTGCTCATTATTTCCTTATCCTTGCTTTTTTGCACGCTTCCACACTATTACAACACCATCAGAATCAGATGAAGCCAATAGATTTTCACCATGATTCCATGCCACTCCAATAACTGGAGAACTGTGCCCCTGTCCCCACAAATATGTAAACAAGGTGTACAGATAATGAAGCCTTCAGAAATCACAATAAAAAAACTAGAAATCAAAGTGAGTAGTTCACCTGTAACTTATTTACACACGGGTGCTTTGGTCTGGTTAAATCATAGAAATACACATTTGAATCCTCACTCCCAGAGACTGTCGAATTTTACAAAAAAAAAAATTCAGAACATAGCTGTTAGTTTAAAAGGTTATGTTTTCAACGGTTTTACTAAACCTTTTTACTCTCAGACACCAACCCTAAGCACAAGAAACCAAAAAAATATCAAACTTACCAAGATAACGTATTGGAAAACAGAATGGTGAGATTATATATTATTACAGCACTGGCAATTTCATCATCTTTTTGCACACCAATCAAAGCAACTAACCAAACCAGATTCTCAGATAAGAGAATGAGCCATAAATTTACACATGGATCCATTTCTACAATGTTTATGGTGGAGGTTGTTTGTAACATGAGGAACAATAATACCCATGAATATTTGTGACAACCTTTAAAATGTTACTTTGGCCAAAAGGCATGATGGAATCACAATCTGTAGCCATGTCTTTGACTCATAAAATACAACTGACAGCCAGGAGAGCTGTGACTATATCCTACATAACATGTCCATAAAGGATATATATTATAAAGAAAGTAAAAACATGGGAGTTGACCAGACATTGGGCTACTTAGTTATCTTGAAAATCAATGGCACAATAACTGAGGATGCATATATGGCAGGGTAACAAGATCCATAAGTTTTTGTTTTATATTTAAGAAAATAGTGTGGCCTTTTTCAATTTTTTCCTGACAGAGATTAAGCATATTATTAAGTGCCTTCGGCTTCTCTAAGAAATATGCTATTTCCATTTCATTGATAGAGCTCATTTTGAAGCATATAAAACACAGACAAATTGAAGAAATGATGCATCTAAAAGCCAGTACATGCAACACTGAGGAAGTTTTACAGATGTTTCTGAAATTTATGTAAATAATAAAAATATTGATAGGAAAGGATATTTAACTTCAACAAGACATGACATTCTTAATAAATTTAGACCCTGCGGGTAGTTTGAAACACATCATAGACTTTATATAGATTACAGAAATAAGAGAAGAACAAACCTATAAATTCGCCTTTCTCCAGCGAGAGCAATGGGCAAAAGGATGCATGTATATTTCTTGATCGAGGAGCCAGTTGGAGTGAGCACCGAAGAGACAGATAACCCCCAACTTCCAGAGCAACACTGCAGATAATAATAGGACAATTAAACACAAAAGCTTAAAGACTGGAACAACTTAGTGGATCAAAAATGCTGACACACCTGAAGAAAGATAGGTTGCCATCTTTCGTACAAGTGAGGAGGACTGGACCTCGCGCTAGAAGAGAAAATATTCTAAATTGCACGGTTGTAGTGGGAGATTTGTGCTTAGCACCAGTGCGGTTTCTGTGTGTTCGAGAAAGTGTCCCAGTGTGTGAATTTATTGTCAAGCTGTGGATGCAACCCTGCAAATTTCCAGTCATTGAACTTCATATCACACAAATGCCATTTTATCAAATGTTATAGAGGAAATCCTGAAAGGAATAAAATACCTGTGAGTCACCAGCAAAAATATACCGTCCAGTATGATCTGTGTCCATTGCCGTAATCTCATTCTCCAATGAAATTTTTTTAATTAATCTGCCAGTACTAAAGTTGATCATCTGATACAGACAATAGATCTCTTCATTAAAATTTATCTGTCGTCCATTTAAGAATTAAGAGAGATGATAGCTTGCATTTGTTTCATAATTGATTGGAAAAACATCTGGAACTTATGTCTCAAATAATGAATCTGATACAGAACAGTTTATATCATTGATTTGTAAGCTTTAACAATAACTCTTGAATTAGTGGCTGAATGGCACCATGAGTTTGTGAGGGTCAGGCTCTAAAGACTGGAATAAGCAGATCATAATGAAAAGCTGCAAAATTTAATAAAAATATTAAAGGATATTTGATTGTCCTTTCCCATCAAACACACCTAAGTGATTAATCTTCTATGCTGGTAGGTTCAACAAAACAATTTCCCTACGCAAAATCTGTTGGAGGCATGTTATATTCGTTTCTGTTTTACACCCCTTATAGATTGTGTACCCTGCTACAATTGAGGAAACATGTTGGGGGTCCATACAGCAGAATTTTCAGACCGTGGATTTTTACTTATCATATTGTGATACTTCTTTGTGGTTTCCTGTATTAATAAATATGTCATATAAGTACTTAAACATGGATTAGGGTTAAACAATAGTCTAAAACGGTGTTTCTCTGAATTTTTGGATGGCTTTCTGGAGACAGCAAAAGTTTCCAAAAATTTGGGTATGGTCAGGGATATATATATATATATATACACTAACATATATAATTTTAATTTTTCATACTTCTTTATGGATTCTTGTATTGATAGGCATGTGCTTATGAATACTTATGCATGGATCTCTGCAGTAGTGTGTGAGAGTGTTTCTTCAAGTCTTGGCGATATGTTTGCAGGTACACCAAAAACGATTCCAAATTTTTAGGAACAGTATACTAATTTATGGGTAATCTGGAAAGAAAGAAATCAGGAAAATTTCCAAGGGCACAATGAGATCACTTACTGAGTCTATAAAAGACTCATGTTTTACAATGTTGTTATGCAGATTACATTAACAATGGAGGTATCCAAAGACTTTGTGAAGATGCTAAAAGAGGGTACCATTGAAGTGAACAAATCTGAAATCAAATATAGACAACATTGGCTGTTCAATAAAGCAGAAAATATCCCTTCCTTAGTGAATATCTAGATTTCCAAATGAAATACAACAAAAAGTTACCCAGATGAGACCTTGCAAAAGGATCTAGCAGCTCAAAATGGAAGAAGTTTTAATGACAATGAAGAAGAAGAATTCACAGTAGAAGTTGTGAGGTCAAGTGATGATGTTTCTGATATCATTCCATTCAGAGGGTGGAAAGTCATTTATGACTATAGTGACAATAGGACCTGCTACTACCTTATCTGTACAAATATGTAAATGATAGAAAAGTATTATGTACATATCCGTATTATGGCTGTTAATTTTTATTCCTTTCTGCGGGGGTGTTATGTCCCCTTTTTTAATATCTTGGGATTTTGGAACAACTAACTTGAATTATTAACACTTATTATGAATTACAATATCTAATAAGATAAGATAAATTTATTAATGTCCAACAGGAGACCACAAAAGGGATCAAAGGGACTACCAAGCATAATACAAGGGGCCAGCCCACAACAGGGACACCAAATGGTGTCCAAAGAAAACAGCATATATCCTTTTATCCAAGAAAGAATTCATTGATTCATCAACTGTAATTTATACATAAAAGCACATTACAAGACTCCACAGGGAAAATTCAAACTTACAGTAATCTCTTTTTTTGCATTTCCAACCAACAAGTTGTTATTGTTTACCTGTAACAAAATCCAGAGACTATCAGAAGCAAAAGAATGAATGACAAAACATCTGAAACCTTCTTCCACAAAATGCTTCATTCATTTTACATATGCTAGTGACTTGAAACAGGCAACTATATACTGTATGCCATAATGTGTAGTTATAAAACATATATGACAAAAGATAAAGCCATAAGTACAATGAATGATATAAGCAACAAGATATTTGGGCAAGCATAAAATACGCATTGAATTAAATTCTTTAAGAAAAAATTTCAACGATCTGCAGTTAAAGAAATGAAGCAATGGTACTGAAATGTCTTATATTTTATTTTTTCTATTTTAATATTAAAATTATTAGTTAGTGTTTTCCATTAGGTACTTTTGTTTTGAACATGTGCAAAAACTATGTGAAAAAAATAAACTATTAGAAACTGTATTTCATTAATTATCCAAAGGTAATTATAGAAACTTGTAATCCTCTCTTAAATATTAACTAGAGATACTAGATCTGGCATTGCCACATCTACAGAGATCAGATTGAGCACTTGTTAGAATGGATATTACACACGTAATTGGTAGAATACTGGATGAGTTTATAAATAAGGAAGATGCTCATTTATAATTTTATAGTTTAAAAAGACGATGTTTCTATTACAAAACAATCATCGTTATTAAAAACATTCTACTAACAAAAGCATATTTTTAATATTGACAAGATTTACAATACTGAGCATTAAAATAATAATAAAGAGGATATTAAGTTGATATTATTCTAATATCTCCCTTGCTGGTCAATCTGTCTACGACACCAAGGAGCCCCCCAAACTCACAAACTTCTCTAGACGTAGAAACTTAAAAGAATATTTGCAGATATTGACAGTCTGGTCTACTGTAGGAACATAAGATAAATCCATGGGTCCATCTTCAACGAGCTGACAGATGAAGTGACAATGAATGTCAATATGCTTGGTTCGCTTAAGGAAGACTGGATTTTTTGCAAGTTTGAATACCCCTTGATTGTCACATGAGAGGGGTGAAGGGCCTGCCTAAGACAGTGATGTCGGAAAGCATTCTTCAAAGCCAAACTGCCTCACAACCTTCTTTGACTGTTCCCCTTTATTCAGCTTCCATTCATGAAAGACATACAGTCTGCTCCTTCTTACTGGTTCAAGTGATAGCATCAACAGAGCCTCCCCACAAATGGACATTTTGTCATCAACAGAGCCTCCCCAATCTGAGTCTAGGCAATCGATGAGTCATTGATCTTTGGTTCGTCCATAGAGGATAGCATTCTAGAGTGCTCTTGACATAACGCAAGATGCACTTCGCTGCAACCCAATGATCTGAAGTAGGAGATATCATTAAACAAGATATGTAACTCACTGCAGAGCTGAGATCAGATCTAGTGGCAGTGAGATAGATTAAACTGCCCACTAGTTGCCTAAATGTAGATTCATTCTCAATAGGATAACCAGATTCCATTGACAACTATAGACCAAACTCCATAGGTGTAGATGTAGGTTTGCAGTCCTCTATTCTGAATTTGTGAAGCATAGCCTATGCATACTTAGACTAAGACACAATGATGCCATGTGACTGCTGCCAAACCTCGACACCTAAGCAGTATTACAGAAGCCCAAGGTCTGTCATGTCAAAGGACTGCCATTTGTTCTATTTGATTTCTTCAATCAAAGATGATGTTGACCTATAAGTAATTATCAAATCATCAACATAAATAACCAGGAGGATGATGTCAATGTCAATAATCTTAACATACAGATTTTAGTCAAAAAGACTCTTCTAGAAACCTTGATTTGTGAGGTACTTATCAATTTTCATGTACCATGCTCGAGGAGTTTGTTTGAGGCCATAATGTGCTTTCACTAGTTTAAATACCTAGTGTTCTTTACCAGCCCTTGAATCCAAGAGGTTGTGTCATGTAAACTTGATCATCAACATAAATATCTAGAAGGATGATTTCAATGCCAATAATCTTAACATATATAGATTTGAGTTAGAAGGACTCTTCTAGAAACCCTGATTTGTAAGGTACTTGTCAATTTTCATGTACCATGCCCGAGTTGTATGTTTGAGGCAATAAACTGCTTTTACTGGTTGAAATACTCGGTGTTCTTTAACAGCCCTTGAATCCAAGAGATTGTGTCATGTAAACCTCCTCCTATAACTCACCATTCAGGAAGGCATTTTGCCATGCATTTGATGGACATTCTAGGCACAATGAGTTGTCATGGTTAGGACTAATATGATGGTGCTCATCTTTGTTGTCGAAGCAAAGGTCTCTTCATAATCAGTTCCTTCACATTAAGAGAAGCCTTTGGCAACAAGACGAGCCTTGTACTTATCTAAAGTGCCATCAGCCTTATATTTGACTTTTCAGATCCATTTGCATCTTATGAGTTTCTTTCTTAAGGGAAGATCTGACAGACCCAAGTGTTATTTTTCAAAAGACTAAGATGCTCAGTCTTCATAGCTTCTTCCCACTCAGGTATCCCTTTTGCCTCTATGTACGTTTGGGGCTCATACACACCATCAATGTTGTCCATTAGAGAAAACTTTACAAAATCAAAAGGTCTAAGAGAAGCCTTTGGCAACAAGACAAGCATTGTATTTGGCTTTTAAGACCCATTTGCGTATGATTGGCTTCTTTCCTAAAAGATCTGATAATATCCAAGTGTTATTTTTCAAAGGAATATGATGCTTGGTCTTCATAGCTCCTTCCTACTCAAGTATCTCTTTTGCCTCTATGCATGTTTGAGGCTCATACACACTTTGAATGTTGGCCATGAGAGCAAAAATTACATATTTAAAAGGTTTTCTCTTCTTCCCCAATGAGGTCATCATCATGAAGATTGTCAATCATCTTAGCCCATCATTTAGGTAGGATAGTAGGAATGCCAATATCAAAAGCACGTGGTGCAACAAGATCATCATCATCAAAGAGAAGATCACATAAATCGTGAAGAAAATCATGTGGTGTAGTTGCATGTTTGGGTGATCCTACAAGAGAAGGAATTGTTGAAGCAAGAACAGGAATAGTTAGAGCCTTCTCAGCAAGATCCCTCCCATCAAGTGGACCTAATGGGAGACAAACACCAAAGTCTTGAGCTTTGCGAGACCGATCCTCAAAATCCATATCTGGAGTAATGAGCTTAAATAGCCCTCCTTCCTCATCAAAGGCCACATCACGACCAAAGATGAGACAATTAGTCTCCATGTCAACCAATCAATAGGCTTTGCGATTATCATTGTAACCAATTAGCATGAGTTTCTAACTCTTGGCATCTAACTTGGTGCATTTAGCATCAAGGATCAAGACAAAAGTAGTGGAGCGAAAAACGTTGAGATGGGTACTTCTAGTTGACTTGACCAAACCTCTTCCAAAGTCTATTCCTTGACAACCATTGTATGAGAGCAGTTGAGAAGATATACGACATTGTGGATTGCTTCAGTCCAAAATTTCTTTGAAACACTTGTGTTCAAGCATAGACCAGGTCATTTTGGTGACCATGTTTCACGATTAACAAGACCATTTTGTTGAGGGGTGTAAGGTGTTGTTTCACGATTCACAAAAATAGGAGAAGGCAGAGGAACAAAATTCTCCCCTATAAGAGTAGCAATATGTTGACCAGACTCCATTTCTACAAATGTTTTGAACTTTTGAAACAAAACAAACACCTCTAATTTTTGTTGAAGGAAATACATCCTCATTTTATGACTGAAAACAAAAATACCTAAACCTAGTAACAAAAGGAGTAACCATAGGTCCAAAGATATTAGTACAGACCAATTGTAATACCTTAAAAGCTCCCTAGGACTCAACATTTGAAATAGGAATGCAATGTTATTTCCCGGCCTAACTGATTTACAAACTCCAAGTTCTAGATCTAAATCTTTGGCAATCCAATGAGACGATCTTCCTAAACAAGCTGAGAAAGATGATGCACATCCAGGTGCCCATACTATTGATGCCAGAGTGTATTAATAGAGAAGCGTTGGGCAGCCATAGCAAGCTCCTAAGAATATCTAGAGTCAACATTTCTAAAAAGACCATTATTCTCAACACGTGCAACAATAGAGTGAGTCTCCCAATCAATGATATTGCACTAATGTGAACTAAAGGTCTCATCTAGCTGAGGGGAACGTCTTAGAATTTGACTGACTGAGAGAAGGTTGAGTTCCATTCCTAGAACATAGTACACATCAAGGAAAATCATTTTTTTCCTCGAGGCTGAATCTATATATTGCCTTTTCTGACAACAATGTACTCTCCTCTGCAAAAATGACTAAATTTGAGAATGGTTGAGAATCTATGAACCAATCCTGGCTATGAATAAAATGGCAAGAGGCACCTAAACCAATATAATAGACAAAAGATTTTACATGATCTATAAGTCTTTTAGCCATGAAGGCGTAAAAGCCATACTTACTCTGCAAAGTGTGTTCCCTAGCATGTGTTGTAGGTTATGAACCAGATTGCTTGGCTTGAGCAACTAAGCATTTACAACACTCAATATTTTTCTTCTTCGGGCCTTTTGATGACTGAGCAAAGAGATTTAGTTGAGAAGACAGAGAGTAGTTGCTTGTATCTTTATGAATAAAATTAGTTGAGAAAGCTTGTGAGTTCAAAGATAAATTGTTACCATTGTCAAATTTTTGTTTCCAATGATCTTGTTGTAGGAGCATCATGCAAAGATTGGAAAATGAAACATCAACATGAATTGAAGTAATGTAGACAGTTACAACAAAGTGCTCCTAGGAAGACCGATGACTCTTCAGGGTGATCATAACCATCTCTTCTTTCATTTCTGTTATATGGCTTCCAAGGGATCTTGAATGTCCTTGATTTTATTGAGTTGATCTTACAAAGAAACATGTTCATCCATTATGACAGTGAAGAGCATGCTCTTCAAGAAGAATGCATGGCTCTTATCAGAGATTTCAAGCAAACATTTTCCATGGCTTTAATTTTCCGCACCATTTAAGAACCTCTAGTAGCTTAATCATTAGTGACTAAAAGTTTGATAAGCATGACAACTTTTTGATTTTGCTCATCAAATTTGTCTAATCTTTGCCTTCATTTGTAAGACGATCTGTTTTTCCCAAAACAATTTTGTCAAGACATTTGTATTCAAATGTCGTCGTCATACATTGTTTCGAAATATTATAGTTCCTGTCCTTACATTTCCAAGTCCCCTCAACTAGAATATTCGTTCGTAGTGTCATTACACAAAGCTGAGGTCAAAGGTGACTAACAGAATAGCAATACAAATATCAAAGCAAAATACAATCACCACGTGAAAATCACATTTTGAATAAGACTGATAAAGAGAACAAACATTGATTTCACGACTAAACAACAAAAGTTTTGGGCACGAATCCCAAGTCAAAAAAATTTAAAGACCCAAAAATATTTGTAAACCACCCAAATAAGCTCTTAAAAAACCTAGAAGGAATATGTTGTCAGAATTTATAAAACCCTAGCACATTGCAAAAAATTAGAAATATCTTCATAAAGCTAAATGTTGGCCATAGAGGAAATACTGAGGGCTTGTAAAACCCTAGGTGGCTAAAGAAGAATATGCAATTGTTATAAAGCTTCTATAGAATGGTTGAAATCAAAAACATTTATATAAAAACTCCCATCAACAACATAGAGCCATTAAATCCAAGATCGTGGTCAATTCTGGAAGAAGAGACATGGGCCGTTGAGACGCTTTATTGTCAAAAAATGAACATAGAGAGCGGATACGAAACAAGTAGTTTGTGTGGGCTTCAAACTAGTCGTCACATGTGAAAAGAGAAAAACCTAACCATGAGAAAGGTCATTTAAGCCAAAAACACCAAACTTAGAAGACAAAGTCGTCATTCTGTAAGAAACAACCAAAAATGACGATTCCAAAGAAACTTTAAACAAGTTGCAGATGAGGAACAAGAAAGAACACCGGTAGGGATTCAAATTATGTAAAGCAAACCCATGAAAAGATTTTTGAAACAAAAAGAAATAATCAAAATAAAAAAATCAAAAGCCCCATTCTAATACCATATTAAACAGGTAATCAATAGCCATAGAATATTAGATGAATTAATGAATGAGCAAGATGCTCATTTAATTTGCAAAGACGATGTTTTTGTTACAAAACAATTGTTGCTATTAGAATATTTTAATAGCAAAAGAGCACCGGTAGGGAAAAATATTCCGTAAAGCAAACCCACGAAAAGATTTTTGAAACAAAAAGAAAAATTCTAATACCATATTAAACATGTCGATAGCTTCTTCTTTTTTATTGGTAAACGACCAAAGCCTAGATTAATTATTGTTCTTTGTTGTAATTAATTATTTTTACGTGTTACGAGAATTCGAACCTAAGACCTCCCATATGAGAGGCTCACAAGTGACCGTTGTGTTGTAGGCTCTTGCATAAATGTAATGAATAGTTGTAGAATATTAGATGAATTAATGAATGAGCAACATGCTCATTTATAATTTACAAAGCTGATGTTTCTGATACAAAATAATTGTTGTTATTGGAAACATTCTAAAAAGAAAAGCATATCTAAAATATCGGAAACATTCTAATATTTACAAGATTTATAATATTGATCATTAAAACAATAATAAACGGGATATTAAGGAGATATTATTATTCTAATAATGGAAACACTTGTTAGTATAGAAAAACTTAGTGTGTTGCAAGACTTTGTCAAATATACCTTCATTTGTAACTAAATAAAGGAAATGTTATCCATTATCTTGTTTCTACAAGATGTGAATTGTTGGAAATCATCGCCATCAATGTCAAAGTCATTAGAAGGATAGCATTGTGCCTTGTACACACACCCCATTGTAGACAAGGACCACCAATTCTCCTTTGCATTTTATCTTTGCATTAGGAAATTTGGAATACATCGAGCATATCAAAGATATGCAACTTTGGAGAATGTCTAGGGTTAGATTGGAATGCAATTATAGAAATAGTCTTTAGAATGACCTTGGAATCAATAAAGCAAAAAAAGGAATTAGGTATATGTAAAGCTTTTCATAACTTTGCACTTGGAAACACATCAAGAATCAGTCAAAGAATTGAAAAGGAAAGTATGGACTGAGATTTGCAAACTTGTAAGTGAATGTTTCATCAATCATATCATAAAGGAATCAAGTAAATTTGCAAGGTGAATAGAAGAAAATAATTAGATGGATGGAATATGTGGGTATGATATAAGAGGGGGAATATAGGACCTATCATTAACTCAAATTCGCAAAAGGGAAAATCCAAATTTATCAATCACAAAGAAGTGATCAATGCACAAATGAATCAAACAATGGAGAATATGAGGAAAGGAGGAAATCCTATAATCTACTATAGAAAGTATGTACTTGAAAAATAGAAGACAAATACTAACCTCAAAAAAGGCCAAATCTGGAAAATGCTCATTTATGATGTCTATGCACAATTTTGGGAAATTTTGCAACCTGCTTCGAACTGGAAATGCCAAGACAGAGAAAACCCAAAAAAAATTTGTCCTTCTAAGGGTAGGTCGACTTTAACCCAGATAGTGGGGCACAATCTTACCCCGAAAAGTCGACCTTGACCTGTACTGCTCTAACGAAAATTATGTTCCCAAATCTTGGAAGTTTGCTGAAAAGGGTATCCAAATCTGAACTTCAATTCGCTGTCCTGTACCTGCAAGAAAAAATGGATTTTTTGTTTGGATGGGGGGTTTGCCTTGGTCAAACCCCAGTTTGGAATCAACCTTGAAATAATTGAAATAATTGAAATGTAATTGAAACTGCAATATGTATAAATAAAGTAAATGGAACTATTCATCTTGCTTATGTTGAAATCCTTGTGGAGGATTCGAATCCAATTCACAAGTATGGAGGCTTCAAATGAATGTAGAAATTAATGTAGGATGTCTCAAATCAATGGTATTATATCTTAAACACCAACCTTAAATGGATCTTAGCATAGGAAGAGGCTTGAATGAATGTGGATGGTAAAATCTTCAACAAGAGGGTTCCATAGAGATTGAATCCTTCAATGGCTAACAATGGATCTCCTTGATGAATTGGATCTTGAATGCTTGAATGCTTGCTTGATTGTGAAAGTGGATCAAAACTTCATAGTCAGTGGGTGTGAAAATAAAAGAAGGCTTCCTTATATAGTGATCTAGGGCACAAACTTCTAGAGAGGCCAACATTGGAGAATTAAATACCAATTAACCTTAACCCCTAGAAATGGACCTAGATTAAATGCAATTTTAGAGTTTACTATTCCAACATCCAAATCAGCCAACCTGGAAGCGGGAAAATGAAACTTTTCAAAGCTCGATATCTCAAAACCTTCAGAACTTGAAATTTGGACTTGGGGTCAAGGTCAAGGACGACTCTTCCCTAGGTCAGGTCGAGGTCGTCCTTGACCCATCAGGTCGTCACTGACCCAAAAAGTCAAAGTCTTCAATTTCTCAGATAAAGTTGTTAGAAAGAGGCTGGAAATAGGGGGAGATAAGCAGAATAGGGGGTAAGCAACCAGATCCATGCAAAGACCTATTCAAGGCGCTTGACATGACCCCAGACCACTTACTCGGAGGGCTAAATGCTTTTATCATGGATGTGCATCCATTTTAAGACGATACAAGGAAACATGAATAAGGATGAGAAAGTCTGAAATTTGATGAACTACAAACATAGAGAACCATCATTTGCGCTTAAGTGAAGTTAAACAAAAATGTTGTATGAGACCTTATTGCAAGAATTGCATTATGAATTGGATAAAATCCAAGAATTCACTCTTAATCCACCACCTCGTGCACCTTACCCGACCTACTAGACATTGGGAGAAGGATTCTAAAGAGCAAAGGAAGAACGTGCATGTACCCTATTAGCGGGGATAAAGCCATTATGAGGAAAATCCAAAATATCCTCCTTGGGTCATCATTCTATGCACCCCAAACATAAAGAAAGCAAAAGGTATGGACCAATTTTGGTGGGGATTGTCCTATTCCAAGAATACTCTCCCAACCAACCAATCCAAAAGGATTACTTGTGTCTATCATCATGTTGATGTAAGTTTTATTCACTACAACATGCAGGATAGAATACTCTATGTTTCGAGATAAAACACCAAATACCAAATCCTCTCTTGAATAAATTCACTTCTAACACTAACACTGCAATGAAATATCATAAGATGACTCCAAGGTTCCTTTAGATGATGGATACTCAATGAAAATGATGTGATATGTTGGTATCACAAGGGGGCTTACAATGTTCTCCAAAATTTGTCAACTTGATTCGATTGATTTGGCTTCACAATGTACAATAAAAATGTACTTTTGACTTCCAACTTATGAAATGCAACTTATACTTGTAGTTGTGAATCCAAGCTACTTGTAAGGATGCAAGAAAGCGTGAATGGAGTCAATGATCATGACAATACTTATCTTATGATCATCATCTACCTCCAAGAGAAATATAACCCAGTATATCATTCTTATCCTCCATAATAGCATTCTTTATAGCCAAGTAATCAATTTCAATTTGTTTAAGTATGTCACCCTCGCAAGAGATCACTCGATGTAATGCTAGGAAATCAACCCTTTTTCCTCTTTCCAATACTGATCATTTAGCACTAAATGCACTAGTACCTCCATGAGAGTTTGTAAGTGAGAAAGAGTTTCCTCTTGACTAGATAAGAAATCCTTGCATTGTTTCAACATCTCTTGGCTGTTTTCTTGAAGGAAGAGCACAATAGCATAAGTCTTAATGAACCTAATTGTCTCTTCTACAACCGATGCCACCCATCTCTTTGTCTCTTTCCCTATGACTCCCACTCATTGTAGTCCTATAGATTCGTTGGAACTAGGCATGGGAGGACTAAAAGTTAAATCCACTTATTGGATTGGGTTGATTATTTGCCTAGACGTTCCTTCAAGCTCATGGCCTCTACCTTGTACTTTATCTTCTTTTCTACTTCTTTCACTATCTTTCATCTACAACTTGAATGCAACCATGTGCTTGCGTAACTTCCTATTTCTTGGTAGCCTAACACAACTCATATTCCTCAATATCATAATCTCCTAACAAAACCTCTTTCATCACCTTGTCTACCTGTGGGATTAAAACTTGACCAATGCACGCCCCTGGAGCATTTTTTGTAACTTGATAGAATCTCTTGGTTGAATGCAATATTGATACGTTGGATGCGTATCAAAGCTTTTGGTGAGCATTCATAAGATGGCCTCGAGTGGCCCACGATTTAGAGTGATGTATTTTTAGGAAGACAAGTAGGTATAGCGGACCGGCAACACAAATACAATAGACCCTATTTATTTGGCTTCTACACCAAGCAGAGTGGGAGAATATGAAGATGATCTTGTGTTTGGCCTTGGTGGCAATGTTGAGCATGCATGTGAGGGGATCAATGCATCCAAAATTTTCCCCTATAGCAATAAAAGGAGCATTGCAGACATGTTTGATCATGTTCATGAGAAGGAAGTTTTAGACAAGGAGTACTCTTTAGAATGAGCATTACCACTTGCATGTAATCTTGGTGGCCCTCTCGCTGATGTGGTTTTGCAGTTCGGTGTGTGAGCTATCAAAGTGAAAGTTGATGTTGAAGATTGGTAATTGTTCGTATTTGTCATTTGTCGATAATTAATAGAAGAGTATGTCAGTATTGTCTTCACAGTAAGTTATATGTATCTTTTCCAAGTCGAGGTTGAGTCGAAAGGCAACTCTGCTACAACGATGTTTCTCAATTTCATTTATATTGTCATTTTTGTTTTGTCTTTATTCTCTCTTTCTATCTTTTTGGGTATCATCGAGTCTTTTGTTAGATTTCTATATGTGCCAATTGTTTCACAATCACTTTGATAGTCATAGTGTGATTCAATTGATGGCAAGTGTCGTGGCTGCATTTTTAACTTGCTTGGGTCTTTGAACGTTACATCATCGATGATTTGTCAATGTTATTGTGATATACGTGACGGTTCAAAATAAGTGTTTCATGTTAGTCCATGTTGATCGATAGCTTTCCCGTCCTCGATCACCTACCTCTCACTTGGCTATATCATCTTTTCAAACAAAAGATCGCTGGAAGATGTATTCTCTTCAAAGGGAGATTGGTAATGATGACAAAGCAGTCCTTCCATGTTTTTAACAAAAAGATGTCCGCTGAGGATTATTACAAGTAAAGCAATTCTCCAAGTTGGTTAGAATTCTTTAACTCCCGAAGTTATATATCTACAGGCAGAGTAGACATGTGCAGTTATTTGCATAAGGCGTCATGTTGACCTTACACTAGTTTTGGATTCTTTAGAGGTGAATGCCTTATACATGCATGCATTGTTTATCTTCTCGGAGGGATGAGTATTGGCTATAATACACATCAAGAGAAAGTAAGACTATATAAAGATAAGTATTTTATCATAATTTTTTTAGTTGGTAGTATGTTTTCTTCCAGTATTCATTTCTATATATGATTGATTGATTTACTAAACTCTCCTTGTTGCAGGATGCAACAAGAAAAACAATGAGAAGAGGATGTTGCTATAATTAAGAGGGAGATGCTCAACCTTGAAGGGAGATCATATCGTCTTTTTTATTGTAGTGATCAAAATAATTCTTGATTAAGAGGGAGTATTTATGAAATCCTTGCCTTTATTATACATGCTTCTAATGCTTGTAATTTTTAGAATCATGTTGCAAAAGAGTTAATTTGTGAGTTTGTGCATGTGAAATTCTCTTATTTTGACAAGCTAAATATGGTTAAATTTGAGACTTAAATGGAACTAAGTCTTAATTTTTGTTCTTGTGTGAATGAGATTGTAAGATCAGCTATGATAACTCTTTCACTATGTGATAGTGAACATCATGTTGAGAGAGTCCATGATGTCATCACGTTGAGAGATTTTGTTATGGGGGTTGGATGTCATGTTGAGAGATTCCATGACAATTCATGTTGAGAGTTTCCATAACAATTCACATTGAGAGAGTCCATGCTTAAAGGCTTAGTTGTGAGTCATACAAATTTGTCATGTTGAGTGATTCCATGATTATTAACAATGAGTAATTGTTCCAAGTTTTCATGTTGAGTCATTCCATGGATATGAGTAATGGTTATAAGGTTTTCATGTTGAGTGATTCCATGAATTTTATAGGATCTATATGATGAGATTTTATCATTAACATTTTGGTTGCAGTCTTGTGTGATTGTGCAGCTTAAAGATCTCTCTCTGGCTAAGAGGGAGTGTTGAAAATTGTAATTGTAACTTGTGGTAGAGATCTTTATCTTTGGAAATATGGATGTTATTACAGTTATTGTCACCTTCAACTAAAAAGGAAACTTATGTTTAAATTGTAATATTAAATGTAATGGCATGTATCATTAGACATGTGTTGAGGCATGGAAATTCGAAGAGTTGTAATTGTAATTGTAATAGAGTCACATTTTGAGAAATTGGAGAGACCTTCAGTTGGGATGTGAAGTGTCTCTCCTTAGGTTATATCTATCGCATCAAGCGATATGCATTGTACAATTGAATATTTATCATCAATAAAGAAGATCTTTTATTGGGTTGCTGGATTTTTTCCTTCATTCTAGAAGGGCCAGTTTGGTTGCAGTAATAGGAATTGGAAATTACAATTGAAATATGGGAGTGGGAATGGGAATGGGGAATGAGAATGGAAAATGGCAATCCTGTTTGGTTCACCTATAATTTGATTGGAAATGTATTAATCAAGTGTTTGGTTGTGCAAAACTGAATTAAGATAAGGTTAAGTTTTTTAGGTGCTTTCGAGAAATCTATTTTTGCACTCCCTTGCACAATCGCTCCCTTTCCTTGGGTGGCTCAACCTCCTCCTATTCACAGCAATTGGAGTAAAAGAGGTGTGTCCATTGTCAATGACAATACCTCTACCATTAGTCTCATTCCGACCACTATTAGTAGCACCTTCAATGTGTTCATCCTCAACCGTTGTGTAACATACGAATTTTTCATAACCAATTTTAAATTCCTAATAATCTGATTTTATAAGTAACTAATTCCATTTCACGTGAAACAAAAAGAAATGTTTATGTATTACTAACAATTTAACTACTTCTAACATATTCAACTGAAATAAAGTAACGGCTAATTATATCATCTAAAATGCTTATTCAACATAAAAGTAAATGTTTACTCCATCTAGAAATTAAAGTATCTATCTATTCTTCTAAGGTTAAAATTCAAAGAAACATACAGTAATAATGAAAGAATCTATTTATCTCGTTGTCCAAGCCTCGGCATTGGTGAGAGGAGAAGCATTGACATAGGCTTAACCTCCCAACCACAGACCATTACTTATCCCCACACATCCTAACTTAATAGAACGGCCCTCCCTACCTCGGGATCGGACTTGGAATGTTCATAAGCCTAACCATCTGAGTAATCAGGTGGTTTGAATGTCCAAACAATTATTCTCCAAAATAACTGAAGCGTCTTGACAAACAACAAAGATCACATGTTCGGCACATCTGCCCATTTCTACCCTGGCCAAGGATTTCAAGTTGGATTCGTAAACCCAATCTCCACCACTCGACTTGACAACATATTTCATAACTGGAACATGCATGAGCTATTATAGTTTTTGTTTATTATTTATTTATTCTGATTCCATTCTTGCTTGTGCAAACTCTCTACACCTCCTCACCTTTTCATGCTACCATGTTGGTGATTCCTAAGTGCTCGCGAGTTTATATCCACTATATTTGCTTTACAACTCTCCACCTATAATGACATCATTGTCAGGTGAATTCCTCGGTGTTTGATATTAATTTCATCTTTGTATGGGTGTACTGAATGAATTAAATTCAGAGCAAAATTAATTATGCATGGTTTTCCTTGAAATTCATATACATGGGTGATACACGATTTATGATTAAAGAACAGCAATGATATATAGACTCTATGAATTAGAAATCTATTTTAAGTCTACCCGACTCAATCTGTAATAGACTAGCATCAGTATTTGGCTTTTATGCGTTTCATGATACTCAACTAACATAGCAATATGGAATTACAACATATTCAGTGGTATCAGCAGACGGTTTTCATAACTTTCAATTGGAATAAGAAAAACAAGAACTTCTGAATGGCACTCGTGAAAGGAAGTATGGAGAAGACAAACAAGGTTTGGATCTTGGGTGACCCACAATCAGCTCTTGCTTGCCACGGCTAGAATATGATCTCCTCCCTTACGTGCTCTAAACCCGCAGGTAAGGATGGTTGTGGAGGTGAGTTGAAAATAAAAACAATGAATAAGGTTGGTGCCACACAAAAGATTTCCTGAGGAACTCCCTAGACAACCGCCTTCCCGAGCATTTGATTTTACCATAGACTCGATACCAGGAGCAGAACCCATATCCCAAGCCCCATATAGGACGACAACTACAGAGTTAATGGAGTTATAGATTCAACTTCAGGATATGCTAGTTAAGAAGATGATCCGGCCTAGTGTCTCACCATTGGGAGCCCCAGTGCTGTTTGTAAGGAAGAAGGATGGAACCATGAGATTATGTATAGATTACAAGATGCTTAATAAAGTCACCATCAAAAACCGGTACCCATTGCCAAGGATTGATGATCTTTTTGATCAAATGAAGGGTGCAACAATATTTTCAAAAATTGATTTAAGGTCAGGATACCATCAGCTTTGAATAAAAGGTGAGGATATACATAAAACAACATTCAGAACCAAGTATGGACATTATGAGTTCACAATGTTACCTTTCGGGTTAACCAATGCCCCAGTAGCTTTCATGAATTTAATGAACAATATATTTCAGGATTGTCTAGACAAGTTTGTATTGCTCTTTATAGATGACATTTTAATATACTTTAAGAACAAAGAAGAACATCAAAGACAATTAGAATTAGTTCTGCAAAGAATAAGGGAACGCAAGCTATACGGGAAACTATCTAAGTGTGCTTTTTACCAAAAGCAAATTCAATATCTAGGGCACATTATATCAACTCATTGTATAGCAATAGATCGATCTAAGATAAAAGCGATTAAGGAATGACCCATACCTAGAAATGTATCCGAAGTTAGGAGCTTTATGGGGTTAACTGGGTTCTATAGAAAGTTTGTCAGAAATTTTTCAAGGATAGCCTATCCGATCACTTCACTTCAAAGAAAGGGAAAAAAAATTATTTGGACAAAGATGTGTCAATCAGCCTTTGAGTTTCTGAAAGAAAAATTGACTACTGCACCTATTCTGAGGGTTCCTGATCCACAAAAATAGTTCGTAGTTACAACAGATGCATCCGGAGAAGGATTAGGAGGTGTGTTAATGCAGGATGAACAAGTCATTGCTTATGAGTCTAGAAAATTGAAAAATTATGAATAGAATTATGCACCCCATGATCTTGAATTCTTAGTGGACTATGAGTTTGATATAAGTTATATAAAAGGTAAGGAAAACAAGGTGGCAGATGCCTTGAGTCGGAGAAGACACATCTCGGCGATAACTACTGTAAACTTCAGGTTGAGGGACCAAATTTTACGACATCTGGAGCATGATGAGTTTTATACAGAAATCAGCTTGGCTCTTATCAAAGACCCGCAAGATCCTAAGTATTCAGAATTTAGCTTGGAGGGGGATGGATTATTAAGATACCACCACAGAATCTATGTGCCCAACAACCCTGAACTCCGAAGATAGATTTTAGATGAGTTTCACTCAACCCCATATTCAGGACATTCGGGAGTAACAAAAATGTTATCTGATATAAAACCTTTATATTTCTAGAAAGGGATGAAAAGGGAGATAATCGAGTTTGTAGCAAGGTGTTTGGAATGCCAGAGAGTAAAGGCAGAACATCGGTACCCAACAGGTCTGTTGCACCCAAATGAAGTACCCGAGTGGAAGTGGCAGGTAATATCCATGGATTTTGTACAAGGGTTAGCTATGACCCGGAATCGACACAACACTATTTTGGTAATGGTTGACAGATTGACTAAAGTTGCTCATTTCATACCAGGGAATTTATCTGATGGAGCACCCGAATTTGCCCATAAGTTCATAAAAGAGATTTTCAGGTTGCACAGAATTCCGGAAAAAATTATTTCAGATAAAGATGCTAGGATAACTTCTAGATTCTGGCAAACATTATTTACAGCTTTGGGCACCAAATTGAATATTAGTTCAGCCTATCATCCTGAGACAGATGGTCAGACAAAATGGGTAAATCAAGTATTAGAAGATCTTCTAAGAGTATACTGTATGGACCGATAGTACCAATGGGAAACACTTACCTTTGGTAGAATTTGCATATAATAACTCCGATCAGTCCACCATTAGAATGGCTCCTTTTGAGGCTTTGTACGGTCATAAGTGCAGAACTCCAGTGAGTTGGAATCGGTTGGAAGATCGAATCATTGTCGGGCCTGAAATGCTTCAGGAGATGGAGGAACGGGTAATCCAAATTCGTCAGAAGTTAAAGGAAGCAAACGATAGACAAAAGAGTTATGCTAATGCCAAAAGAACACCCAGAGAATTCTCGGTAGGGGACAAGATGTTATTAAGGGTTAAACCTCAAAAAAGTACTATCAAATTTGGCAAGAATGCTAAGTTAGCCCCGAGATATGTAGGACCCTTTGAAGTTCTGGAGGTTGTAAACCCAATAGCTTACATGATTGTTTTGCCACCAACCCTTGCCAGGATGCATGATGTCTTCCATGTGTCATATCTTAAAAAGTATACTACCCACCATGAACATATGATTGATTGGAAATTATTGTAGGTACGAGAACCAGGAGCGGTAGAGGTAAGACCACTTAGAATACTCGAGGTATGTAAGCTACGCATACGAAATCAAGAAGTAATGCAAGTGGGACCAATATGCTGAAGATAATGCCACCTGGGAGGATTATCATGATATTTTCCAAAGATATCCCTATCTTTTCTCTGAGATTGAAAACTGAATATTTCTTTTCTTTCCGTATAACTAGCCAAGTTGCTATTATTTTCATCGAGGACAATGAAAAATTTAAGTGGTGGGTATGTTACATCCAAAAATTTTGCCCTAAATTTTAAATTCATCAGTCATTGGTTTAACGAATTATTTTCATGTGAAGTGAGTTAATTATAGACGTTGTATCAATTTATTT
The DNA here is from genome assembly GCA_028749045.1 of Cupressus sempervirens. Classification (NCBI taxonomy): domain Eukaryota; kingdom Viridiplantae; phylum Streptophyta; class Pinopsida; order Cupressales; family Cupressaceae; genus Cupressus; species Cupressus sempervirens. The sequence continues at coordinate 226,909,611 of CM053783.1, read as the reverse complement.
CTTTCCTGATCATGTGAAGTGAGTTAGTTAAAAATAGACGTATCAATTTACTTCTTTCCTGGTCATGTAAAGTGAGTTAGTTAATTATAGACGTTGTATCAACTGATAATGAGTTATTTTCATGATCATGTAAAATGAGTTAGTTATTATAGACGTTGATGAAATCTCTAACAATCACTAGATGGTTGGCAATGGTTTTGAATTAACAATTAATATATATTGAATTAATGTCTTGGCAAGAATATTTGCTTGAGTGATTGCAGGAAGAAGACTGAAGAGAAGGGAAGCATTGCTAAACGGGATGGTCGAATGATCCAATCATTAGAATCAACAGGTTTGCCATATAAAATAACTGGTATCACCAACAACCCAAAGAGGGTTTTCTTAGTCTTCCAATCCCATAACTCTATTGTCCTACACCTGTTTTGAAGAAGATAAGATGCCTTCCATCCCCCCTATATCCTTTTTGATCTACATGTTTCCCAACTGAGCCGGCAATGGAAATCTATCCCCAGATACTTGCATTCTTCTACAATTTCTAGCACTTTGTCATTAAATATTAAAGTGCATTGTTGTTTCCTTTTCCTCAAAGAAAAGACCATGATCTTGGTCTTAGAAGTGTTGACCTCCATCCCTACCCCCGTGCAAAAGGTTTCTAAGTTCGTCAAACATTCCCTCGGCCCCTGTGTTGTTTTAGCAATGAGAATAAGGTCATCAGCATAAAAAAGCAATCTCATCACATATTCAGCCAGTTGAATTCCCTCTCCATTGGCTTTGTTTAGCCATTCCTCTAACTTGTCAATATAGAGGTCAAACAAGGTAGGAGATAACAGCCACCCCTGTTTGACCCCTATGTCGCTACCAAAACATTCTAACATGCCCACTTTGGTTCTGATTTTTGCTTTAACCTGTTCGTAAAGTTTATAAACAGCAGCTCTATACTCTGTTGGGACCTCCAATTCTTCCATCCTATTCCATAGCTTATCCTTAGGGACAGTGTCAAAAGCTTTCTTAAAGTCAACAAAGCAGCAATAAGCCTCTTCCCCCTATTGATCCCATACTTTTTCAATGAGGAACCTTAGGGTAATGCAGTGATCAATGGTGCAATGTTTTAGTCTGAAACCCGTCTGTCCTATAGCTCTTTTCCCTTCTTTTTTTGCCCATCCACTGATTCTCCACTCTAGCATACTCCCGTAGAACTTGCTTAATAGGGGGTTCACCATGATGGTGCGGTAGTTGGAAGGGTTGTTGACATCCCCACTTTTATGGAGAGGAATAACTACACTAGTCGTCCACTCCGTGGGAATGCAGTCTTGTGTGACCATATTAAAAATGTTCCTAATGTGTGGAGTCAACAAATTTATCTGCCTATATCCCATCAATGTCCTGAGCTTTTCCACTCGCTAATCTCCTTATCCCTAGAATAATGTCTTCATCAGAAAATAGTTCATCCGAGTTGTTGATTGTGGGGAGTAAAACTTTGTCCTCCGGTCTCTAGTAAAGAGTCTTTGCATATTCTACCATTGAGAATCCGTAATTTTATTTTCAACCTATTTTCTAGCTTGTTGTAACTTCCTCCAAAAATCTTTAGGATTGTGCTTTCCTAACATGATTAGCTCCTTCCTCCGATAAATCGCATATTCTTCTTTTTTTGGATTTGATCAATTGTTTGTATTCTCTTATAATTGTTTTGTTTTCCTTTCTCCCTTTAAATTTCCTTTATGCGGCCTTCCATTCTTCCTCATACCATGGGTTAGCCGGAAAGGTGTTTGAGATGCTCTTCTTTATCCTTGTTCTCTTACAACCCTTTAGCACTTCTTGAATTAGTGGGATTAATGAGCTGCTGCTGATGTGACTTTTCTTATCATTGTATTCCTTGATATTCATGATGTCATGGTGCATTTAGATCGGATGTTTAAGAGCGGTGCAAAATATCTTTTTATTTTGATTGTTTATAAGAATTTTGTCCTCTTTATGTCCTTTTGTGCTTTCATCTAGGACCTTATCACTTTTCAGCCTTTTGACCTTCATATTGTATTTAATATAGAGGGGCATATGGTTTGGATTTAGCTCTAAAGGACATTGTTTAATTTTGAAATCAACTACCTTGGTAATGGTTGATTGCGAACATATCATATAGTCCACCACACTCTATCCATTATACGTTTTGCAAGTAAATTTGTTTGATTTAGGTCACATCTTCATACCATTACACACAACCAACCCGTGGAGGTTGCATAACTCTAAGAGTTCAGCCCCAAAGTAAGACACCACCTTTTTCATCCTATAAGTTCCATTTATTGATACTGTCATCATCTTCTTTTAGCCACAAGGGATTGTTGTCCTCTGTTAGATCATTTCCTAGCTAAATAGCTTGGTTACTCACAGTCCTAGCATTAAAATCTCCTCAAAAGGATTGTGTTGCCAGTTTGATTAAAGGAAAGCGCATCTTTTTTTAAAGCTGCAAATGGGTCTTCTTATCTAGATGCCTCTTTTTATAGAATTTAGAGCTTTTTGATGCGCAATAGCACGTTGCTAGCCATGTGATCTCCTCATCATCCTCAATCTTCAGCCATATAAATTGTTTATTTGGGTCCTCTTTCTCCAATTTTATTTTTTTGTTCCACATATCTTTTATCAAGATAGTAATCCATCCATGACCTTTACCTGTCTTTGTTTCTTCATTCCACACAGAGACTTTATTGTACCCTTCGAAATTTGGAATCCTACACCCCTCATGTTCATGTGTTTCTATGAGATAAATAATGTCTTTCCCCTCGGCTATGGGCCCCAACCCCAGTCCTCTTCTCCATGGATATCCTCTACAATTCCAACTCACTATGTTTAGATACTCTCGTGGGGCCCTAAGTTCCTATTTTTGATTCGCTGATGTATAGGCAATCTGTGCTTTACAGTTTTTCATCCAAGCCCATTTGTCGTCAGTCCTTGTTGATTTTACTTTCTCCCACCACTTCCTCCTTTCCTCTTGTTGGTTAATGGTTAAATCCTCTTCTAGGTATATTTGGGTGTCTTTGAGTAGCCCCCTGTTCTTCAAGATTGTGCTCTTGTCTTCTATGTTGCTGAAAGTAACTCACATGTCTATTTTTCCCCATTCCCATACTTCTCCCAATTTTGTTTGCTTGTCGGATTTTACCCGTCCAATTTAGTTTGTCCCTAAGGAAGTCATGTGTCAAAATCTTTGTTTTTTCACACTCCCCATAGTCTTTTAAGCCTTTGATAATGATGTTTACAGCCTTTTCTTGTATTTCTTTCTCCTCCCTGATTTGTCTCCTGACTTGTTTTTAAATGACTTCCTTTTGTTCCATGGATGGTTCATTGACCACTTGTGCCCATGATTTGACTTTTTTTATTTGCTCTTTTAGTTCATTTTCTCTTAGCACCATGCCTGCTAATGTTGGTTGAACTTCCTCAATTTTTGTTGTGCTATCTAATTTAGTTATTTTTTCCAAGTTATTTTCTATTGTCACTTTCCCTTCATTCAAAGCCTGATTATTTCTTGCTGCCCTCTCTCAATGTCGTCCTAAAGGTTTAAGACCTATTTTTTCAACCATTTGTTTTCTCTTTCAAGTTCCCAGCTGGTTATTGTGACTTTCTGCAACTTTTCTCTATCCTACTGTCCTTTCTCCTCCAAGTCCTCTATCCTTCTTTTCATGTCCATAAGGTCATTCACATACATTTCCGAAGACCAAAGCAAAGGAGAGGAGGGGCTGTAAGGTTCTTGTAGAAAGCCACCCTCGCAAGTTCCTTTGTCTGCCCCATCTTTTATTTTAGGAATCCTTGTCATAGTTTCCTAAGTTTCCTCTTATATTGGTGAAACATCGTTTGTTTGTTCCTTTGTATCGGTTACTAGGTGATTTTTAGTTGTCCTTGGTAAAATCATGATAAGTTTCCTCTTTTGCACTTGTCTTTTCTTCTTTCAGATCTATCTCTGTTTAACTATCCCTAGGTATTGCTTTTCATTGACGAAAATTATTTTGGTGTTTACATTGTGATGCTCTTCCTGCTGTGTTTTTGGCAAGATGTATTTACGATCTACTATAGCCCTTGGTTGTTCTCGCATTTGAGGACTACAGAGTGACCATTGTGCCCTCTTGAGATTGTTCAAACACTGGTTTAGGTTCCCACACTGTTGCTTGTCATGATCCTAGGTTTTCGGTGTAGGGCCTCCTATTCTTAGTCTCACCATATTCTGCATTGCTAACCTGGATATAGAATCTCTGTGTGTTTGTGTTCATTGTGTTTAGGTGGGGTTCTTGTTTTGTTATGAGAGAAAAGGTTAATGCAGTTTCAAGTTCCAAATTGTTCATAAACAAATACAGTAGAAAGAAAGGAAAACAAGGGAAAGTTTGCAGAATCCAACCTAGAATCTCGATGTTGGTAAAATAATAGGGTTTTGTCACCTGCTGCTCCCTGTGGGCCCGACTTCCCTCCTTCAGTAGTGCTCGGTCTCTATGTGGACCCGATTGTCCCTTGCTGCTTGCGGTCTCATTGCCTGTTTTTGTCCCCTGTTGTCACTGCCTGGTCTCGCTGCTTGGTGAAATAAGCTCTCTAACTATAGAGATATATAGTCTTGGATTGTATCAAAATCCTACAGACCCCAATTGTTAAGCTTATTTTCAAGCTTGTACCACCTAACTCATCAACTTGGTCATACAATTGACTAGATTTGTCCTGAGCCTCTTTAGCTATCTTACATTTGTTAATATGGAAGATAAGGTCATTTGATACACGCTCTAAAAGTTCCAAGAGCCGTAGAATTTTTCACAATTCATTACATTTGAGCATTAGAATCAATTTTAGGATATATCGGTGTTACAATTGTTCCATCAACATTTTGAATTAATTATTTTTCCATCTTACTTCATCCTATTAATTTTCTATGATGCATAGCTATGTAAAGTTAAAGTGAAAATTTAGGAGAACCCATAATGCAAAATGAAAAGAGGCACAACACACAAGACAAAGTTTCAAACCCTAGTGATAACAAAATAGGGCTCAAATTTGACAGTTGTATGACCATCGTGAATGTTCTAGGGAAATTAAAATTGACGATCATTTAATCATCGTACAAGAAAAGCCAAATATGCCACATATCGCATTCTAATTATGCCATATAGGCTAAATATGCCACACATCACATATCATTTAAAATTCTACCCCAAAGCCGGAAAAAATGCATTCAAAAAGGCCTTAGAATGACCAAGTTATGCACCTTCAAAGTTGAACTACAAAATAAAAAGCTCAAATGGTGTAGAGGCAGAAAATTTCAACTTATGGGCCCAAATTTGACAGTCGTATGACCATTGTGAATGTTCTTGGAAAATTAAAATTAACGATCGTTTAATCATAATAGCAAAAAGACCAAATATGCCACATATGCCACACATTACATATTGTTTATAATTCTAACCCTCCAAAAAAAGCACTCAAAAAGGCCTTAGAATGACTATGTTATGAGCCTTCAAAGTTGAACTACAAAATCAAAAACTCAAATGGTGCAGACGCAGAAAATTTCAAACCCCATTGATAACAACAAAATACGGGCCCAAAATTGACATTAATATGACCATCATGGATGTTCTAGGGAAATTAAAATTGACAATCATTTAATCATTGTAGCAAAAAGGCAAGATATGCCACATATCGCATCCTAATTGGTTTACAATGTTGTTGTCACCTACACAGATGATAGACACCATTATTGCTGACTGATGTTGATGTGGTGTGTATATCCATTAATGTGACGAGTTGTATAGCTACATGGAAAATCTAATCAGTTGACCTGACATAATAATGTGATAACAGCTGTCACTATGTGGTAGATCATTTGCTAACATGTGTTGTTTACTAATGCGTGGAGGTTGTTTGTGTAACGTGTGGCAATGTGAACGATCGTCATAGAGTACTACATGGACCCTCCAATAGCCACCATGTAGCGATGTCAAAATGATTGTAGACTATGATGTGAACCTTCCTATAGTGATTGCATGATGCATCAATTACTGCAAAATGCTTCGGACTTTAGTTCCACATTCAGAATGGGAGGTTGTCTTCAATGATCTATATGCCAAAATGCACCAAGAAAAAGAAAATCACATTAAGGCCCGAGGGTTAGTTAATGCTCACCTACCAAGTTGGGGGTGGTAGTTGGTGATTGTTGTTGGTATGGGTAGTTTGCACATTAGCCACCAATTTTTGAAATTGTATCTCCCAGAATGTATTGTGTCTATAGGAAACAAGAAGGGCCTCTACGGACCATGGATAGGGAGTTGTTTGCAAGCCACCAAACAACTATTTTTTGAAAAAAAATCGCAAAAATATTTTTTTAAAGTCATAATATTTGAGCAAGAAGGCTTATGAACTACCCAATAAAAATATATGCCTTGAAATGATCTTCTACTCAATGGGCAAATTTACAATCAAATTTCTCCGAAACAACCTCTCAAATGATGAGCCCAAGTTCGGCCCAAGACGCTCCGAAAAAACGCTAGTCCTCAAGTCTAAAAATGCCCTCATCCAAATGTACCAAGATCTCCAAGTAGACTATGCAATAGTGCTACAATAGCTCTAATACTAGCTCTGATACCATGTAAGCATTTACCAATAGCAATAACCCAAGATCTAGATGCCAATGAATAGCACAAAAGCAAGAGATACAAAATGGACAAGAACAAATTATTTTCTCTTCAACAATGCAATAAATAAACTACAGAAATGAGTTAGAATTGATTTAAGTACAAGGTAGATGTGCTTGTTTATATAGGCAAGGCAATAAGAGAACATGATAAGCAGAAGATAACTTATCACCCACACAAGGTGAAATCACATGTTTATCAAAGGTGGATCATCTTCCATTGTGCAACGATGTTTGTGCAAACATGTGCAACAATGTGGAGGACAATTAAGCACTAAGTGCACCAAAGGTGGAGACGACACATAAAATAGAATGCGATAACAACTATCACTACCAAAAGTCAAATTTCTCCTTCACCGTGTGCAACTAAATGTGCATCTCCCTAAGGGTCTCACATGCAAACTACTCTATAGTGTATTATCCTATAAAAGCTTAGGTAAAGTGTAATTAGATGAATGATTAATTTCACCAACAAGAAGTCAGTGTGAATGCTAATCATGGTAATAGAGATCACTAATGAAGCCTAAACCCCCTAAAAATTGTCAATTTTTCCACTTTTAAATCATGCCTTTTTTTTACGGTTGCACATAGATTCCACTATGTACACTATAATCCCTTCAATATTTGTTGTTTTAGAAAATTTCAATCTCAAATATTTTTTTATGGTCATAGAGATCCTATTGACCATCACAGTAGTAATACTGAAAGATATAAGGCAGACATATTTTCTTATTCTGAAGAAACTTAATCTCACCTAATGTGTGATTGGCATAATCATCCTGCTCACCATCTACCATCACTTTTAAACCACATTGTCTTAAATCAAATGTAAATTGAACCCAATTCAAAAGATGATTCATTTGTGACCTATACAATAATATAGGAGCTTGGTTTCAATACATGAAATGAAGACCGACAGTTTTATCTACAAATTATGTCTAGGCTGCTTTCAAATATTCATGAATCCAACAATAGCCCTTGACGAAGTTGTGTATATCTTGCATATGGCAGGAAATACATGCTGAATTATATTGAAAGATATATTGACTCTAGAATGTAAAAGCTCAATGCAAGTGTTTCTCATAAGAGATTTTGAATATGGCTATGGATGTGAATTGTTGATTTTAAAATAAAAACCAGAAACGAAGAATTTCAGTTGATATCACTCAACAGGCTTGCTCTGCCCAAAACTTGTAATTGTGCGCTATTCATTCCTTCAAGTTCAAATATATTATTGCAGTTGATTAATTTCTAAATATTGCATCAGAAGAACGACTAAAAATTAAAGCATTGTGCACAGTCCCCAATTACAGCCTCAGCTTTCTGAACAGAGTTAGATCCTGGATATATCAAGGTTAATAATTTCAGCTGTTAAGCATTCAAGTTATAAACACTAAAAACAAGCTCAAATTTTAAGCATTAATATAAAATATTTAGACAAAACTAACACAAATAATTGATTCACAAAATTCACTCCATAAAGTCAAAGTAAGTGCATCAAGACAATAAGAAACTGTTCTACTTTCCCAGTAATTCAAAATCAAGCATTCCCATAACCATGTGCATTAAAACATTATCTGAATATGCTCTGAGAAAATGTTGTCATAGCAAATATTTGCAATAAGTTGCTCAAAACACATGTAATGCATGGGATAAAAGAAAATGGGATTCAAAAAGTTTCCATGCGAACACTTTCAAATGTGATAAAGAAAAGGAAACACTATCAAATGCATTGAGCTAAAACTTTCAATGAGGACATTTTTAAGATTAGACATTATCCAAATCCTTGTACACCCATCCATATAGCTTATCTGATAGAGGTAACTCACAGGATGGAAGCGAATACATAACTGTGGAGTGGTCCCATATACAACTCGTATGCAATGTCCTTTTATTGCGTCCCAAACTCTTACGCTCTTATCCATTGATGATGAAGAGATATACTGATTGTTGGTTGTAAAATCAAAATCTAAAACAAACAGTCAATGTTAATTTAACTAGTTTGAAACATAAAATTGGTTATTGCATCTATGATCTCAGTTATTAAATTATCAAAAGAATCCCTCAAATGTGCAACCTTCTTACATTAAAGAAAAATTATTCATACTTGAATTTCTTCATTTAATGCATTACAACAGTAATTTGGCATGACTGATAAACATTTTATGCAATCAACCTAGCTATTGTGGATTTGCATCAGTAATTTGGTAAGAGTAGTTAATTCTTATGATAGACAGCATAGTGGGTCCTATTTATAGTTGCTTACGAATAATGTATATGCAGAGTAAGAATATAGTATTATCGTGTGATCTTTTATATGTAGAATATAGGCAATAATGTGAAATCGTTTATAAGATTGCCAAAATCAATCATGGTATGGAGACTAGGAGAATACAAAAAGGAGAAACAGTTATCCTTCTAAGAATCCAACCTCATGTTGGTGACAGATAGTTCCATGAGGCCAAGGGGGTGCAAGGAGTGCTCCACCATTGGGCTTAGAAGAGAAGTAAATTCCGAATACCCTATTGTAACTTCCCCAAACCCTTACCACGGTCCATTATTAAATTAAGGAACTCCAATCATAAGGAGGATATAAGGGTGACAACAAAAGAGGGGAATGGCTATGAGATTCCTCACTAGGTACACCCCCCCATATGAATGACAAATGATCCCACAATGGCCAAGAGGGCTGATATCCACTCTTGAGCCTAGAGTAGAGGATCATTTAAAGAACCATAATAAGCCCCTTATCCTAGCTCTCCTATGGCTGAACTCCATCAACAAATTAAATATGTATTACATTTAAATTAATGTTCGTTGTCATAGTAGAAAGATCTATGCTATTAATGTCTCTAATAAGGAAGATCTATTTTGTGGATTATGTTTCAATTATTGCCTAACATGTTGCAGGATCTCAACCAGGTACATGATGTTACTATTTCTATTCTACTTCTTGTTCTTGAAATTTGTGATTTAGGGCAAACTAGGGCATTTAGAAAAGGGCACATTACATTATAGTTTTTTGAAGATCTCATTATTCAAAGAATTTTCGGCATATCTTGTTCTCTATGTATTCTTTGAATTAATCTATGTTGTAAGTATCTTATCATATGTTTAGCACATTTCAATGACTTAAAGATGTAATGATTTTTGCAAGATATGTTGTTGTTCATGTCTCAAAGAAGCTTTCTAGTTGTATATCTTAAATATTCATGTGAAAGAAATAGTCATAAGTAGGAATTTTAGTAATGAATGAAATTACCATGAAATTAGGTGTTGTAGGTTGTAGTGGAAAGATAACAGTGAAAGAAACAAATTATATTAGTAACCAGCTGTGGTCATTACAATATCTAACTCCTAAGCCACATGTTTATAGATATCAGGAAGAGATAATTTATAATTGAACAAAAATTATTATGGTTTGGACCAGCTTTGAAACCTGTAACATCCTTGGAATGCCCTATTAGCTGGTGCAGTATAGATGGTGGTTCAGTGACCGTGCAGACTACCAATCTTCCATCGGATACACCATACGCTAGCAAGTCCGAGCTCAAGTGCCCAAATTTTACCACAGTCACAGCTGATAAAACTCAAGTTAGTAATATATTGTCACAACCAAAATCAGTGAATCCATAAATGATGCTTATATATTTTATTTTCTGAATAATAAGACTCGATCCAAAGGACATTCATTGAAGCCTATTAGCACATTACAAGAATAAGACGATACATACTGCTGTCAAAACATCTACCTGAACCCTTGCAACAGTCAAAAATACAGTGCATGCCAACAAATGAATAGCCTGGCTCTTTGAGTATCTGTGGATAATCTACTGCACTTGTAGTGGAGCTGAAACTTGTACGCTGACTCCCTTCAAAAGTAGAGCCATGCATATCCTGCAAGAATGAAAACATGGCGCAGCATTCTGACAACTATGTACATCTAAGTAACCATAGCTTCGAAAAAAACTATTTACCAACAATTAATAACCATTTAACTGTTCATGCTGGTTCTGAGCTCTGATGACAGAAAGCACTTTTGTCTTGCAATAATTTGCATCATCTATTTCCCTTTGACAGGATACTTTATGCATTTCCACTTGTAGAGAACTAACATGCCCACCAGAACTTACATCTTTATTTCTACCACAAAAATGCAAGGATGATTGATATTAATACCTTGATTGAGTTCCAGCTGTCCCTTTCATAACCAAGTGATAGAGAACCCGGAGACGCTACCCATTGGCTGTCATCTCATTATTTTACATGCACAGTTGAACATAAATAAGAAAATTAGCAATTATTTGACTTCGAAAAAGACAAAATAATTTAGAGATTTAGCAATAACTAGGACTGGACTAGTATCATCTGGTAGCATGTTTTATAAATCAATTCAACCATTTCAACTAGAGAGCTTCATTGTATCATTTATACAAGATTTTTGCTATAATGTCCCCAATTAGAATTATACAAAATTTTGTGCAACTTTCTGATTCTCTTGTAATTTTCTGAGTTTTGAAGACCGGACCCAAACTGAAACAGCAAAAAGAACTGAAAACAAATGAATGGGAACATATTAACAAACCCTCAATTGTTGATGCATTATTTCAAATGATCAATCTCATCAAAACTAAAATTGCTGGAATAATCCCTAGAATATTTGAAAGACTCAGATCTGAAACGATATACTACTTATTATGGAAAAATGGTTTCTCTTTATTGATTGATTAGAGTTTTTGTTGGGGGGACGATTATATAGTTTGAAGTTTACTGAATACAAAAATGTTTACTGTAGTTATTTTGAGTCTTACTAAGCTTTTGAAGGTTTCACAGTTTGTTGTGATAGTACAACTACAATCTGGATGATTAAATTTATTTTTTTGATATTATTAATAATTTGAAATGCAGTGCTGTAATAGTATTTTACCATCTGCTCACATCATAAAACAAAACTAAAGGTTTAAACCATAGTTTGTAGACTCAGATTCAGAGTACTTGGCAAACCTAAAATCTTCAACTCAGCAAAAACTTGGGGAAAACTCGGCAAAAACTCAACAACTAAGAAAGAATTAAAAATTAAACTCTCATTAAGAAACATATTTTTTCTCATAAAATTCAATTACAAAATGTTTTAAATTACAAATTGGCATCTTAAAAGAGAAAATGCATTGCTTGATAGCAAAATCAGCATGTGGAAAACACGTTTTATCCAGCATTTTACCTGCAACAACATTTTTATCCATGGTTTTTTTTTTGTCTATAAAAACATAAGAGTTAAACTTGTGAGTTTAAAAAAAAATGGAATACTACTACTCGGTAACTCGAAGAGTTTGCAAATTATGGTTCAAACATATCATTCAATGCAATTTATTATTGTTAACATAGCAGTAACTTTATCAACTTCATATAGAACTTACCAAAAATTCATTTAGTAGCGAAGCGTATACATTACACTATTTTAGAGAAAAAAATTATTTGGACAATTCATGGCCTAAACTCTCTATTTTATTTGCTCTCTCTATACCTCTATGTTATGGAAATGCCTGAAGTTTTAAAAACAGGTAATCTCTTTTTCAACAGTTTTCAATGTTTTTCAAAATCCAAGTTTTTCGTGTCTAAATCCTGTTTTTTTCAAAACAAAAGTCCTTTTAGAGTTGAATTTTACCAGGTATAGGATTTTCTTCATTTGAAATCCTGCTATATTGTTATTGTCCATTCATAATCACAATACTGTAGTTAAATTCCCTTAATTCACTAATAAACATGAAAGATTGCTAGAATTAACTTCAAGATACTTCAATCATAAAGATTATGAAGTGATCAGAAATGTATCTACTATACTGTAACTGGTAAATATAATCGAATATATTTAATTTAAGAGGTGTATATCTGTAATTATTTATAAATGTGAACTGTACACATACAGAACAAAATAAGCAGATACTGGTAGATTTGTAACCCTCGGTACCGATATCTATAGTTGTAATGTATGAATATATTGGCGTAGCTTTTCTTTTATTTGCCATCTGTAGCTATCGTTTTATTTACCATGGATATATTGGCATATGATCGTGCATTTTCTTTAATACATTAGTTACCAAGTGCACAAGTCTGAGGCCCGGATACAGGTGCAGATTTGTTTGGGCGCAGATGCTGGTGTGGGATGAGTGCCCATGTACATCAGGATGCATGGAGCAAAAACAAAAATTGCAAACAGAAAGTTTCACTTAAAACATGTGCATTTTAGAGCTTTTAATTCATTTTTTCCACTAAACCCTAAAGAGGACCTAAAATAAGCCATTCATTGTTTTAAAATATCATTTTCTTTGCCAATTTACTCCCATCTCATTTGGTCTCCATTTTGGCATTTCAAAGGAAACGTGATTATTTCCAAAGACGATCGTTCATGGTGTGCTAGATTAGCTTCCACAAAAAAGATCTAAGCATCTAAGGTAAGCATTTAAGTCTTTTAATGAAATTCTTCTAGATTTGATGAGTTTTTTTAGAGTTTGGGGTGAAATTATTCAAAAATAATAATCAAATTTTTTTTAGAAATAAAGAAGCAAGCTTAGCTCTTTCTTTTAATATTCTTGCATCATTTTTGGCACACATATGCCTGTATTTCTCAATTTTTCTAATTTAATTTTCTTTAATTTCATCTCTCTCTCTCTCTCTCTCTCTCTCTCTCTCTCTCTCTCTCTCTCTCTATATATATATATATATATACACACACACACACACATATATATGTATTTATGTATGTAAATATATGTAATGTTCCCCAACGACACACCCAAGTTTTATTGAGGGAAGACACTTGTAGCCCGAGGGAAAGTACCCGAGGGAGGGAAGCACCAAAGGGAAGATACCCGAGGGAGGGAAGCACCCAAGGGAAAGTGCTCGAAGGAAAGTATCCGAGGGAAAGTGCTCGAGGGAAAGTGTCGAGGGAAAGTACTCGAGGGAGAGCACCCGAGCGAAAGTATCCGAGGGAGAGCACCCGAGCGAAAGTATCCGAGGGAGAGCACCCGAGCGAAAGTATCCAAAGGAAAGTGCCTGAGGGAAACATCCGAGGGAATGTCTTGATGCCACGGTATTGTTTATGGAATGTGTCAAAGGGAGTGAGTTGGAGATGTCGAGGGGAAGATATAATCCACTGAATACACCAAATAATAATTAGACACAGAAGCGTACGACAACACAAAGATATAACAATTTATTGCCAAAACCTCAATATATTATATTTGCAAAACAAAGATAGGATCCAAATGTGCCAAATCCAAAGGAAAGTAATACAAGATGGTAGAGGGTGAGGGTTGAACCCCATCGAAACCGGAATAGCCAAGTAGGGAAAATCTTCCACTTTTGAAATAGCAAACAATACAAAATTCCAACAAGAATTTGGAGTACAAAGAAATAATCTAGATTACATACTAACAACTTCCTACATGCCGCACATAAATACCCCTATGAAGAAAACTCTCGAGGGTTTACAAAGAATGTCAACATGGAAAATACCAACAGATAATTAATAAAACATGGGCCCATTAAATAATTTAAGGTCCAAATAATATTATTTAAATTTTGGGACTGTTAATTTTTTTAAGTGTTTTATTAAAATTGGGGACATTACAAATCCTCATCACCCAAAGATTGCAATCCGCAAACTCCAAGATCCCAAACCATGCGTGGACGTAGATAAAAATATCTGCTTGAAACTCCATGCTTCTTCAGGATCACATGAGCATAATTGAATTCAATTGAGATGAGCAGACCACCACCAAGCCTCCGCTGCGCCACTCTGATATAAAGAATGTTATGTCCAAAACCACCAGGATCCCATACAAGCCAATCATAAAACACATACCAACCTCCTCTAGAGTCTCATCAATCTAGTGAATCTTGCCACTTCCATGAGGAAGGTCTTGCATCAACATGAATCTGAGCGCATCACACTCCACCACCGCCACTAAACCCATATTTGTTGTCACTACCATCATACCAATGAAGAGCGACTCTAGATTTTGTTGTTCCATTCTAATAGGAACATCCCTATCAAAATTTTGTTGTGCTAAATTGTCATGTCTAGAGTCACCAAGATCCCAAAGAAGCCAATCATTGACTACATCGATGTCCAAATCCACAGTCTTCACCTAATCATCAATATCCTTAGGAACCTCACAGCTCATGTAGATCCTATGAGGAAGCCCTTCACATGGAAAATTTCCAATCATGCACGACTTAGGCACAATTGAAGGATAAACTCCATATTCAAGCAACTGTGGTTGCTCTTACTGGGAATCATTAATAGCATCTCCATGAAGTTGAATAGTTGTTGGTAGAGAATTTCCATTAATTTGATCAACAACTGTTGGTTTTTGCAAGCATCTTCTTCACGATTTTTGTCATCTTGAAGTTTCAAGTACTCTCCACTTGTAGGCATAGCAACAGATTCTTGCAAATCCTCATGTGACTCTTCAATTTCCTCTTGTGCCTATATGACTTCATCCTCTAGTCGCTTATCAATCTCTCGCTTCAGACCATTGTTGAATAGTTTATTGTGCTGACATGACAGATACTTCATTCGCAATTCTATATAATCCTTCAAAGATATGTTTCTCTCCCATCTACCAATCACCTATTCTTGCTTGATTTTTTTCAACATCTCAACCAATGTGGGAGTTCGCATTTCCTGTTGCTCTGCCCTAGGAATGAATGTTGTCACTGATGTCCTTGTGCACGTTAAGAGATTGAGTATTTCTTTCACCCGCTTGTGTAGCCTTTGCTGACTTCTTCTTAGCTTCTCAGTGCATCAACCAACCCATCACTTGGTGCCATGATTTGAACTCAATACCTAACAGGTTGGTAAGATCACTAGCATTGATACCACTATAATGTTCCACAACGACACACCTGAGTTTTCTCGAGGGAAGACACTCGTAGGATGTACCCAAGGGAGGGAAGTCCCGAGGGAAAGTACCCGAGGAGAAGTCCCGAGGGAAAGTACTTGAGGGAAATACCTGAGGGAAAGTGCCCGAGGGAAAATACTTGAGGGACAGTATCCGAGGGAGAGAACCCGAGGGAAAGTACCTGAGGGAATGTATCTGAGGGAGAGCACTCGAAAGAATGTGCCCGAGGGAAATTTCTAATGCCATGGGACCGTTTGAGGAATGTGTCGAAGGGAGTGAGTTGTAGATGTCGAAGGGAAGATATAACCCACTAAATACACCAAATAATAGTTAGACACAAAAGAGTACGCCAATGCAAAGATATAACAATTTATTGTCAAAACCTCAATATATTATATTTGCACAACAAAGAAGGTGCTCCAAATGTGCCAAATCTGAAGCAAAGTAATAGAAGATGGAATAGGGTAAGCGTTGAATCCCACCGAAATCGGAATAGCCAATTTCAAAAGATCCTCCAATTTTGAAATGTTGAACAATACAGAGTTCCAACAGGAATTTGTAGTACAAAGAAATAATCTAAATCACATACTAACAACTTCCTACATGTCGCACATAAATACCCCTTCGGAGAAACTCCCAAGGGTTTACAAAGTATGCCGACACGGCAAATACCCACGGATAATTAATAAACATTGGGTCCAAATAATGTTATAGAAATTTTGGGACCATTAGTTATTTAAAGTATTTTATTAAAATTGGGGACACTACAATATATATGTATGTATATATCTATATCTATATATGTATATAAATATGAAAGAAATACATAACTAAACCATTTGATAGTAATATAGTATGACACTTCATCATTGCTTGATGGCAAATGTCAAAGATAAATATTAAATTCCAATTGATAATTAACAAATATTTAAATAAGCCATAACATATATGCCTATGCTCATGATTCCCATGAAAATCGAAAAATCATTACAATTACAAAATCAAAATGTAGTTCATGACTCATCAATAAGAATAAAGATTATCAAAAAAACCATCTTTTTCCTCAACTCTTGCAAGTTTAGGATTATTTGAACCCAAAGTGGTTCCACTTGCAGTAGATGCACCAGGTGTCATGATGTAATCATCAACATCATAAGTCATAGGGAGTCTAGTAAGATCCTAAGAGATTACATCCAAGTTGGCACATTTAGGACCTACATCCCAAACCTTTGCTGCCCCATCCTTGTAGTTTGAAGTTTTATGTGACAAAAGACTTAAGTTGATATGAATATAAACCAAGTCTTCACTTTTTCTTACCCTAATTGGTTAGGCTTTACTGAGTGGATAGAGGAATATCATTACGTACTCTGATTCCATTTAGCGACAAAATAACTTACAACTTGGATAGTTTTCACAAAATTTTAAGTAAAAATGAAAAGTAAATTAAACAATGTTAAGCACTAAAATGTAGAATGAGTGGTAAAAAAAAAAAAAAACTTACCTGTGAGTGATTCTTGATTGTAAGAGATTTGAGGAATGGAAATAATGAACCATGAAGGTACCACCATGTGATAGCTTCCATTTTGTATTGGTCATTAATAGTTGGACTATGATACTTTAAAGAGGCAAACAAGCCAAATTTTGTTCCAACTTGTTTTTGGATTTCTTCATCTGGGTAGTCTATCAAATGCTCGATTGTACCTATTAGCAACTTTTCTCTATATGGTGCTAACCTCCCTAGCATAGAAATTACTTTCTTTCTATAGTACCTCAAAGATAGGGCATATCCAAGGAGGTGCAATGGGGTGGTCATCTTTTCCCAACAATGATGGACAATTGATTCCACCTTATTGCATAATGTTTCAAATTATATGGGGTCATTCTCATGCTTTTGTATTGTGATTTTTACATTCTCTACCATCGTGTGCATGCAATCATAGACATCCACCAAAAAGGTGCATTTGTATTGGCAAATTAGAGCATAGTCAACAATATGTCCATAAGTACTAGGTACATTTACATACAATTTGATGATTGAACATGACATAAAATTTATTTAAAATTATAAAAAGAAATTAAATTTAGTAATTACCTTCAACAACTCCAAGTTTGGAAAAGTTCTAAATATTGATTATGAGATTTGGTCATTCATCACAAACATCTAGATCTCCTCTCCCTCTTCATATACATTTGTTTCACCCACTCCATTTGAGTGTTAATTTGTTGCATCACCAAGTTGAGGGAGTGTTCAGTCCTTGGTGTCAAAAAAATGTGTACCTATCAATCTTCAACCACAGCACTTGTACCCTTACAAGTTATGCATTATCTGTTGATTACATAGACCACATTCTCACCAGCCTCAGTGAGAATTTTGCAAATGAGCTGTGAATCTTTCACTTCCCCTTAACAATCAACTACCTTAAAATACCTTGCCCCTTCGAAAGACACTACAATAACATTAATAAATGTGTTGTTTTTGGTATCTTTCCATTAATCGAAAATAATAAAAACACCTGATTCGATCCAAGAATCTCTTGTTGGTTAAAGGGAGGTCTCTACAATAATCCTCTCTTTGCAACAAGATAGTACACACCTTTTCATACTTGTGAAACCGATTGTTGCACTATTTGTTGTCATCACCATTTCCTAATATGGCGATTGTTGCGATGTGGAGCCTAATCAGACTTTGAGGTTTATTTAGCACGGTTTTGTCCTCATATTATTTCTATGGGGGTTTGGGGGTAGTGCCCCCAAGACAGGGTCAAGGGGCAACGCCCCTGCGGGGTCCTGGGGCTCTGCCCCAAGAATGCAGTTAAATGGATTCTCAGATATTTGAGAGGAACATCCAGTCACTGTTTACACTTTGGGGGCTCTACTACTGATTTACAAGGCTATGTTGACTCAAATTTGGCAAGGGATGTTGATACCAAGCAGAGTACTACAGGTTACGTATTTACTGTTGGTGGGGCAGCTGTGAGCTGGATTTCTAGGTTGCAAAAGGTTAACGCTTTATCCACTACAGAGGCAAAGTGTTGCTGCTACAGAGGCAGCCAAGGAGATTATATGGCTTCAGTTCTTCTTGGAAGAATTGGGACACCCTCAGAAGGTTAATTATTTGTTTACAGATAGTCAGAGTGACATTCATCTTGCGAAGAATTTCGCTCTGCATTCAAAGACAAAACACATACAATTGTGGTACCATTTCATTCGGTCAGTTTTTGGATGATGGACAGTTAAAGCTAGAGAAGATACATACAGATGATAATCTAGCAAATATGTTTACCAAGGTAGTAACAAGGGAGAAGTTGAACTCTTCAACTTCGGTTGGTCTTCTATTCAATGAGAAAGTGTTGTACAAATATCTGTTGCAGCAACATAAGAAGAAAGAAGATGATTATGTAATGTTGGATGATACTCCAAAAGCTGATGTTCCAACAATTCCTCATGATCTGCAACAACTGCAACAACAAATACTACACACCTCAGTGAATGTCAAACGGTCAACAAGGCTAAGTAGACCTCCAGAAAGATGAAGCTGTGCAGGTGGATATTAAGATTCAGTGGAAGTCTATAATGAAAGAAGAAATGGAAGTCTATAATGAAAGAAGAAATGGACTCTTTGCTGAAAAATAAGACATGGGATTTATGCAAGTTGCTTGAAGGTAAAAGGGCTTTATAGAATAAATGGGTTTACAGGTTAAAAGAAGAAAATGGAGGTAAGAAAAGATTTAATGCTAGGTTAGTTGTAAAAAGATTTGCACAAAAAAAGGCATTGACTTTGATGAGATACTCTCTCCTATTGTCAAAATGACTTATATTAACATTGTTTTAAGTGTTGTGGCTACTGAAGATTTGCATTTGGAGCAGCTTGATATTAAAACAACTTTCCTTCATGGTGATTTGGATGAAGAGATATATATGGCTCAGCCATAGAGATTTGAGGTCAAAGGTAAGGAGAACTTAGTGTGCAGATTGAAGAAAAGTTTATATGGCTTGAAGCAAGCACCTTAGCAATGGTATCTGAAATTTGACAGGTTTATGCATGAGGATGGATATAGCAGGTGTCACTCAGATCACTGTGTTTATTTTATGAGGTTGGATGATGACAGCTACATTATTTTATGTTTATATGTTGATGATATGCTTGTAGTTGGGTCTAACATGGATCACATTAAGGGGCTGAAACGCCAGTTAGCACATGCATTTGCTATGAAGGATTTGGGGGCAGCAAAACAAATCCTTGGTATAAAGATTTGTAGAGATACGAAGAATAGGAAATTGACATTATCTCAAGTTGATTATATTGCGAAAGTGTTGCAACATTTCTCTATGGAGAATGTTAAAGCTGTCAGCACACCTTTACCTGGGCAATTGAAGTTGACTAAGGAGATGTGTCCCAAGACACAAGAAGAGGAGGACAAGATGTCTAAGGTACCTTATGCTTCAGCTGTAGGAAGGTTGATGTATGCTATGGTATGTACAAGGCCAAACATTGCATGTGCAGTGGGAGTTGTTAGCAGGTATGAGTCGTCCAAGGCTTGAACATTGGAATGCAATTAAACGGATTCTCAGATATTTGAGAGGAATATTCAGTCAATGTTTACACTTTGGGAGCTCTACTACTGATTTATAGGGCTATGTTGACTCAGATTTGGCAGGGGATATCGATACCAGGCAGAGTACTGCAGGTTATGTATTTACTATTGATGGGGCAGCCGTGAGCTGGGTTTCTAGGTTGCAGAAGATTAATGCTTTATCCACTGCAAAGGCAAAGTATGTTGTTGCTACAGAGGCAACCAAGGAGATGATATGGCTTCAATTATTCTTGGAAGAATTGGGACACCCTCAGAAGGATAATTATTTGTTTACAGATAGTCAGAATGTCATTCATCTTGCAAAGAATTCCGCTCTGCATTCAAAAACAAATTACATACAGTTGCAGTACCATTTCATTTGGTCAGTTTTGGATGATGGACAGTTAAGGCTGGAGAAGATACATACAGATGATAATCCAGCAAAAATGTTTACCAAGGTAGTAACAAGGGAGAAGCTGAACTCCTCTTCAACTTCGGTTGGTCTTCTAGACTGAACAAAATAAAAGGACAACAGAGTCCAGGATGGTTTGATATTCCAGTGGGAGCTACATGTTTAGTAGTGCTATGATCAGTCTCCAAGTGGGAGGTTATTGTTGAGGAGTCTGATTAGTTTCCAAGTGAGAGATTGTTGTGATGTGGAGACAATCAGACTTGGAGGTTTATTCAGCGCAGTTTTTTCCTCATATTATTTCTACAGGGGTTTGGTGGCAGCGCCCCCAAGACGGGGTCAAGGGGTAGCGCCCCAGGTGCATTCCAGTACAGGGTGGGGTTGAGGGGCAACGCCCCCACGAGGTTTTTAAGCCTAAAATGACCTTATATTGTAAAAGGCGTCAGCTACTATTTTTCTATTATTCTAGCCCTAATTTTGTAAGCATCAAAAAGCTTGTATAAAAAGGCTTAGGGTTAGGGATTTTTCATAATGTGTGATGCAAAAATTGGTTCTTGCGGCGGTATTGAGCTGTAAGGAATTACAAATTGTAATCAAGTTGTAGTCACTAGATAATAATAATATTGGACTTGTTGTTGGTGGACGTAGCCCAAGGATTGGGTGAACCATGTTAAATCTTGGTGTCTTGTGTTCTCTTATATGCAATCTATTATTTTCTGATATTGGTTATATTTGCATGTAACTATTATTTCTGTCTGAGGTTAATCCTAACAGTGATCTCACCAAGTTGAAAAGAACATCATTGGCATTGAGGCAACGTCAAATTTTTCCTTCAGCAATGTTTATTGCCTCCATTTTAAATGCCTTGTCCAATGGACCTATTTTGCGGGTTATGATTTGTACTTCTACATCTTCCACTTCTGATATAGGCAAGAATGGATGTTTGAAGGTTGTGATTGATTTAGTGGCTAAATGCATTTTTTTCATTTTGAATGGAATTGCATAAAAGTTTGTTTAGATCTTCAAACCAATTTGTTAGCCTCTTCTTGTTCTTTGACAAATCCTACTATGTGCGTAGGAGACAACCCCTTTTTATCTTTGCATTTGCACATGAGCTATTTTTTTGGCTTATCATCACAATAATGACACATCCAAATATATGCCCCACCTCCAGCAACCTATGAAATTCTTGTCATATGTCTCCACAAAGGAGGTGCTATATTAATTTTGAATCTATTGGTTCCGTCCCCACCCACTGAACATTCACTACTAGCCATCCTTGCAATCTAATTTCTTGGTATTATAAGAAATTAACTTTGTTATCGGGTGTGTAAGTCTAAGGCCCGGGCGTGGGTGTGAATTCGCTTGGGCACAAATGTGGCTGTGCAATATGCTCTGATACATACAAGGAGCACTTTTGTTCCATATGAATACAATGTGAACGAGATGTGCATCCCAACCCATCCACAAGGAGTAAAAACACTCCCTATGCGCAACAAGCACATCTAGACGCACAAAGCCAAAAAATTGGAAAAACTTTTTAAAAGTGAAAATTTTCACTTTAAACATGTACTTTTTAGAGTTATTTATTTTTATTTTTCCATAAAACCCTAAAACGGGCCTTCATCGTTTTATCATTTTGTTTTCTATTTTTCTCTCTTCTCATTTGGTCTCCATTTTGGCATTTCAAAGAGCAGGTGATTATTTTCTAAGAGGATCGTCATGAGGTGCCCATAAGCTTTCACAAAGTGTCTAGGGAAAGTATTTGATCCAATTCTTGAGTTTTTCTGTTACATCCCAAATTTTGGCTCAATTTTAAAATGTTTATATAGTCGTTGAGATTTCATGTGAAGTCATTTGACAAGTAAAACTAGTTATGATCATACGAAATGGTAAGATGGTTAATTGTTATAAATTCATATGAAGATGACAAGTTAGTTAAGCATTATGATGTTGTTATAATTTTACCTTGAAAACTCATAAAAGTTGGTTATGTATCATGAGTTTGCCATTGTGATGGATGTAAATAATAACTTGTTATAGTAATTGTTATTATATTGAGAAATATGATATTCTCGTGAAAAATTTCTTTTCTACTCGAGCACATTGAAGGGGGGCAGCATTGCCAGAAAGGAATTGGGCACGGAAGGCACCACCATCACTGGGAAAATAGGTATGGGTCGTGAACTAGTATGGCCAAGGGAAAATGGCTAGACAAGCAAGAGTGTACGATGGACGACTATGAGCTATATATATATATCACTTAATAATAGAAGAAATCACTAAGTATAAATTGAACTTTGAACAAGTTAATACCTTTATATTTGTGTTATTTGGTTAGAGCCTCCTAGTGTTTTAAGCTTGTCCTAACATATTGACACCATGATATCTAAATATCTATACATGTATATGTGTATATACGTAAACCAATTTTATATATATAAGGATGTGTACGCATACTTGATAATTTTGGCATATATGTAAGAAATATATGGTTAAGGTTTACGCATGTACACGTATATACATACATACATATATAGGTATTTATAGATACCATGATGTTATATATTAAGACAATATTATTTGTTTCATCCTTTGCCAAAGTCTTATTTATTATTCCATGAGTGGCCACATTTTTTCTTAATCCTTCATCAGGTCTTACGTCTTTTTGGTGGTCATTTTAATTTATGATATTGCCACATATTTTTCCAATGGCTCTTGGTTTAATAACTCTTTTTGCCACCTTTCACCTTCTTGCTCATAATCGAGCATGCAACCAAGAAGGACGAGTTTTACGTATGCGATAGCTCTTATGAATCCTTACGCACTCCATTTTGGAGGGGAGGCACCACAGTCACCATTGTACTATTCTTACATTATCGTTATGGTTTTCCATATGATTGAAATGACATACTGCTCTGATGTTCATATCAACATAGCCACCTATTGCTTTGAATTTCATATCATCGTAGCTCCATTTTTAGGGCTTTCAAACCATCGAATTTTCCCCACTATTCTAACTAAACCATCGAATTTTCCCCACTATTCTAACTTGTATTCCATCAAAACTACATATTATTCTGCAATTTATTCCATACCATACCCCTCTACTAATTCCTTCGAAGGTTCTTTTGCATATTGCTTTTGCATACAATCGTGTCAAGCATATAGCATTGTGACAATATGATAAAGGATTGCACATCATTGGGGTTTTGCTCTATGTTAAAGTATTAGTTGTATTCAATTACAAAGTTACCAAGAAGTCGTGCTAGGCTTAACCGTTTCCTATAGCCCAAGGAATCCCTTTTCCAGGTCATGCACTCATGTCTCTGTTCTTTTTAATTTATTATGTGAGGTTGGAAGCTTTAGCCTATAAGTTAAAAGAGCCTAGCTCGAAATGATCTGTTATTACTTATGTTCGGTCTTGAAATACGTACAAGAGTTGAAAAATCAAAGTTGTCTTAGCTTGAAAAAGAGATCCAACTAGTACAAGCTTATACAGAGGTATCTGCAATATACTCTCTAAGATAAGAGACTATACCATTGTGAAGTCAAGAATAAATTTTAAGAATTATTTATCTTTTGTAATACCACGGCCTAGGTCAGGCATATGCAATGGTTGTGATTATAAGATGCTTATATTTTCACCCCAGCAATTCATCAAGGAGGACTAGCATAAGTCGAGATGAAGGGTGTGAAATGACAATCATTGAACTACAAGTTATACCTGCACGATAAAGGAAATAACTATCAATAACATAAGCAAGAAAAAAAAGATGTTTTAAATCCTTGTCAACTCGTGGTAGTCCATTGTATAAGTCTTGTTGCCTAGTTGAGCAATGGGTTGATACTCTAAATACCATAATGCTCAGTGGCTCTCCCTGTCTATTTTTCTGGGTAGGGAGGGCCTTTCTCGGATGAGATTGTGGGAGGATATTTAAGCATCAACAGTTGGAAGGTTAAGCCCCCCTAACAATGCTTCTCCTCTCCACCCGATGCCAAGGCTTGCACAAGATAGAGATACGATCTGCATTCAATATCTTTTGGTAATGAGTATTCAACTTTAGAGCCCGTTTGTTTGCTGGAATTAACCTGGAATAGGAAAACGGGAATAGGAAAATTGGAATAAATCTATTCCAATTTTGGCCCAAAATGAGCATATATCGAATTCCAAGTATTTTTTGGAATTAGATTTATTCTTGCATTGGACCAAAATTGGAATAGATTTATTCCAATTTTCCTATTCCAGTTTCCCTATTCCAGGTTAATTCTAGCAAACAAACGGGCCCTTAATGATATTTGGAATGTCAAGCTGAACAAATGTTAGATGGTTAATCAATTATTCCCTTTAATGCTTAGAAATCAGTTTCCTTTTAAATGTATTCGGGAATCAGTAAAATCAGTTGATTTTAAAATTGCTCATGAAATGTAACTATCTATAGGAGATAGGCTTACTTGATGGTTGTAATTGTCCTTCATTCATGTGAATATGAAGATAAACATATCTTTTATTTTTTTTAATTGTCATAATAAGCAATGGGAAAACAAGGATGTTACCGTAGCTTTGTTGCCCTAAATGGTATTGATTATTAAAATACAGTGTTATAACTTTTGTGCCCTAAGCGGTATATGTGGACTAACCCATGGTTTTGCAAATATTGCCCTGGGTGGATTCCAGTTTTGGAATTAAGGGTTTTGTAAATCCAATCAATTTAGTTTTATTTAATTTTTCCTTCAATTGTTAGTTATGATATTTTTGTAACTGTTAATCTCTTTTATATAAGCATGTAAGATAATTGTTCTAACTACCTTCTCATGAATGTTAAGTAGAAAATGTATTCTGATGATATGCTAGTTGAGGCCCAAGAAAAGGGGTTGTTACACTTTTAATGGTTTTTAAAAAAAATTGATGGATCTTTTCAAGTTCAAAGTGAAATTTTTTTTTTTTTTTTAAAGAAATAATGAAACAAGTTTAGCTCTCTATTTTATTTTCGTATCCTTTTTTGCACTTGTATGCCTATATTAATAAATAAATAAAACTAACTTAAATTTATTTAATTTCTTATGAAAGCAAGAAATCAGATTGCAACAGTGACTGATAATTAAAGCTTAGTGGGTGGGGAAGGAACCAATTAAATCAATATTAATATAGTGTCTCTTATATGGAGAGATACCACAAGAATTTCAGAGGTCGCCAGTGGTTGGGCATATATTTCAAATTATCATTATTTTCATGATAAACAAAAAAATAGATCATTTTCTCTAATTAGAGTTCATTTATGGGCTTGAGTCTAGAAGCTTGTCGCCCACTTTTATTGGGCTATGTGGAGCCACTCCAATGTTGCAACCACAGATTTATATTCTTTCATATGAAAGCTATAGTGTTAATTCATACTTTGGGTGTTTCACAATAATCGCCAAGTCTGAATAAAAATAATAACCATTAGAGGATATCGTATTTGTCTATGAAATATATCTTTCTTTCTTTAAGATATGTTGTTCATCAAACCTATTTTGATACCATGTTGATAATTTCAGAATGTGTATATTTCAATCTGTTTTGGAATATGTTGGTGGTGCCCCAAAAACCAAGGGACACCACATTTCATTGCAGTATAATTAAAATTATATTTATATAATATATGATAATTATTATATTATAGTATAATAATAGTAATTATTATATAATATAATTATATCAGTATAATTATTGTTTATATAATATAATTATTGTTTAATACAATAATTATATTATCACAACCTTTAAGTTATCTATGTTGACTGAAGGAATATGACCATAGCTACAATAAAATCAGCACTCCCTCTTAGCTAGGGAGGAATCCTTCTTGATAACTTCTTGTAAAAAAATTTACATTCATGAATCTTTTTTTGGCTTGCATTTGTTTGTCTTTAGATTTGTTCCAATTTATGTTGACAAAAAACTTTAAAATGAGCAGCACTAGTATTAGTATTTGTTTCATTTTATGTTTGTTTATTTTATTTTTTATGATATATTGCAGCAGCAGCAACATCAAGTCTCAGCTTGAGGATAGTGGATTTAGGCCTAAAACTAACCATGATGCCAACCCTACTGCAATAATAAGGGATAAGGCTGGGAAACATATCACTCCTGGCCATAAAAAAGGAGTTGTTACATGTTGGCATTGTATGGTAACACATAATGGGAGAGGCATTTATAGATTGAAATATCACCTTGCACATACACCAAGGCATGATGCTGAACCATGCAAGGTAGTACTCCAAGATGTCATGCACGACATGCAAGCTTTTCTAGAGGCATCTTAAGAGAAAAAAGAGTTAAAAAAAAGCAACACAAAGAGATAGCACAATTTTCTAGAACAAGAAGTGTAGAGGGCTCTTCAAGCTATCACAGTCACCCTCCAGTTCCACCTACTAGTACTACTGGATCTGCGAGTGTGAGCATTGGGCCTCGGGTTCGTAAGCAAAGATCCACACTTGATTCCATCTTTGTTCCACGCACAACTCCAGCTGTTCAACCATCGCTTGAGAGCATGGCTTGAAATAAGGAGAAGCATGAGCAAGCCAAGTTCACACTTGGAGATTTCTTCTTGTACAGCAACCTTCCATTTAATGCAGCAAGGTACTTACTATTTTATTTTTTAATTTGTATGTCTTCTCATGCTTTCAAGACTCAAAAGTTTGTGTGTCTTGCTTGTCTTGCTAGTAACTTAGTAAGTATACTTATTTGTTTATTTAATTTGTTTTAGGTCTCCTTATTGGAAAATTGCCATAGATGTTGTTACTTTTTGTGGTCAAGGGTTCAAAGCCCCTAATGAAGAGGAGCTAAAAGGTCCTATTTTGGCTTGACAAGTGGCTGATGTAAAAGCTGAAATTGAGGAGCAGCGTAAAGTATGGGCCACAAAGGATTGCACCATCATGACCGATGGCTGGACTAATAGAAGTAGAACACTGCTGAATTTTCTCAACTCCTGATCAAGTAATTCAATATTGTACTTAGAAAGTTAGAAGCTATTAACTTAGTAGTAAATTGATCATTGAACCAAATACTAAATTGACTAATATATGTTTTGAACTTTTGATTCCATAGATTGCATATCCCGTGAATTTTGTAGACATTTGACAGTGACACTATATTTCTATTATGTTATTCACTTTAACTAATTTCTTTCAAAAAATCGCATTTATACTTATGTGATCTATGAAAAGTTGTGTATGTGTGCAAAGTAGCTTCTATTTATCTCAATGATTGTTTTCTTGATGTTAATTGGCTAAATGATGCATGAAAAATACTTAAAATCCTTAAAAATCTTTGAATTTTATAGGTTTTTAATTTGGCAATTTTGGCCTCCGAATCCAAGTTGGAGCCCAATATAGGCTTGCCGAGTTTGAGGCTTGTAACTATGCTATCAATTGATATATATATATATATATACACACACACACACACACACCCAAACACACCCAAAACTCAAAAAAGAAAACTTCACATATACGCATACTGGATTTTCATACCCGTATCCACATCCAAATTTGAACCGGTTACTTAGGTTATTACATATAAATATACATAATATTATTATGTATAATAATTTTCCTTCAAAAAATTGTAGACATATATATAATCTGTGTGCAGACATACCAATGCCTATTCCCAAAGGAAAAAAGTTGTTGTACCCACATACCCAAATCTGTATCCCATACCCAAGTGGAATAAATGTCATATCACACACCTGAGTCTGTATCCCGTACCCTCATTGGCATCTAGGCCATAAAAGTAAACACACATAGAATATTAATCTTCCCAGATATACTAAGATTCACCACAGTGAATGTATATCAAGAATGATTTCTACTCATTAACACAAACTTTTCACTTAAAGTCATTACATAAACTGCAAAAAAGAAATTGATTAAAACAACTAACCTGTTCCCTGGTGTGCTGGGTTGGCTTGTAAGTTGCAAGTGGTTTGAATTCTTTAAGCAATGGATGTAGTTACGGTATGCAACATAACCTTTTCCATTACATTTCCAGTCCTTCAGGCACAGAAAAAAAAAAAGAAACAGCAGTCTTTCAAATATTTGCATTAAAATATGTTATACCATTCTCAGCTTTAATAGACATCTGATTTTCAAAGTACAGAAATAAAAAATGTCAAAGTGTTTCCCAAAAGATTTACAACTTTTATTCTCAACATTACTTTGCATTCTGCCAGAATTATCCATTATAATAAAAATGAGAGAAGAACAATAAAGTTATGACCAATAATCAAGCATTAAAAAAGATAAAAGGTTATTGCTATCTTGATTTTATCTTGTAATTCTTTAAGATATGAAAGACCATTTTGAAAGGCCACGCCAGTGTGTGACAGGTTCTCTGAAACCAATCTTGAGAAGTAAAGTTTCTAATATCAAATATATGACATATACACTAGATACATATATTTAAGATAGAATCCAAAGAGGACCATGTAAAAGAATTCCAACATTTTACAACAAAATAAATTATCTTTGGAATGTGGAAGAAAATGGTTAGAGTAAATAGGTTTGGATAATGCTTAAAAATCAGGATCGAAAACTTGTCTAGGGCACTTAACTCGCTATGGAAAGAGCATGTCTGCTATTGTAAGTACATATAGGAAAGAGTTGCCAAAACTTAAGCTAAGGAAATTTGAAAAATGTAGGATTCTTTCAAAAGATTGTGTACATGAATTACAAGGAGATCAGAAAATATACAGGTTTCAATATGACATATGATTACGAGTTTACAAGGACAGCTGGTAATACACAGTTTTCAATAGGACATGTGTGTGAAGTTTATATACAAACATATAATCATATTGTGCAAGTTACTCGAAATTGAGATGTGAACATTGTGACAAATTTGGACAAATAACAAGTTGAGCTATCACAATTCATAAAACACAATGGAAA
The DNA here is from genome assembly GCA_028749045.1 of Cupressus sempervirens. NCBI lineage: Eukaryota > Viridiplantae > Streptophyta > Pinopsida > Cupressales > Cupressaceae > Cupressus > Cupressus sempervirens. The sequence continues at coordinate 226,880,133 of CM053783.1, read as the reverse complement.
ATCACAAAAACATAGCAAATACTAATCTGTAATCAAATTGAGATTCCAAGAATGATTCATCAAAAAAGTTCAAATCTAATTGGATATTCCAAGAACAGTTCACCATAAAGAGCAATATCTACTTATCTTTAAATAGATAAATATTTAACAGATTTTGTAATAAGTAGCCTTTCTAACTCAATACTTTATTGCAAAAGCGATGGTACTTGATAATGTAATCGTTATTGTATATGTTGATGATTCTGCTATTACAGATAGCACAGAAACTGCAGTTTAACTAGTAAGACTTTTGTGCAGCTTTTGACAAGAGAGATCTAAGCCTCTAACATTAATGCCTAGGAATTAAATTTTGGCAATCTGACCATAGCATCTTATTAGTTCAAATCAAATATGTCACAAGACTTTTACAGTGTTTTTTGATGGCAAATTGACACATCTTCTACACCTCTTGAGGTTGGACTGAAGTTGTTAACTTCCAAGGATTCATCTCTGGCTGATAAGCCACAGTATAAACTACAAACAATGCAGCTTGGTATGTCTAACAACCCCTAGACAGTTGTCTGTAAAGTTGTATTATCTCTCGGGAATAGTTAAATATATGTTGGGAAGTTGTTAGTTACCGATGGGAGTATATGTGTGCTTTCTCATTTACGAGAAAGACATCAGATGTTGTCTCATTTGTCCTGTATTGTCATGTAATGTAATTGAGAGAAGCATTAATGAAAGATACAATTGCGGTTTCCTAAAACATTGCATTTGTATTTACTTCTGTACTACATTCGTATTTCCATAGGATGTATTAAACTCGGTTTACTATAACTGTAAACATTAGGTGCTGTTGCCTTTAAAATATTCTAAGAAGCGGTGATTGAACGGCAAAGGGAATGTGATGGTACAAACAGTAGATAACAGTCATAACATCGAGGAAGACAAGAAACCTAAGTTGTTTGAAAATGAACAAGAGTTAACAAGCGACTTCATGTCACTACTTCAGGTGTCCATAGAAGCATACGTACGTAGAGAAGCAGCACAAGAAGAAATTCTGAAAGGTGTTGTTTGGAGCACACTCGGAGTTATTCATGTTGTTGACCATTTGATGAGTTGTCTCCCACAGTTAGTTCCACAAACATTTATGGCACTTTAAAACCAAAGGAAGAAGATTAACTGAGAGAACCAAAGTCAACAAGTCCTAGAAAACTTCTATCAAGAACAGAAAAAACATCGTCGTCAAGAAGAGGAAGATGAAGCCCGTCGCAAGGGACACATGAAGTAACTCAAAGGGGAAATGAATAAAGAGAACACAGTGTCATGACTACAAAGACACAAATTGTGACAAAATATTATATAAATATAAGTGTTCTTTCAAATTTTGTTGTGTTGTTACTTGCATGAGGATGAATTAGAGAAATATTTATGCCAAACAAATTCAATAAGAATAGAAATACGAAAAAAGAAATTGAAATGTGGGAGGCCACTAGAAGGGTCATACTAGTGCAACAAGCCGAGAGAAGGCAAAGATTCTGAAGGATCGTTGAAGGACAATCTAAAGAGGCCGAAGGTGAGACAATAGGGAGTGGACACAGAGAGGAGTTTAGCCATGTTGACAAATAGAATAGTGAAGATTTCATTGTAGAAACGAGGAGTTTACTTGGCAACCAAGCCTTGACTCCACCTATGGAGGCAAGGGAGGCTCGAAGTAGGGGGAGAGAAGAAGACGAGGGTAGAGAAGCAGAGGATACTAGTGCCACCACAAGTATTGAAGTGACAGAGGGGTACAAGGATCAAAGCAATCTACAAGGCTTACAATTCTCAATAGTTTGGAGACATCAAGTGAAGGAGACTAAAATACTTTAATAATGGGACACCAAGCTCAAGGGTACCAATACAGCCTACGATACTGACACAACCTATTGCAACAACACAACCAATCGTACCAACACAGCGAGTACCTACGCCAGTCATTATGGGGAGGCAGAAACAAAAACGGGAAAGAAGATCTCCTATGACACAGCAGAACGTGTGAAACAATCTAGACGGCCAAAGGGGTTTAGACCAGGACAACTGGGTGAAGCAATTCCCAGCAAGCTTGCGAGGGGTAGCCATAAATTGGTACTCCGAGGCAAATAAATCTAAAATGACCACATGGCTTGATCTATGGAAAGAATTCCAAGCAAAATTTGACTACTAAGGGTTGACAATGAAATTGTCGCCAAGATCTACAATACTAAGCAAGCTAAGGATGAGACCGTTTGGGCATACAAACAAAGACTCAAAGAACTGGTGGGGAAGATGGAAAGTACATCAGTCGATGGATTAAATAAGTGTTGGTTTATTGAAGGGTTAAAGCTTTTCCTTCAAAGGAAAATAAATATAGTACCTCCAGCATCGTACGACAATGCTAATAACCTAGCAATGGACCTCGAGAGTGAGAACAAAATGGCAAAGAAAAAGAACAAATCATCTGATGATGACGATAATGACTCTTCAAGAGAAAGTAACAGTCAAGAGTCGAAGAAGATTCAAGCCCTTCAAAAAGATATGTTATAGAGGATGAAAGAATTAAAAAACATGAAAAGTCATGCCATCAAAAGTGACGAAGGGGACTTATGGTGTCCTTATTGTAAGGAGGAAGGTCACATGAAATGTTCTTGTCCAAAGAAGCAATTATGTCACACATGTCAAATTGTCAAACATTCCACTAAGGAATGCTCGTACAACATGAAAACAAGAGGGCCTCAACAAAATATTAATGACACAGGAAGCATCCAATTCATGTGTCAAACACAAATATGGCCTCGTCTGGTGGGTAATAATTGGCATGGAAGAAGAGATGGAAACAATAATAACAATAACAATGGGGGGTGTGACTGTATCAGTATGATGCAAATGGACACCCAATGATACGGTGTCGAACATGCAACTAGTGGGGACACTTTGTAAGAGACTGCACATGGGCGGAAGTACCTCAGTTGCTATGCAGATGGTGTGGTGCCAAAGCCCACGACAACACGAAGTGCCCAAAGGCTGGAGTAAATCCTTTGAACATTAAAGGGAACGAAGAGGAGGTCCTTGCAGTCACTCGAGCGCAAGCGAAGAAGGCTACCTACCCAAACCCTGAAACTAAGAAAAGGAGAATGCAAGAAGCAATGATAGATAATTGAGAAGGATATGATTGTGGAACGAAAGGAGACAAATGACACCACTAGCACCTCATTATAGGGTCAAGTGGAACAAAATGTCATACGATAGGTGTTACAAATTGAAATCCCCATCAAGTTGAAAGACCTTATCGTTGCTATGACACAACTAAGAACAACCTTGCTATTTGTGACACCATGCCCGAAGGCATTGAGTGGGGCAAAAACAAAGGTAACCCAAAGTGAAGAGGAGAACTCTTTCAGGAAGGAGAATCCTCTTGGTACTGCAGAAGACTCCATGTTACTCACAGTGAACATTGGAAGACATCTAGCAGTGGGTAACATGCTAATTTTTCCCACTTCTAAATAAACAATTAATTATTAAAAAACTAAACAATATCCTTCATATTCACATGAAACAATTATAATAACTACTCTACTTATTCAATTGAAAAGGATTAATGACTATAACGGAATAATTAAATCCTAGTCCATGGAAAGAGAGTAATTGATTTAACAACATTAACCAACTAACATATCTTCACCTAAAATGAATTACATAAAAGTAAAGTACCCATCAAAAAGAAGATAACTTGATGCAGATCATATCTCTATCTTGTGCAAGTCTTGGCATTTAGTGGAGAGGGGAAGCATTGTCAGGGGCTTAACCTCCCGACCACAAACCTTTAAGTATCCCCACGCCATCTCAACTGAGAAAGGCCCTCCCTACACAGGATAAGGCATGGGACACCCCTTATCTTACCATTGAGCATCCTAGTGTTAGATTGTCGATTAGGTCGCAAGCTAGGCTATGGAGTCCTTCCCATCAAACCATCTATCCAACTGCTAGCAACCTTGACCTCTAGTGATCATAGCAGCAAGTATGCCACTAAAACTACCCTAGCCAAGGATTTACATGGACACTATGTGCCGAATCACCCACCGCTCAACTTGACAACAAGACTAGTATCCCTTGATCACCATGAGCTAACTCAATCTACAATACTTGTTTAAGTTCATCAACTGTTTATTTTGCTCCTAATTTCTTCCTCTTATCTTGCAACTATAGCTCATTGTTCATTTACTGACAGCCCACACTCTTCATCTCGACCTTGTTGGTCATCCTTGATGAATCTCAATATGGTTGTTTATATCCCTGAACAATCACTATTTATCACGATCAATTACTTTCTACCCAGCCTGGGCTTATGACAAATATTTACATAATGATTTCATGTTATTTATTATCAGTTTCCTTAACTCACTATGAGTGCTTCTTATCTCAGAGGCATGTTGAAGATGCCCCTGTATAAGTATTTGCACAAGGTTAGAGATCCTTCCAAGTCTGATTCAAGTTCTAAAAGAACAATCATAACAATTCACAATAATTAAATTTGATCCTTATGTATGTTTAATACAATAAAATTATGCAATACTAGTTGTGTTAACACTAAAGAAGAATATTTAATGGCGTCTATGTATTGATTCCAAAGCTATAAATAGGATTACATTAAAGGATCGATTTCCTTTACTGAGAATGGATGATATCATGGATTATTTGAGTGGAGCAAGATATTTTACCAAGATTGATTTGAAGAGTGGCTATCATCGTACTAGAATTAGAAAAGGTGATGAATGGAATACTGCTTTCAAGACAAATGAAGGTTTGTATGAGAGGTTGGTTATGCCTTTTGGTTTAACTAATGCACCTAGTACTTTTATGAGGCTAATGAATGAAGTTCTGAAGCGATTCTTGGGTAAGTTTGTGATTGTTCATTTGGATAATATTCTGATATTCAGTAAGAGTAAGGAAGATCATTTGTTGCACCTAAAGCAAGTGTTGCAAAGATTAAAATAAGAAAATTTGTTGATTAACCTTAGGAAGTGCTCCTCCATGAAAGAGGAGATAGTATATTTGGGGTTTATGATTTCAGCTAATGGTTTGAAGATGGATCTTGAGAAAGTTAAGGTAATATTGGATTGGCCTACACCTAAGAGTGTTGGTAAAGTTAGATCTTTCATGGATTGGCAAGTTTCTACAAGAAGTTCATCAAGGATTTCAGTTCAGATTGTAATGCTATGATAGAGACAATGACAGGTGAGAAAATTAAGGTAATGTTGGATTGGCCTACACCTAAGAGTGTTGGTGAAGTTAGATCTTTTCATGGATTGGCAAGGTTCTACAAGTTCATCAAGGATTTCAGTTCAGATTGTAATGCTATGATAGAGATAATGAGAGGTAATAAGAAGCACTTCAAGTGGGCACATGGAGTTGATAAGATTTTAAGACACTGAAAAAAAAGGTACCTAAATTACCAGTATTGACTTTACCTGATTTCACAAAAGTATTTCAAGTTGATTGTGATGCAAGTGGAAGTACAGTTGGAGCAGTAATGAATCAGGAAGGTAAACCTATTGCTTTCTACAGTGAGAAATTGAATGATGCTAAGAAGAGATAATCTATGATCAAGAGTTTTTATGCTATAGCTCAAGCTTTGAAGAAGTGAAGACATTACTCAATGCCTAAGGAGCTTGTGTTGTATACTGATCATAAAGCATTGCAATATTTGAGTAGTCAAAGTAAGTTGAATCAAACACCTATGAAGTGGGTTGAATACTTGCAGAATTTCACATTTGTGGTGAAGCATAGGAGTGGACAGTCAAATAGAGTTGCTAATGCATTGTGAAACATGCCATTTTTACTAAGCTGAAAGTAAAGAACATATTCTAAGATTATAACCTAATATCATAACGGAATGACATGACGTAATTTGTTAAAAATATATCATATAGAAATGAAACTATTTCTAAATTTATTATACAAGATATACTATCAAAATTTAAGCAACAACTATATCCATTTCATATGAGAGACAACTAAATTAAATTCCATAACTTACTTCTATGATTACTTTTTGAAAGAAACAAATCAATTTAACCATATTTACAATTATACATTTCAAAGTAATATAAAAGTACATACAAGTAAAAGATTTAGAATTCATACATGAACTGAAATAACTATCGATGCGTTGTGCAAACATCGGCATCTAGTGAATAGGAAAAACATTAACATAAGCTTGACCTCCCAACTGCAGACCTTAACATATCCCCACACAATCTCTTACGAGAAAGGCCCTCCCTACCCCAAGTTAGGCTTGGGGCACCATAGTCATGTCATCCAAGTATTTTAGTGTTAGAGTGTCAACTAAGCAGTATACAAGGTTGAGGAATTCCTCCATCAAACTTCCCTCTGTCAGCTAGCACTCCTGACCTCTAGTGGTCAATTTTGCAAGCATGCCTCCAATCTACCTTGGCCAAGGATTTAGATGGTCAAATAAACAGCCCAATCACCCCTGCTTGACTTAACAACTGAATATATTTTGGACAATCATGAGCTGACTTGGACTAAACAATTTTCTTTCTTTAAATGTTCATGCAATTTAGTCACTAATTAATAGTTTATTCTTCTTGCAGCAGGAATACCTCTCCTCTTCAACCATTTACACTTGGCTCTGATAGCCTTGGGTGCATCCTAGGAGATTGCTAGTAATTATAAGATCCTTATCTATCAGATTTTGTGAATAGCATTTTGATTATCATCACAGCAGGTATATAGCAAATACCAGCGTATAAGTCAAAAAAATACTTTATGACAAACGTTGAAACAAACCTTATACAACATACAATATTATGCATTAAACAATGGCTGAGCATTTAGTCTTAAGGGAACTATATCAGTTCAGTCCCTAAGGGTATGCACCCGATATGCATAGATAAGAAACTAGTTATAAACTATGTTCCCCCAAGTTTCTGGTACGGGGACGGCGGGACGGGTTTCCGGGACGGCAAATTTTTTTGGCGATTTTGGGGACGAGGGGGGAGGACGAGGACGGCTATATATATAAGAAAATTTTAAAATATAGTATATACATTGAAATTTGTAAATATACATGTCATTCATATGAAACTAAGCACAAAGCATGTCATTTAAACATTATAGAACCATAACATACAACATTTGAATGCCATCTATGAAATAATATCCGATTTTAGTATTTTACTATTTAGTATTTTAGTATCCAATTCTCAAAATGCATATCAATACAATATCAGAGAACACTGAACAATGAACATTAAGTTATTAACCATTGTCAATATCATAAGACTCATAATGATAAGCATGATAAATCATAAATCTGAAAATCAAAATCAAAATATGCACAAAGCTATAGGCTGCCATAAAGTAATAAGTATCATATAATCAATGTATCATAATCATGTTCATGTTCAACATAAAAAACAAAACATAGAAAATGAAGCAAACTGCTGCTCCTATTCTGCCTCTACTAATCCATGGCATCAAAATCAGAATCCTCCTCACTGTCATCCTCCACAGGAAGCGTAGTCTCATCTAATGGAACCCCAACCAATCCTGGTGCTATGTCATCCTCAGGCTCAACATCCCATCGCAAAGCTGGTGTCTACCTATACTCTGGAGTCTGGCGATCGACAAGTCGAAGAGCATGATGCACTGTCACTAGCTTCTCCGCTCTTTTAGAGGTAAGTCTATTCCTCTTGATAGAGTGGATATATGAATATGTGGACCAGTTCCTCTCTGCAGCTGAAGAACTAGCAACCTGTGAAAGGAGGCAACCGGCAAGTATCTTTAACTCAGGTGTATCTCTCCCATGCCAAGTCCACCATCCAATAGGATCCCTCTGTGCCAAAACAACTCTATCCAACCTTGCTTGTGGCTTACCCAAGTTTGGGCCACGAAGGTTGGTGAAGTCAAGGAACTGTGCACGAAGAGTAGAGGCATCTTGAGCTAAATACATCTTATCAATTGCTTTTGTGAAGCCATCCAAAATCTCAGGATCATTACATGGGAGGCCCCTTCCACCCAACTGTGCATACCATTTGGGATTTAGAGAAAATGCTGCCATATGAAGCGGGGTATTCATTATGTTCCACCTCCGCGTCACAATAGGCCTAATATGCTCCTCATAAAAGCCCAATGTAGGATCCTTTGCCGCAACAATTCTCTTCATCTTACCCAACATGCTATCAATAGTCTCATAGATCTCTCCTAAACTAGGAGCATCAGTATCAGCATATCCAATGACATCAACAATGGGTGCTATGACGGAGCAAATGTATCTGCAAGATCAAAATGCCAAAAAAAAAAAATCAAAATTAGAATTTTAAGAATTTTAAGATTATTAGTAGGAAAATCAGCAAGCAAAAGACTAATAGTAAATTTAAAAACCAACAACTTACTTCATTGTGGACCACCAACTCTTATCAAGGATCCTTTGCCTCACTTCTTTTCCTTCAATGGACTTAGAATGAGACCATCGTCCCCACTCTGGATTCACCACCATCAATTGAAGGGCCTCATACACCTCAATCATCCTCTCCATCAAGATGAAATATGTGCAATACCTATAGCAACAATTAAAAATTTAAAATTTGAACTTAAACATTAATGATTAAAATTTAAAACAAAAAGCATCACATGTAAGTAAACTTATAAATAATTTTTTTAAATAACTTAAAGTTAAAACAAACTAAAAATAAACTATAATTATAATTGACATACCTTGTCTCGACTGGTTTGAGGAACTCCTTCTTAGAGAAGGACCTGAATAGAGCAAGTGAAGTGTGGTGGTTGCAAACAAACATTTGCACTTCTCTAGCTTCTAGCACCGCTTGCTTCACCCATTCAATCTTCCCTATGTCCTTCAATGCATTGTTCAAGGAATGAACACAACAAGGGGTCCAAAATATGTGCCTATAAGCACCCTCTATCATCAAACCTGCTGATTTGCACACAGGTGCAGAATCTGTGATAACCTGTACAACATTAGAGGGCCCAATCTCCTCTATGGCATCTCGCAAAATGGTGAACTGAAAATCTGCATCCTTCTTCTTTCCTGAGCAATCTATGGCTCTCAAAAAATAAGAGCCAGCAGGGGATGTGACAATGATATTGATGAGTGGCCAATGTCTAACATCGATCCACCCATCCATCACAATAGAGCAGCCTGTCCTAACCCAAGTGCGTCTCATATCCTCAAATAATAAAGCAACCTTTGAGTACTCTTCATCTAGGATAGTGGTTCGTAGCTTATGCTCACCGGGGGGCACAAATGAGGAATTCATGCTCATAATATATTTCACCATTTGTTTATAATAAGTGGAACGGGCTGCATTATATGGGATACCATTAGCAACAAAGAATCTACCAATGGATGCCGCACACTTCTCCTTTGCCTTTGCATTAAACATACTTTCCACCGAGCCCTTCTCACTACTACTTATCTTTCTCTTCCCTCTAGACCCACTAGGGCTGCCACTAGTACCAATGGCAGATGAAATATGCCTAGATGATTGTGAGGGAATGGATGGTGATGTCACTGTCAAATTTTGCCCCTCCATTTCAGCCTCTAAGTGCAATCTTTGACATTCTAATTTTTGTTCATTGGTTAGGTTGGGACAAGCTTTGACTCCTTGGCATGTAACACCTAAAAAATGTGACTTCACTCTTGTATAGCTGCCCCTAAAATCATCAAGACAAACATGACAATCCCACACCCTAGTCCCTCCCGAATTCTTTTTATCTTTTGGCCTAGGTGTGACATATTGGAGAAGAGGTTTTTTTCTATTGAAATGACCCTTTGCAAAATTCTTCATAATGTCGGAAGGGCATTTAAACAAATCAGCTTTACGATTGGGTTTTTGCCTAGTGTCACTACTAACAACATCAACCTCTACATTTTCTTCTTCACTACTACTACTTGTACTCCCACTGCTGCTCATTGTGTTTAAATATGCAATTGAATAGATATATGAGCTGAAACAACGAAAAAATAAAAAAAAATCAGACTTTGCAAGCTACAAATTTATTAAAAAAATGATAGATGAAAGCACAAAGAGTTTTATACTTACTTGGTGGACAAAATAGAAGATCAAACCCTTGGTCAAGCTCTTGGAAGCAAAACTATTACCTCCTCTACTTGCAAAATGAAAACTTCAGCCGGCTGCAACATAGAATGAAAACCAAAGAATGGTTAAAACAATTTAAATGTGTTAAGTTATATACATTTTAGGGTTTTTGGAGGAGTGGGGCCCACTAGCCGACCAAAAAAGACACAACAAATGTTTTTTTTTATGTTTTTTTTTTAGTGTTTTGAGCTTGCAAAAAAAGGGGACAGCCGGCCGTACCCGGTACGGTCGGGGGACGGCTAGACGTCCCCTTTCCGTACCAGGGACGGCTGGCCGTCCCCCTTTTGTCCCCCCCACATCCCCAAGTTTCGGGGACGTCCCTTGCAAAAAAAGGGAATTTGGGGACGGCTGGGGAACGTCCCATACTCGTCCCCCTGTCTCCGAGACGTCCCCGTCCCCGAAACGGATGTTTTAGGTCGGGTACGCGTCCCTGGGGAACATAGGTTATAAATAAAGAATGAGCAGGACTGATGCTTCTCAGAAATTTTTACTATGTTTAAGCCTTGGTTACAGCCCAGATATGTAACCAAGCTTGTGATCATGATATTCCTTCATTCAACAATGATATATAAAGAGAAGTTTGCATCGAAAAAGGCATAGCATGAAATAAGAAAAGACTTGTGAAATGTTTCATGACCTAAGAAAATAATTCAATCATTGACGTGATCTTGAGGCAACAACTCTATGCAATATTGCTTCCACCAGCGTGGCCCAATACTACAGATCAAGTATGGTAATATGTCCTAGAATACGGACGGAAGGAAGAAAAGATACTTTGGTTCAGAGCAATCACATGACAAGAGGGAAGTAAATAAAAAGAATGATCCTTCAGCCACAGGGAAGGAAGATAAAGCCTCCCATGCTTTCAGATACAAGAAAGAGCTCAATATCGGTTACAAGAACTTCATAATTTCAAATTTTACAAGTTTGATGCCGATAAGGTGGCAAATGCTCATTGATATGGAGTCATAATAAAACATAAAGAGTATACTTTCTCATGGTTTAAAACAAATATGTTATATATATATATATATATATATATATATATATATATATATATATATATATATATATATATATATATATATATATATATATATATATATATAATGTCATCATGCTATTTTAACTTACAATGTTGACCACTTCCACAGTCTCAAAATAAAAGAGAGGTAATACTTCTTATGATATTAAATGTTTAGTATTTCTCTTGTTATAAAAATTGACCAAGTAGCTCATGACTGTCCAAGGTATACTCTGTTGCCTAGCCATTAAGTCCTTCATCAAAGTAGTTAGAGCCCATACCTAATGCTCTGACGATGGACTAAATTGGTGCCCCATTCCTTGAATCACATTTAGCAATGCTTCCCCCCTTTGTCTACTCCTACAACCAAAAATGCATATTCCACAATAATATGTTTCTCCATTTAAATTGAAATATCAAGAAAACACCATAACTAATAACTGTCACAACGGCTAACCACCACTAATATTTATCTTAAAATATAAGCATTCATTTTTAGTCAAAATAACAATAATCAACTAACAATTCATTTACACATGAAAAAATTAGGTTAATCATAACTTCCGTTTCACAATACCATGATATCTAAGAGTTTCTAACTAACCATTACAATGGTTATAATATTATTTTATAAGATCAAAAATTTGGGATGTAACACATTGAGTAGGAGAAGGAATTTCTTAACTAAGATGAGAGTTTAGGTACATGGGTTTGATAATTTGAAGACCTTGTAAGAGACTAATCCTGATTTTGTAGAGCCTTGGAAATCTTGTAAGACACTGGAAATAGATAATCAAGGGAAGTGGGTCGATTATTTCATTCAAGAGGAGTTGTAGGGAGTCAATTGTGCATATCTAGAGATACAATGAGGAATAATATAACCAAGGAGAAGCATAATGGAGGACTTGCAAGACACTTTGGTATTAATAAAATAGTGAATTTGATTATTGAAAAGTACTTTTGGCCTTAGCTACATAAGAATGTTTAGAAATTTGTCAAAAATTGCAGAGTATGTCAGCTTCCTAAAGGAGTTACTCAGAATATGGGATTGTATACACCATTATTTATTCCTTGTAGACCTTGGGAAGACATTAGCATAGATTTCGTTCTTGGGTTACCTAAGACACGGAGGGGTAATGATTATATTTTTGTTGTTATAAATAGATTTTTCAAGAGGGTACATTTCATACCTTGTAGAATATTTCATACATTTCATTAGATGCAGCACACATAGCTAGCTATACCACGTCGAAGAGTTATCAAGTCGGAAAGTTACTAAGTCACCAGGTCCTGACTTTCCAGCTCATTTGAACTCGTCCGAGTAGAGAAGATTTGGATTTTTTGAATCAATGTCAAGCGCTTGATTAGTAGTGGTGAAGCCCATTTGTGCATGGGAACACAGCCACAGAGGGGTAATGGTTCTATTTTTGTTGTAGTGGATTGATTTTCCAAGATGGTACATTTCATACCTTGTAAAAAGACATTAGATGTAGCACATGTAGCTAACTATTCTTTAAGGGAACTATGAAGTTACATGGGTTACCAAAGAGTACTGTTTCAAATAGAGAGAGTAAGTTTGTTGGCTATTTCTAGAAGACACTTTGGAAAAGGATGAATATTGACTTGAAATTTAGTTCTACATTTCATCCACAAAACAATGGACAAAGGTTATGAACAAAAGTTTGGATAACTTATTTAGATGCTTAGTTGGATACAAACCAAGTAATTGGAATTTAATTGTTGGCACAAGCAACGTTTGCATTTAACAATTCAGTAAATAGGATGCTGAGAAGACGCTTTTTGAGATTGTCACTGGCATGCCTCCTAGAGGGATTACAGAATTAACGAATCTCGGTCAAGAAGAAAAGAGAAGTGTTGAAGCAGACGTTTATGCAGATTTCATGAAGACTTTGCATGATGAAGTGAAATATAACTTGGAGCATAGTAATCAGAACTATAAAGTTACAGGCTTACAGCTGACAAAACTAGGAGACAAAAGGATTTTGCAATGGGTGATGAGGTTATGATTCATGATGAGTATTAATTGTGTCTTATTTTCATTAGTCTTTTTCCTTAGTTATCTTTCATCCTTTTATGATGAGGTCCCTTTTTGCCAATTTTATTGATGGTGAAATAGGATATTTAGCATCTCTTTGAAAGATGGGAGAATAATTCCCAAAATGATCAATAGTTCTGAAATGACACATTTGAATTTGAATTTGCTACAGGAACTACATAATGAACGAGAAGGTTCATGGCCCAAACGGATTGGGTGCTGAAAGATCGCAACCGTATTTTAGTTAATATGAGTTATTTAGGCTATTCTGAGGATATTTGTCGAAGACAACTTTGGTGTTATTTGTTTTAGAAGTTTAAAAAGTATGGCCAGCGGCCAGAACAAACTTCTATAATTTTAGATATTGGCCTACGGCCATTATCATCCAATCTAAAACTCTAGTTTGGTACTTTAAAAACTATATAAACCGGTGCATGACAATAAGACATCAAGTTTTTGATATTCATATATTAAAGAGAACCTCTGTTCTAAATCATTCTCTGTGTTATTCATTATTTGGAATTGGATTCGCTTTAGTAGGCGTGTATTAGTTCTTTTCTCACCACAAGAACCAGAGGGGGGAGGCAAGGCCCCCTCTTGAAGATCTTGGTGAGTTTGTTCATTTGTATGGTCTGTGTGATTTTATTTGTATCTTTGTGGATTGAATGATTCCGTTTATCTAGTTTGATTTAATTATTTTGGCTTGATAGAGACTTCATTTAAATGTATGTAGACAATGGATGGACATTAAGAATATGATCCATGTTATGTTTGTGAGAGGAAAAAACTGATTTGAGAATTCAATTGAACTGCGCTCCCTAGATTTTGTTCAAATATGACTAACTCATTATATTACTGCCAGTATATACCATTTCTCTACCACAGTCTTCTCAACTTCCTATCGCAATTTGTTATTCTTTGATTTCTGTGTCAGGACTTCTTGTCGCCCATATTACCTTATTCATGAATTGTCACTGTGAAGACTTCGTGTCGCAACTAAACTTCCTGCAGTAAACAGAATCCATCCTACTCTTTATTGCTAGGACATATATCAAAACATTTAAAGATTGATCTTCAGTATGGATATTTCATTGATCAAAGAGTGAGTTTTAATATTGATATATAATTTAGTTGGTGTGATTATTAATGTGACTATCACTATTGAAAATCGGTTGGTTAATGCAATGACATTTTGGTACTTGATTAGATTAGGATACAAGGGTGACGAATGTGTCGGTTCTTTTATCTTTCAAAGTGTGCATTTCAATTCTTTAGTTAAAAAGCTTTTAAATCGATTGCTTAAGTGTGAGATTTAGATTGCATCTATACTCACTTGGCCTATTATCTTCATCACTTGGGCAGATAGCCACTATTAATCTCATCAGCTTACAAGTCCCAGATTGACACTCTTAGGGTATTTCAATACAATTTATATCTCAAAAGTACATTAAATTAGACCCCACCTTTACCCTACATTTTTGGTGCCATTACTGGGGAAAGATATTAAAGGCATGAAACCATAGTAAGTCAGGTTAGGCACAGTGCTCCTACGGGTGTGTCTAGTCAAACATCGACCTTGCCCAATCTGGTACCTTAGGTTTGCGCTGCATAAATCATTTTACGTTCATGAATAGAACTAGAGATAGTCAAGGAAGGTTTGTTATAAAGGAATTAGGAGGTAGTTCAAAAACTTAGAAAACACAGAAAGAAAGAGGACCATTGAATACCAAAACAAAACCCGAGACAGAGAAAGGAAACCCAAGCCTCACTCAATCAGCCTTGACTACCATATCCTCTGAGATATCACGGGAGTTTATAGAATCTTTTGAAATTAGGTGTAGTAAACCTCCAGAACTACCAAAGAAACTTTTTAAAACTTTTGGGCAGCAAAAGTCTTGGAGAAAGTCATCACTGATAACACAAGAAATGTAGCAGGACATAATAATGGTGGAAACAATGGTAATGCAATTGTTCAACACAATATGACCTTTGAGTTTCCTATCCAACCTCTCGAAGACAATGCCCCTATGAAGAATATACCTCACTCAATGCTTCCACTATTTAAGGGGTCAACTACTGAAGATCCTGATATGTTCCTATTTGAGTTTGATATCCTTTGTAATAGTTATGATTATCAAAGTGATGCGCAAAAACTTAAGTTATTCCCAGCTACAGTAAAGGATGTTGCATTAAGATGGTTTATGAGTCTTAGGGACATTAGAAGATGGGATCAAATGAAAGATGTTTTTATGGTAAAATATCAAGAATATTGCAAATCCAAGTATGGGATGGAATTTTTCGCATGACTCAATGAGAAGAAGTGTCTGTAGAAGATTTCCTTGAATGATTCGCCTTTAGCTTACAACGTTCAAGACGTCCTGATCTAACTACTGATACTATCAAAATTCTATTCCTTAGGGGAATTCGAGATGAAACCATGAATGCTTTGAACCTAATTGGAGAAGGAAACATTTCTAAATTACCTTTTGAAGACATTTGTGATATTTGCAGGAACTATTTTATGTCTCAGTGATTAGTGTGAGGATATCCAAGTAACTTCTTTGGGCAATACATCGGATATAACAAAAAGAGAAATTGGAAAACTATTAGATGATCTTAAAACTAATCTCTTAAACCATATGGGCAAACAAACTAATATACTTTATACTCGAAGGAAACAAAAAGAGGCGGAGCATACTTTGGCAGTATTTTGTCCCACGTGTAGAAAGAAGCATGGTAGCGAGGAATGTCCCTATAATAGGACCAACATCTCCTCCCTTGAAGAAGCTAGTAAAAGTTTGACTCTAAAACCTTTTCCTATTGGGACTCCTGAGGTTGAGTATTCTAAAGACCTGTGTACTTCATGGCACCTAGACATCCTTTCTCCTATCCTTCACACCCCAATATGCAAAATGACTACTTAATGGGACAACACCAATCAATGCCCTTTTTCAATCAATCCGGGGATATGGGGGTTGGCAAAAATCTTCACAACCAACACAGTGGCAGTCATTCCCTCAATATTCACAATGGATGCCACAACCCCCAATTGCACAACAACTGTGGCAGCAAGCATGAAGGCCACAATAGCCACAATCATTTTATCCACCCCAACAACCATATTCATTTCCACAATACCAAGCACCTCCAGTAATAAACCCATATTATCCACCACAACAATTACTACCATCTATTCCACCACATACCAATCAACCATCTAGTTTTTCACAACCACCAAAAACACCTATGCCGATACAACCAGCACTGAATCCTAATAATAAGGTAAATCAACCTGTATACAATAATTAGGTGGCCAGTTATCCAACATATCCAGTGAATTATGTTGTCATCGATGGAGTTCAACTTCAGTCTAGTAAGGCTCTTCAAGGTCCAACTATTACAGAAATTAAGGATTCACCCAATGATACTATTGAGCCTGAAAATCATAAGCAAGAGCCTAAAGAACCAATGTGTGCATTAGATTTTATGGAGGAATTAGGTAATGTTAATATTCGAGTCCCTTTGTTGCAGGCCATTTAGGATGTACCAGTTTATGTGAAGGCTATTAAAGAACTATGTGGGAAAAGGTAGAAGAAAAAGGAAGATCCAAAAACCGAAGTCATAGCATAACTCGAATATCTAATGCTAGGGGACATTTCTATTCCAAAATATGTAGATCCCAAAAGTCCAATGATTAAGGTACGTATTGGTGATTTGATCATTCCTAATACACTTGTAGATCTTGGAGCAGCAATAAATGTAATGACTAATGAAACCAAGGAAAAGTTAGATTTGCAACGGCTTAGACCTACTCCTATGGTCCTACAAATGGCTAATCGTTCTTTGGTAAAACCAAAAGGTATGATTGAAGATGTTATCATTTGTATTAAATCTTGGGAGTATCCCACTGATTTTATGGTATTGTAACCTAAAATTAAGTTGGGGGGATATTTCATCATTCTAGGAAGACCTTGGTTGGCTGTTGTTAATGCTTTTATTAATTGCAGGTCTAGAAACATGGTGATTTCAAATGGAGAAAACACGAAAGAATTTATCTTGTATCCTCCAGTACAACCTCTAGTAGAAACAAGAGAGCCTTTATCAATCGACAGTGATTTGGAAGACTCTTTACCTCTATTGACATTGACCAAAGTAGGGAGTTGGAAGGTATTTCTAAGGACACTATAATTAACCACTTGTTGCAAAATCATTATGAGTTTGATGACGCTTTTGAATCAATGCTTTTTCTTAATAATGCCAATATCACTTGCCCATTTGGGGATCTTCCGTTGGTAGATGAATCCTCATTGGTTCAACATTTCATTACTCCACATCAGTTGTTACCACACATTTGTCAGTATAGTCCATTCTTGTTGTCCAGCCCTAGGATCCACTTCATACTATAGAAGCTCTTACCTAGTATCGTCCTACAAAAATTCTTCCTAGGAAGACACTCAACCTTAATCCAAATCTCAGAGAATCCCAAACTAAGGAGTTAATTGAGATAATATGTAAATACAAAAACAGTTTTGCTTAGGATTATCTGGACATACATGGTATACATCCCTCTACTTGTACACATCATATGTATATAGGCGAAGGGAGCAAACCAATAAGGCAACCTCAAAGGAGATTGAACCCTATCCTTCAGGAAGTTGTAAAAGAGGAGCTCCAGAATCTCCTCAATGTCGAGTTTATTTATCCAATTTCTGATAGTCAATGGGCATCTCCTCTTGTAGCAGTACCTAAGAAAAATGGTAAATGGCGAATATGTGTCAACTATAGAGCCCTCAACAAAGCCAGAAAGAAAGATCATTTTCTATTACCTTTTATTGATCAGATTTTGGATACTTTAGCCAAAAAAAGTTATACGCTTTTCTAGATGGCTTTAGTGGATACTACTAAATTCGAATCGCCCTAGAAGACCAAGACAAAACTACTTTTAAATGTTCGTGGATTAAATGCGCCTATAATGTTTTACCATTTGGTTTGTGTAATGCCCCAGCTGCCTTTCAAAGAGTAGTATTGAGTATTTTTGCTGATCTGATTCATGATTGTGTATTAGTGTATATGGATGATTTTACAGTATATGGTGACACTTATGACGAAACCAAGGTAAATCTTGAAAAAGTATTTAAACAATGTATTGATACTAATCTTTCTTTAAGTCATGAGAAATGTCATCTGCTAATGTCTGAAGGCATTGTGTCAGGTCACCATATCTCCTCTCGAGGAATTGAAGTGGATCCTAAAAAGATTCAAATCATTCAAAATCTTTATGTACCTACTTGCCAAAGGATGTACATAGTTTCTTAGGGCATGTTGGTTATTACCGTTAATTTATTCAAAACTTTTGAAGAAATTAAAGTTAAACTCATCTCTACTCTTGTGTTACGCAGCCCAAATTGGGAATTACCTTTTCATATTCATACAGATGCATATGACATTTCCATGGGAGTTGTCCTTGGCCAAAAAGAAGATAATCTCTTCTATTCCATTTATTACATCAGTAAGAATTTTAGTGGAGCTAAGGTAGATTATACAATTATTGAAAAGGAATTCTTAGCTGTTGTTTACGCCAATAATTAATTTTGTCATTATATCACTGGTTACAAAAAAATTGTACATACTGATCATTTTGCTATTCGATTTTTAATGAATAAACCAATGGTTACTGGATGAGTAAATCAATGGTTACTTCTTTTGCAAGAATTTGACATCACCATACTTGATAAACTGGGACGTGAAAACCATCTTTGAGTAGTTGGGTAAAGATGTGGAATTCTTATGAACACCAAAATACCAGCAAGCTTTCGAAGAAATTTACGGTAAGCTCATCTCTGCTCCTGTGTTACGCAACCCAAATTGGGAATTACCTTTTCACATTCCTACAAATGCATTTGACGCTTCCATGGGAGCTGTCCTTGGTCAAAGAGATGATAATCTCGTCTATTCCATTTATTACATCAATAAGAATTTTACTGAGCTGGGGTAGATTATACAATTATTAAAAAGAAATTCTTAGTTGTTGTTTATGCCATTAATGAATTTCATCATTATATCACTAGTTACAAAAATTTTGTACATATTGATCATTCTGCTATTCAATTTTTAATGAATAAACTAGTGGTTATCAGGTGAGTAATTTGATGGTTACTTCTTTTGCAGGAATTTGACATCACCATACTTGATAAACTAGGACGTGAAAACCATCTTTGAGTTGTTGGGTAAATATGTGGAATTCTTATGAACACCAAAATGCCAATAAGCTTTTGAAGAAATTAAAGGTAAGCTCATCTCTACTCCTATGTTATGCAACCCAAATTGGGAATTACCTTTTCATATTCATACAAATGCATCTGACGCTTTCATGGGAGTTGTCCTTGGCCGAAAAGAAGATAATCTCTTCTATTCCATTTATTACATCAATAAGAATTTTATTGGAGCTGAGGTAGATTATACAATTATTGAAAAGAAATTCTTAGTTGTTTACGCCATTGTTAAATTTCATCATTATATCACTGGTTACAAAAAATTTGTACATACTGATCATTCTGCTATTCGATTTTTAATGAATAAACCAATGATTACTAGGTGAATAATTTGATGGTTACTTCTTTTGCAAGAATTTGACATCACTATACTTGATAAACCAAGACATGAAAACATGGTAGCTGACTTTCTATCACGATTACAAAATGCAGATGAACCTTACCCCGTTGACAATGCTTTTCTTGATCAACACCTATTTGTGATTTCCGTTAAAAGTCCCCAATTTGTTGATATGGCCAATAATCTTGTTACTTGCAAATTTCCATCTCACTTTTATCTTAGGGAAAGGCGAAAACTCATTTGGCTTAGCAGTCAATATACTTGGATTAACGGTTTACTTTTTTCATATAGTAATTGACAATGTTGTGCAACGTTGTGTTGTAGAAGAAGATGCTTTTGATATTCTTCATGCCTGTCACTCTAAACCTTGAGGGGGCCACTTTGCAGCCCAACGTACCGCTACTAAAGTTTTAACCAAGGGAAATTACTGGCCTACATTGTGACAAATGTCAATGGATGGGTCGTCCTACTCGTTCTGATGAAATGCCTTTACACCCTCAATTGTCTATTGACCCATTTGAAAAATAGGGGTTAGATTGTGCATACCAATTTACAAAATAGGCAGAAGTAGTGGCTTTAAAACATTTTAGGGACACAAAAGTTGCTAACTTCTTGTATTCAGAAAGTTTTACCAAGTATGGCATTCCACGCGAGATCATCACTAATCAAGGGGCACAATTCACTTCCAATTTGATCAAATGCCTTGGTTCATGAATATTAACTCAAGCATCACAAGTCCTCTCCTTACCTCCCACAAGCTAATGGACAAGTGGAAGTAACCAATAGAGAGTTGGAGAATATTTTGACGAAGACAATAGCCTTGCATAAGAAAGACTAGGTTGATCGACTTCCTGAAGCTGTCTGGGCTTATCGTACCACTTGGAAGACTACAACCGAGCTAACTCCATATGAGCTAGTTTATGGCAAGAAATGTGTTCTACCTATTGAATTTGAGATCAAGACCCTCCGCGTTGCTCTTGAACTTGGGATAAGTCTTAGTGAAGCTCATAAAGCTCGATTGGCTCAGCTCCATTCTCTTGATAAAATGCACCACGAAGCCCTCTGTTGGGTCCTAATTTGATAGGATTTCAACTACCTTAAGAGCACACAAAGGAAAACCTGGGAATTAGCTAAAAACCATTATAGGTGACTCAGTGCCAGCCAATAGGGCCAATTGACAAGACATTTGGTCTTCTTCCCTTTGAACTCTATAAGATTCAAGTGGGTATACCTTGGAATTTATCTTCACCCTTCCTTACAATGTTGTTTATCATAAATTCCAGTATAACAGATATTTGCCTTTGCTTCTTCTAATCGAGAGACAACAAAAAGGGCACAAGATAGCTAATCCTCCATACCCTAAAGCTCTTTGGACCAAGTACAGGCTAGTTTTTCATATTCATAAAACCAAACATAAGACATGAGATTCTTTATTTTAAAATTTGATACTTCACAGCAATTTCTCTACTTGTTCAACATTCACTCCAAACCGGTGATTTATCTATTGGGCTATAGAATTACAGAACTAACACATAGCAATCTATTCCCTCACTCTGTGAAAAGAAACATCAATACTCAACTTCAAATCTCATTCTTATCAAAATCTATTCATGAAAACCTTAATTCCCCTAGATTATATCAAGCAATTACGTAACCCATTTGATTATGAGCAAAACATAAAATAGGATAGAATTCAAAATGAATTACAACTGAAATTCAATAGATTTTGTCATCAAATCTCAGAAAGTTAAAGAATAACACAAACAAAGACAAGATCCAAATTGGGCAATTCATAATACTCCTTCGTTTGTATTAAATGACTTGAAATAATACAAATGTCAAATCCCATAGAAACATAACTCTTAGAGAAGCTCAATGATATGATCATGTATTTCTTTCTATGGACAAGAAAAAAGAGAATATCCTTGGACCGACTCAAAAGATGATAATACACTTTCACTCTATCAAAGCTCAGACCCATCTCTAGCCTTGGGAATTCACTTATATAGGTGAGTTGCAACAAGCCTAAGGCATAGAGATTAGGACACATGTCACCATCTGATGTGACACTTCAGTTTATTACATACTATCAGCAAAGGTTAATCCTCTAACAAGCTGGTGTGGCAGTTTGCAATCAAGTGACCACATATCTTCTTTCACTTCTCTGCATTTTGTCTTATCCAAAATATCCCTTTATTATTGCTTTTGTGGTGGGGAATCTTCATCATTTGAATCATCAGATGGAATGTACTTTCTAACCCATTCCTCAAATTCATCATCTGTTGACCACATATACTCTAAGATCTGATCTACCACCTGCTTGTATGGAATATATTTAACTGTGGCTTGGGTGACTTCCTTCTGAAAATTCTGACAAAATGCTCCTGAGGTAACCAACTTGGACATACATTCTTGAAAAAGTGTCATGTCCATATTATTTGCTATCTTTCTTACCATATCATTCATTATAGTAATAGCCTCTATTCTCCATATGGCAAAATCTTTGATATTTTTGTCTTTATAAAATGGGTAGCACCAAGGTATCTTGGAAACCTTCTATCACGTCCTTTAATTCCACCATTTTGCTTTCAATATAATCTAGCAAGACAGAAAAATTCCTAAGAGATTTAACAATTTTAACTATAGCCATGGCACTTGGGGGAGGGTTGGGGTCTACCCTTCACATAACTCAATTTGCCTGATTTTTTCAATCCTCCCCACTGATTTCTGATATATTGGTTTAACCAACCTCCTGTCATCCTCCATTTCACTAATGGCCAGATAAAGAATTTTACATACTTCATGAATCCTAAACAATTTGGAATTGATCTTCTCAAACAAAAACATCAAGACTGTCCTAACTATAACTTCTTTGTTGTAGAGTTCTTAGCTGCCTCAAGCTCAGCTATCCTTTTGTCCAACACACTAACCTAGCTTTGCAAGATGGTATTTTCTTTTGTTCTCTGTTCATAGGCCACATACACATGGTTATACCTTTCCTGTAGTTGTTCATATTTCTTCTTTGTCCCTTCTCGACATTGTGAACATAGGCTACATGTTCTTGCAGATTCTTTGTGGAGTGGGAAAGTTTAGCATCTTCAACTCTTTGCAAAACCACATTTCCCCTGATTTTGCTGTCCTCATTCGCACCCTGACTAGAAGAAGAGGGTAAGAGAGACCAAGTAGCTAAAACAACTAAATCTTTACTATAAAAGATCCCAAAGGTAGATCTTTCAGCTTCCCTCTTAGGTCTCTTTAACCTCATTGCTTTCATGATTGAGTCAAATGCAATTGCATCAGCAATATTGAGATTTGGCAACAACTGTACTCTTGATCCTTTTACAAGTTTTCTTCCTTCCTCTGGGCTAATAGCATCAAATCTGATCATCATCTCATGTTCAACCTCTTTAGCAAGATCATCAGGATCATCATTTGGCTTTTGTATCCTTTTCTCGTCAACCATTTTGAGGCAATCTTCCCTATAATATTACCATGGTAATTGCTTGAAGGGGACTGATTTAACAAATTCATCATCAACCACATCCACCTTACAAGACTTTGTTCTCAATTCCCTTGGGAATAGTCCTTTTATCTCTTGTGTAGTAATATCAGAAGTTGGTGCCCTAGGAACTTAAGATCTTTTCTTGCAACATCTTCAAGAACATAGATGTATTCTTCTTCTTCATCATCATCATCTCCATATGGAAGATTTAATTCCCCAAATTGCTCTATACCTTGAATGCTCTCTGCATCCCTTGTAGTCTCATTTTCATCAATCTCTTTCTCCTTTTCTTCAAGTATATCATCACCATGCCTTTCATGCGGTGACTATTGGAGGTGGTCTTGGAGATTCTAGAGATGGAGATCTTCTTGTTGGATCTTCTGGTGCTATTGCTTCCATACTTGGTATTTCAACTATTCTTGGATCAATGGGCCTCTCTCCATTGTCCTCTGATACAGTTTTAAAACCTCTGGAGTCTCAATATCCTTTTCTGACTCATCATCATCGATTTGTGATTCCTCTCTTGTCCTTTTCTGTCCTCTTCTTTCTTTGGGGACTATATCAGTAGATTGCAACAACACATTTAGGCTTTTTGTGTCATCAACAAAAGTTACTTTTGTCTTTTTTGTTCTTCCCAACTTCTCAGTCATAGTATCATCTATACTTTGGAAATTACCCAAAAGTATTCTCATCCTCTGTTCCGGGCTCTTACAATCTGAGAGTGGATCATAACTTGGGTGCTTTTCTCAAATCTCTTCCAATGTCTTCTGGTACATACACCAGTATGCTTTCTTTCTTCTCTGAGATTTCAAATCCTCATCATTTCTAATGATGTCCTCTGGATAATCAAACTCATGTTTACCCCTTGGTGCCTTGTTTATCTTGCACATCAATCTTTCATAAAAACCTTCTATGTCATTCATCCTTTCTAAACTAACTTCCAAGTTGTATGGTCTAAGCAATTGAACCAAATTGTTCATCCCATCTTTGATGATTGCAAAATGGTGAAAATTTGTAAGGTCGGGAAATAAAGTTCCTTTTCGTGCCTTTTATGGAGGAAAATTACTATCCTGGAACATATGGCAATCTGCCTCATGACTTCAAGAAAACCAATTCTCAGTGGAACATACTTAGGTAGTACAAAAGGCCTTCCTGGAAATCCATATATTCTTAAGATTGTAGTATAAGGGTAGAAATAAATATCTCCCCACTAGTGGCACATTTTTGGTTTTGTGTTAAAATTAATAAGCCTCACAAAAAAATTTAGAGGACGAGGAAATCATCAATCACTGATGAAATTCTTTTTCTCAAAGCAATTCCAAATTGATTTTCAAATAGAAAGCTAGAACCTCCCAATCCATAACCAGGATAGTTGACCATAGCTGGACAGGTAGTGTTTCATCATCCCTTTCAAGCTCAAGATCCATGTACTATGAAAAAAAGTCCATATTGTAGAAAAGAATCATATGAATAAGCAATTAGTACCATTTGAAATCTGTGGATTCCCCTTTCTTCAAAGTTGTCAATCCTTGATTGATATTTATTTCCAAATATTTGGGGAAATCATAAATTACTGCATTCCCATACTTCAAAATCCCAAGACACATCCACATTGTAGTTTTGTTGAATTTCCTTCTGTTTGTCAACCCTAATACCTGATAGAAGGTAGTATGGGTATTCACCAAAGTGTCATTGTAATGCTCACAGTTACCTATGGTATGTGATATAGCTAGAGGTGTCAATTTGATCCCATCAACCTCTTTCAAGAAAAAACTACCCCTACTTGGTCAAAAGCTTCCTCAAAAATGTTAAAATCTATTTCATCAAATATATATGTAGCAGGGTGTAAACCAAAAGTTTTGATAGATTCGGCATCAACCCTCAATTAGACTTCTCCATTTATGTCTTTGATTATGTGTGACACTAAGTCATACTTGTCTACCAATTCCAAAAGTAGGTCAACATCAAGGAAAACCATGGGCATTACCAATTTACCTAAATCATACTGCCAGACATTACTAAGAGGACTCCCTGCATTGGCTTGACCATACTACCATCTAAAATATTCTGAACCTTTAGTTGGCATGTTTGTATCAAAGACATTTCCATATTTATCTTTTAAGCCAAGGCATACTTCATTTTTAAAATTTTCCATGCTTCGGTTACCTCTCTACCATCTTTTGACATAGGCAATTGTTCGACAAAATCATCTTGAAGCCTTCTATCCTTATAATGAAACTTCCCAAAATACTTCTTCGAAGGCATGTTTCTTACAACAAGGTACCGAAACAACTAGGGTTTATCTCGGGTTTGAAAATACAAACTATGGCCTTTTTGGGAGAATGCAAATAATCTCAAAGCATATAATTCCTCAACTCAAAGCACAAGAAGAAAGAAACAGCAACTTGTTTATTTTGCGAATTTCAGAGCACCACAATTTTGACCTTGAAAAAACCTCGAGCATGAAATTCCACATCTTGTAATTTCAATGTGTGGATCTCGACAATTCAGAATGAGGTGATAGCCTTTAAATCCGTTGAAGTAGCATTAAAACCATGAATTTGTGCAAAATAACTATCACCTTGCCAGGCTGAAAAAAGTTTCTCTTCTCAGCTCTGTACTCAGTTTAAAAATCCATCGTCGATCATCTTCTAGATTACATCGGACAAATAAGATCTCCTTTTGACTTCCGTTGACCATCTGACTCACCCTTTGGGACCCATCACTAACCAATGAGGGATCAAAAAAGTGATTATGCGAGCTCCTTTGAAAATTCACCATATTTTGAGCGGATTGGACACGTGGGAGCATGCGTTGCATCGCCATACAGCTGCCAAACCCTTGCGATAACACGTGAACCATTGATCTACCTTCTAAAAACATGGACAATTAATCTTTACTAGGTGATTAAGTCCCCACTGTCAATTTACCCCTCGTGCACTATTCCTCTTTTAAGTGGCAATGTATCACCTTACCATGGGCAGGACACGTGGAAGCATCGCGCTTCATCGGCATGGCAAAACAAATCCCTTGGAAGCAATTCGGGCCATCCAGTCTTCTTTAGAAATAAGACCGTAAGCGCTTACGTGACTGGACTTGCTGACACCATTCACGTGGCCCAATAGGTCCCTTCTAACTCCTCAAGTCCCACTAGAAACCCTTCATGTCGATCAAGACACATGTCAAGATCTCACTTCCCCGTTATAACTTTCATTAGAGTTTGAGAGAATGCGATGCCGTTAATTAAACAAGAGGACCCACTGTATCATATAAGGAGAACTGGACTGACACATCCATTTGTCAACATTCAGCTTCTTTGTTATACAACTCATACTTTTGACCCATTCATACTAGTTGACATGGACACGCATGGACCAATCAAGCAGTAGTAAGTCCTCGCTAGAACTAGTCCCACTAAACAGATTAAGCCTGAATCTTATTCCACATGGCAACATCTCGCTTTATCAGAATAGCCACAGCCAAGAGTTACGGGTTAACGAGGACCATCAATGTGCATCTTTATATTTGGAAGCATATGGGACCATCTGTTGGACACGTGTCACCATTGTGTTTCATCATCATTCAGGGAGGCACTTAGCGGATAAGTGGTGGCCATTGATTTGTTTCGGCTGTTGGCTCAAAAAGAAAGGTATCTGGCCCCGCCATCAACCACGAGGAGTCATCACGTATTCTTGCGAAAATAAATGTCAAGGCTTAAAACCAAAAAGTTAAAGGCATTAAAGACCATGGTTAAAGATTAATTAAAGATGTGACCATGGGAGACAAAAAGATTAATGCCTAGGGTAAGCACACAACCCCTTTCACAAGAAATAACCCTTGATTTAAGTTAAAATCATAAACATTTAAAATGGTCGCGAGGTCACAACTTAAGAGTAACAACGCCTAGGCTTAAAACACAACATAACGAAGGACACCCCATCCTTAAGTGAAACAAAAGGTAATGAAGGAAAGGAAAGGCTTAGGGGATTTTCAAATTCAACCTAGGGTTTTAAACTAAAAACCCTTGCAACTAGGTTTTTTTCAATAGAGGGACAACAACAGGCTAAATTATCGGTTCGAATTTGGGTTCGAGTTTGGGTTCGAAGAACCAATTCACTGGTACGTCAAAATCTTGAATTGGGGTTTGGGTTCGTTAGTACAAAAACATGTAATACACACACACACAAACATATGCATGCAGCCTAGAAAGATGAATTAAGATTAGAATGCCACATAGTATCATAAAAACAACAAAAACACTATAAACTTGTAATCTTAGCATCATATCTATTAGCAACACTAAAATATTAAAAATAATATCAAGTTCAAGTATCATTGTTTAAACTTTCAACAATTAGAACTTTATCCTAAGTTTCATTCATCTAATGGATTATCTAAATCTTCATCTTCTTCTTCTTCTTCATCAAAGGCATTAGTTGGTTCATAAACATTGTCAATGTGATTGGGATTAACTGCACTAATAACATTCATGCTTTCTAAGTTGTCCAACGCTTATTACTTTTTCATTGTACAAAGAGCTTGTTTGTTTGTAATTAGCATTTGAAAAATGTTATATAAGTAGCTTGCAACTCCCTTCACCTATTGAAGATGTTTAATGTTTAAAATATGATTTATCACCATATAGAGCTTCCAATTATTCGAACAGGGGCCATTATCAACAATTGGATATAAGAATTTCACTAGAAGAAATCTTGAGGGCTGGTTTAATTTGATGTAATAAATATTTGAACTTCAGAAAATTTTATTTGTAATGCTAAAAATCTTTATTCAAATTCTATATTAATTGTTTTCTGCACTAAATTATAAAATGTTTCGAATGGAATTGTACCTGGTTCGCACTCAGTCTACTTGGGTTTGCCCTAGTTCAACCTAGGTTTGACTCGAAGGAACCAACTTGCTTGGGTTCAAACCCAAGTGGAACCCTCAAGAGAACCAAGAATAGGACCAAGAACAGGTTCGAAATTCACCCGATTCGAAGGGCCAAGGGGAGAACTGGGTAACTAAGACAATAGGCATTAAAACATGAACAAAGGAACCCTAAGGTGGAAATGGAGAAAACTTACTCTAGAGAAACACGCCAACACCCTCCACCATACAGAGATGGTCCAGCAACAACGAAAGCATTAGCATGACCATTTCATCTGGCTGCATTCTTTTCAACCTAGTGATTGCGCATTACTCTACGACTCCCAATTCCAAGATTTTCAAGGAAAGTTTCAAACCTAATGGTTGGGGCCATATGAGATTCACACCATCTATGATAATGGCATTGTTCGTCTTTGTATAGTAGATTCTGAACGTTGAGATCTTCTTGTTAATGGCCATCATCTGAAGTTGTACAAGTGCCCTCTTTCCTGAGAGACCTTTCTTGATATAGCCAAGGTACTAACTATTGTTCCTTTTGGTATGCTCTATGATTACAAGAGTCCACTTAAAGTATCGAAAAAATATATATATAAACAAAAGAAAATGCAATAAAAGATCCAACAATGAAAACCAACTTTCTGGCGTTGTTGGCCAACTATGAGTTGAAAACTGGTTTTCCAACATCTCTTAGTAGTAATAACTCTTCATTGTGAAAATTGGTTCCCATCACAATCAGGTGGCATACGGTCAAAAACTGACTTTTCGGCGGCCTTATGTTGAGAACAAAATTCAAAATTCCAAAAAAAAAAACAATACAAAAGAAACACACATCTGTTGCGACAAGAAGTTTCTGCTTTCTTCCATCCACCTTTGCTTGTGTGACAGGAAGTTCCTTTACTTCCTGTCGCCTCTCTCACCAGTGGATGCTACTTCTCTCCAAGTTCCTATTGCCCGCACTTCCTTAGCATGTGTACCACATGGAACCTTCCAATTCCTCTTGCTCACAGTTTTCCCATTGACACATCTTTTTACACGATGTGTTGCTTATACCTCCTGTTGTGTTTCTTTCAGGCGAAACTGGTGTCGTTGCTTTCTTACATGTGTGATGTGACAGCTTCCCTTTCTACTTAACGTTTCCTTCATTACATATCGTCGTGTTATCATTCAACATCATCCTTTGCAGATCTTGTAGCAACTCGTGACACCACTCCTCACCATCCTCGTTGGACTTGCTCAATTGCCGTCATATCATTGCACAAAGTTTTTCTCACCTTTTTTTAGTGGTACTTTATAGTCTTCCTTTCCTATCACTAACTTTGGTGAAATCGAGACGTTTCAATGATAAAATTGGGGGGTTGTACGAACATGTCCATCTATGATAACTCTATCAAAACACCTATCTCTATACTTTTTAATTGTCATTTGTGACTATCCTTATTTATGAACACACTCTGTCCTTGGTTATTTTAAAAGAAAAAAATTTTGCCTGGCTTGTGACTATTGTGCTTTGTTATCTGTAAATCCTTTGTCCGCAATCGATGGTGACCACAGACGATTTGAACCTAATTCCATGGAGAAACTACTTGCTAGTCAGGAAGCCTACAAGAATTTTTGCCATACAGGGTGGCATCGCTATTTCAAACGGTTATGTGGCTACAACGATGCCAAGGGTTTCTACAAGATAGTGTTACAATTCAAGGAGTAACATTCCCAGTGATAGTACAGGCGGTAACTGAAATAACAAACTTACCCCAAACTGGCGAGCTTTACTTTCCTATTGCCAATTCCAAGGTTATTGAGCTAAAGGAGAGCCGAACAATTTTTTTACAACGAAACAAGTCTGTTGAAATTGCTAGAGGGCAAGGTGCTCGGTGTAAGTCTCTTCCTCTACCATGGGATGAGGTAGTTAGATTTTTAAGCCAATATATTACTTGTGAAGGTCATTTTAACTTTGTTCATGCACATCATTTACGACTCATGCTTCACTTAAGGCTAGGTCAAGTTGTTAATCTTCCTTATACCTCTACCATTCATTGAAGCAAGCATGTAGTTAGTTTAGGGAAGGGCGTGATAATTCTCTGGCCCGTCATGGTTTAATCAAACTCTTAATTATGCATGGTCTTCAACTACACAAGCCCCAAATAACTAGGATACATTTGTAGAATCTTGCCAACGAATTGAAGGGCCCCAACTTGATGAAGTAGAGACTATAGAGGGTAAGCATTCTAAAAAGGAAAGTTTAAAAAATAAACCTGCAAATAAAACCCCAAAAACACCAATAAAGAAATGCCCCATTTCCAACCCTCGTGACATCACTCCTCTGCATCTCATGACATCACTCCTCACCATCCTCGTTGGACTTGCTTGATCGTTGTCATCATTGCACGGAGTTTTTCTCACCTTTTTTTAGTGGTACTTTATAGTCTTCCTTTCCTATCACTAAATTTGGTGAAACCGGGATGTTTTCATGATAAAGTTGGGGGGGTTGTACGAACATGTCCATCTATGATAACTCTATCAAAACACCTTGTTGATTAATCATCTCCGTCCTTTTTAATTGTCATTTGTGACTATCCTTATTTATGAACACACTCTGTCCTTGGTTATTTTAAAAGAAAAAATTTCACCTGGCTTGTGAATATTGTGTTTTGTTATCTATAAATCCTTTGTCTGCAATGGGTGGTGACCACAAATGATTTGAACCTAATTCCATGGAGAAACTACTTGCTAGCTGGGAAGCCGACAAGAATTTTTGCCATGCAGGGTGGCATCGCTATTTCAAATGGTTATGTGGCTACAAAGATGCCAAGGGTTTCTACAAGATAGTGTTACAATTCAAGGAGTAACATTCCCAGTGATAGTACAGACGATAGCTGAAGTAACAAACTTCCCCCAAACTGGCGAGCTTTACTTTCCTATTGCCAATTCCAAGGTTACTAACTAAAGTAGGGCCGAACAATTTTTTTACAACAAAATAAGTCTATTGAAATTGTTAAAGGGGCAAGGTGCTCAGCGTAAGTCTCTTCCTCTACCATGGGATGAGGTAGTTAGATTTTTAAGCCAATATATTACTTGTGAGGATCATTTTAACTTTGTTCATGCACATCATTTACAACTCATGCTTCACTTAAGGCTAGGTCAAGTTGTTAATCTTCCTTATTACCTCTACCATTCATTGAAGCAAGCATGTAGTCAGTTTAGGGAAGGGCATGATTATTCTCTGGCCTGTCATGGTTTAATCAAACTCTTAGTTATGCATGGTCTTCAACTACACAAGCTCCAAATAACTGGGATACATTTGTAGAATCTTGCCAAGGAATTGAAGGGCCCCAACTTGATGAAGTAGAGACTGTAGAGGGTAAGCATTCTAAAAAGGAAAGTTTAAAAAATAAGTTATAACCCTGCAAATAAAACCCCAAAAACACCAATAAAGAAATGCCCCATTTCCAGCCCATGAAAGAATCCCAATACATCCTCTATACACTAAAACCCTCCATGGTCTGCTAGCCATCTAGACAACTTAGCCATTGCAACCCAGGCCGCTACAGAAACAGAGGTGGAAATATTAGCTAGTAGTTCCAATAAAAAATGAAAAAATAAAGCAGATAGGGAACTTCTAAGCCAAAATAGATATAAGAAGAAACATAAGGATGTACAGCCTAATAAGGAAATGGAAAACCCTAATGTCTCAGAGAATCCTAAAGAGGAGCTAGAATACCCTGATATGGAACAAGCAAATCCTAATGAGAATGCCATTAGGACTACCAAACTTCCTAACCAAAATACGAAAAATCTTAGTGCAAATATTGACAATACTAAGAGCCCTAATACCGAAATCTCAAAAACTCAAGGAAGCACAAAAAACCTTGATGTGTCCCGAAGTGATGAAGAAAATACCAACCAGCAATTTCCTGATATAGAACAGGGTGGTAATGCAAGGGAGAATATTGACCCTAAAATTGTGTGGAAAGATAGGGTGTTACAAAGTAATATTGAGAAAACTTATGAGAATGAAGGAGACCATACTTCTAATGAAACAGAAAAAGAAGACAATGAAGAGCCATCCCATGAAGAAAATGTCTCTTTTGCTCCCCCTATGCATCCTTAAGAAGTAAAAAATACAGAGCAAAGCTCCTCTCGCCCAGAGCCAGACTTGGACACTGTTGAGAAAGAAACATTGTCTCCCAGAGCCAACCCTGGACACTGTTGAGAAAGAAACATCACCACAAACTATGGTTATTTCTGATACACCTTCTAGAGCTATCATTGATATCTCCAGTGTTCTTAATGCTATCTTGGTAACAATGGCAGCACCAGGTACATCTATTGTTTCCATTTCTGACTGGTTCCAAACTTTTGTTCAGCTACACCAAGAGAATCAACAACTCAAGACACACAGCTACAAGGACAATCACAAAATAGCAATGAAGGCAAAGGCAATATGGCTACTAATCCAGAAGACTCCATGGAAAAGAAACAGGGCAACCATCCACCTGGTTTGTACATGTTATTTGCATGAGGACATGCAAAGTCTTAGAGTTTGGGGAATGATGAGTCTTAATTGTGTCTTATTTTCATTATCCTTTTTCCTTAGTTATCTTTCATCCTATTATCATGAGGTCCCTTTTTGCCAATTTTATTGATGGTGAAATAGGATATTTAGCATCTCTTTGAAAGATGGGAGAATAATTCCCAAAATGATCAATAGTTCTAAAATGACACATTTGAATTTGAATTTGCAATAGGAACTAGATAATGAATGAGAAGGCTCATGGCACAAACGGATTGGGTGTTGAAAGACCACAACTGTGTTTTAGTTAATATCAGTTATTTAGGCTATTCTGAGGATATAGTATAACGCTGCAAATGAATCGAAGACAACTTTGGTGTTTTTTGTTTTATAAGTTTAAAATGTATGGCCAGTGGCCAAAACAAACTTGTATAATTTTAGATGATGGACTATGGCTATACTCATCTGATCTAAAACTCTATTTTGGTACTTTTAAAACTATATAAACCGGTGCATGACCATTAGACCTCAAGTTTTTGATATTCATATATTAAAGAGAAACCCTATTCTAAACCATTCTCTACGTTCTTTCATTATTTGGAATTGGATTCGCTTTAGTAGGTGTGTATTAGTTCTTTTCTCACCACGAGAACCAAAGGCGAGGCACCCTCTTGGAGATCTCGGTGAGTTTGTTCATTTGTGTAGTCTGTGTGATTTTATTTGTATCTTTGTGGATTGAATGATTTCATTTCTCTGGTTTGACTTAATTATTCAGGCTTGATAGAGACTTCATTTAAATGCATGTAGATAATGGATGGACATTAAGAATATGATCCATGTTATGTTTGTGAGAGGAAGAAACTAATTTGAGAATTCAATTGAACTTCACTCCCTAGATTCTTTTCAAATGTGAAAAACTCATTATATTGCTGCCAGTATATACCATTTCTCTGCCACAGTCTTCTCAACTTCCTGTCACAATTCGTTATTCTCTATTTTCTATGTCAAGACTTCTTGTCGCCCATATTACCTTATTCATCAATTGTCAGTACGAAGACTTCATGTCACAACTAAACTTCCTATAACATACAGAGTCCATCCTACTCTTTGTTATTAGTACATTTATTAGAACATTTAAAGATTGATCTTTAGTGTGGATATTTGATTGATCAAAGAGTGAGTTTTAATATTGATATTTAATTTAGTTGGTGTAATTATTAATGTGACTATCAATGTTGATATTTGGTTAGTTAATGCTATGATATTTTGGTAATTAATTAGACTAGGATCAAAGGATGATAATCAATTTTATCTTGAAAGTGTGAGTTCTTTATCTTTCAAAGTGTGCATTTCAATTCTTTAGTTAAAAAGTTTTTAAATTGATTTCTTAAGTGTGAGATTTAGATTGCATCCATAATCACTTGGCCTATTATCTTCATCCCTTAAGCAGATAGCTACTATATCTCTCATCAGCTTAAATAGTCCCGGATTGACACTCTTAGGGTATTTCAGTCCAATTTATATCTTAAAATAATTCATTAAAATAGACCCTACCTTTACCAAAGTATAACACAAACAAACAAAATGCCGCAAAATACAAAACCGGGAACCAAATATATGAATGTCGAATGTATATATATTACAACTTACACCAAATTAGTCTTCGAATGAAGACTTCATAGATTTGAGGCTCCATGTTAAATACCATAATGATATCTCCAATGGCATACTAGGGTGGCTAGTAACCACCAAAACTGTGAATACAAAATAGGGAGGATCTTCCACCTCTGAAATTGCATACAAACTGCCTTTAGCCTTCAACTTCTAGAAATACAAAGAAAATATAAACTCTATCATGGACACTTAGAGTATCATCCAATACCTTATAAGGACCTCTAAGAAGTTTCTTGAAAGCTACAAATAGCCCACCAAACATCATTTATTAATTATTAATTAATTATAGACCCTTAATAATATTATTTAAATATTTGAACCACTTAATTAATTAACCTAATCAAGACATTTTATAAAAATTGGGGGCATTGTAAATCCTCGTCACATAAAGATTACTTGCCCTTCAGCAATCCGCCATCAAATTGTTTGTCCACTCGGAGCTCCAGGATCCAAAACCATGCGCAAACGTTGGAAACTATATCCATTGAAATCTACATGTTGCATCATGATCACCTGTACACACTTGGAAGTAGGTGAGGTGAATAAATCGCCATTAATCTTCCACTATGCCACTACGATATAAACATTGCTATGCTGGGAGTCACTCGAATCTCATAGATTTCAATCTTCTACATATCAATGCTTAGATCTCAAGCCTTCATGTGATCATGCCCATCAATCTCTTGTGGAATCTTATAGCTCAAGTAGATCTTGGTGTTTCCATGAGCTAGCCCTTCACATGGAAAGATTGTAATCAAGCACACCTCATTGCACAACCGAAGGGTAAAATCCATATTCAACCAACTATAGTTGCTCTTGCAAACTATCATCGGTAGAGTCTACATCGCCAAAAGTTGAACAATTCCGATAGAGTTTTCTCATTTGAATTTCTGCAAGCATCCTCTTCACCTTTGCAATTGTCTTGATGGTTTAGGTGTTCTCTACTTGAAGGGACAATTATTGTTTGTTGCTTGTTCGTAACCCCTTATGTATATGTAAGGATGTTCTGATCCTATAGGCACTTGTCAATCTCCTACTTCAAACTATTGTTGTAGAGTATAGAATGCTCGTAGATGAGTACTTCATTCACAAATCTATATAGTCTCTGAGAGATGTCCCTCTGTCATCCACCAATAACCCATTCCTATTTTATTTCCTTTAGTGATTCAATCAAAGTGGGTGTTTTCATTTACTAACGCTCAATCTTGGGAAGGTAGGCATCGATAGCCTTGTGTTGAAAGTCTAGCAGAGTCTCTACTCACTTCTTCATAGTTCCCTCAACGCATCTTCCAATCCATCAATTAGTGCAATGATTCAATTTTATTTCACAGCGGGTTGGCAAGATCACTAGTTCTAATATGTGATGTACCAAGTGACACATCTCAATGGTATGGACCTTCCACCTTACTCAGCAACACACTCCTATTGTACACATCAGCACTACTGCCATACTAGTCAGCACACTTAGCTCCGCTACCGCCGCTGCCACCTGGCACTACTACTCAACACTACCAACCAATATCGCCATTGGACACTGCCACTTGGCATCACCACCCGTCACCATCACCCAACACTACTACCCGACATCGTCACTCGACACTCGACATTGGCCCCTAACACTACCACCAAACACTATCAACCGACATTGCCACCCAACACTACCACCTAACATCACCAATCCATTGCCAATTTTAGTATTGCTACCTGACACTGTCACTCGACACTCAACGATCGGCCTCCAATATTGTCATACAATGCACAATGTACTATTGTTTAGCCTAAAAATAGTGATAAACAATAATAAACAAAATAGGTGCAAAAGACACAACAGCATATCCTAGGAAAACCCTTCAACTTGAAAGGAAAAACCTAGCCACAACAGAAGAATCTCTTTTATTGATATAATAAATGTTCAAGTACAATACTTTCCACTTAAACTATACCTTACACACAAAGCAATCACATATATAGAGAGTATTGAGAGACTCTTCATATCAGAACCGAAGGTTTCTTCAATTTCCAAAAAACAAACCATTTCATATTTCCAAATGCACGGCTCTTCACATGACACACGTCTCTGCATATAATATTATCTCAAGTATTATCATAAATATCTTCTCCATCTGTTGACACAATATTATCTCTATTTCAAAAGATCTCTATTGCAACTACAATCTTCAACACTCCCTCTTAGCAAGCGAAAGATCTTTAGTGTGGCAAGCACACATAGCTGCAACCATAGATTCTCAAAAAAAAAACATCATCTCAACATAACATAATTCATGATAGTTACTTCATAAGCACATAATATTAAAGTCATGGCATCAAACACATTGTTTCCACCATTCCTACTCGCAAAGAGTGGTCCACCATACCTACTCCTAAAGGGTGGAACAAGGCTTCCACCTTAGGCTTCTCCCAGAGAAGAATAAATTTCTACCATACCTACTCGGAGAGGGTGGAATAAGGGCTTTCACCTCAAACTTCTCCCATAGAAGAATGCATTTCCACCATACCTACTCACAAAGCATGGATCCACCTTACCTACTCACAATGTGTAGAACAAGGGATTTCACCTCGGACTTCTCTCACAAAAAAGAACGCATTAACTTTGGTCTTATGTATTATTATTTTTTGTCCATTTATCATTCACTGCAGTTACAAGAGTTGTTTTTACTTTCATTATTTTCTTGTTGTTAATATTATCTAATGTGCTTTTTCAATCGGCTATACTTCCAGCCCAATCTAAATCATATTATCCATGTAGATCTAAGTTTACAATTTTGTATTTAAGCCCATATCCAATAGTACCTTGAAGGTATCTCAATATGTGTTTTGCAACAACAAGGCATATCTCCTTTGGTTCACACATAAACTGGCTTAGTGCATTCACTACATAACATATATTTGATCTTGTGTTTACCAAGTACATCAATGATCTAATCATTTGTCTATAGAGTAGGATCTACAAATTTTGATTGTGTTGCTACCCTTCAATTTGTGTAAATCAGTTTCCATGGGTATTGCCATGGGTTTGCAGTCCAACATTCCAAATCTCTTCAAAGTATCATTAGTATACTTTGCTTGATTGAGAGTGATACCATTTGATTTTTGTCAAACTTCCAACCCAAGGAAGTAATGTAAAATGACTCAATCCTTTATGTCAAATTTTGAGGCCTAGTCCTCCTTAACATTAAGTGATAAGGTGATATTCTCCTGTGATTAGCAGGTCATCAACATATAAAATAAGTATTAACATTTGACCACGAATTACCTTAAAATAGAGATTTGGATCTGCAGTTTTCTTCGAAAATCCTAGTCCCATAAGATAGCAATCAATCCTTTCATACCAGGCTTTGGGGTCCTTTTTAAGTCCATATAAGACTTTCTTTAATTTGCATACATGTGAATAAGCATTATACATATCACAAAGCCTTCAAGTTGCTCTAGATAGACGTCTTCAATAGTCTCACTGAGAAATGCAATTTTTACATCGATTTGATGGATCTTCTAGCCTTTAGTTGATGCTATAGTTATCAGTCCAAAGTAAAAAGAATCAAAATCGGATCGGAATCGGCAACACCGAGTCAAATCATCAATTGGCCATGAATCGAAATCAAATCAGCCATGAATCAAATTTTAAAAACCCTTAAAATTTAGAGATTTTAACAATTTGAAACTTATTTCATGCAACCTTTATTGAATATAATTTAAACACAATATAACATCATTAAATAGAAGCTAACATACATAAATATGGAACATAAATGATAAATCCATCACATACATAACTACGCCACACGTAAAATGTACATTGTACCTGACTTTGGCAATTTTTCGTGATTTACAAAGCTGATTTTGGTGATTTTTTGCATGAATCGGCAATTCATGCAATGAAATCGCTGATTTGATTCACCGATTCAAAAAAAATCAAGAACAATGAATCAAATCACCAAACCGACAATTCAAGTGAT
Source organism: Cupressus sempervirens (assembly GCA_028749045.1). Lineage (NCBI taxonomy): Eukaryota > Viridiplantae > Streptophyta > Pinopsida > Cupressales > Cupressaceae > Cupressus > Cupressus sempervirens. The sequence continues at coordinate 226,841,749 of CM053783.1, read as the reverse complement.
TTCATGGCAATTCTCGTTACTATGGTTATTATTGCTCTGAGGTGTAACGAGCAACAAGTGCAAATGTCTCTTCATAATCAATACCCTCTTTTTGTGAGAAACCTCTAGCAACAAAACAAGCTTTATGTTTCTCTATACTGTCGTCTGCAGTATGTTTTATTTTGATAAGCCATTTGGAATCGACAACAAATTTCTCTTTTGGTTTTGGTACTATATCCCACACATCATTTTTTACAACGGATAGATACTCTTTTGTCATAGCATATTTCCGTACTTGAAGTTTGCGAGCTTCTATAACATTAGTTGGTTCTAAATTAATGATCTCACTCATCAAGACAACATAGCTGAAAAGTCTATGGAGTCTCTTACTTTCTTTAAAAGTCTCTTTGCGTGCTACATAATTCTAAGTTTCCTCAATCATCTTTTTGGCCCACAAAGGTTTCTTTTTGTTGAGTTGTACTAGAGCAAACTGATTTTCATTTATGGTTTCTTCAAGAGATCCCCTTTGAATCTCAAGAGCAAGATCCTCTGTGTTGTCTTTAGGAGAATCTTGAATCTCGAGCTCATGAGAACTCTTGGATATTTTGAAAGTAATGTCTTCCTCAAAGATGACATCTCTACTAAGTTCAATTTGTTTATATCCAAGTATGTATATTTTGTAGGCTTTCAATGTTTCACTATAGCCCACAATTATCCCTTTCTTTCCAATGGGTTTTCATTTAGACCTCGTCTCTTTAGGCACAAGAATATAGACAGGACAACCAAAACTCTTTAAGTGACTTATATCAGGTTTTACACCAATGAATGCTTTTTGGGGAGTTTTTTTATCTAGATGTGAGTGGGGACATCTATTTTGAATGTAGACAATTGTCCTAGAGGCTTCTGCCCAAAATGAAGTTTCTATGCTTTGATCGTACAACATTGCTCTAGCAGCTTCTACAATAGTTCTAATCCTTTCTCTCAACAACACCATTCTATTGTGGATTGTAAGGCATAGTAAAAACTCTCTCTTAATCCGAGCATTTACACACAATTCCTAAAAAACTTTGAAGTGTATTCCTTCCCATTATCTATTCTTAGTACTATGGTTTTCTTCCTAGTCAATTTTTTTTGTAAGAACTTTGAACTCCTTAAACCTTTTAAGGATTTCCTTCAACTCTTTACGCTTAAAAAGATTACATAATATAAGAATCTTCCCGTGAAGGGTGCAAACATAGGTCCACATAAGTCAGAGTGAACTAATTATAATACATTTTTGGTTTTAACGGAGCTGTTTAGAAAAGTCCCCTTTGTATTCTTCTCTAGGGCACACCCTTTGCATGCTCCCTCATGGATTTATTTTACTTTGGGCAACCCTTTCACCATTTTTCTACTGAAGGTAGGGCACAAAAATGAATGTCCTAGTCTTCGATGCCAAAATTCATTTGAGTCAAAGGTCTCATGAATAAGGGCTTGATTTATGTCTGTGCAAAGTTTGTAAAAACATCCTTGTTTTATTCTTATAGTTTGTGCTTTATTTATAGTGGAGTTCTTTGGCCATGCCAGAACTTTTCCATCCATAAAGGTAACCCTATATCCTTTGTCATAAAAAGCAAAAATGGATACTAGGTTCCTCCCTTTATTCCAAGTACAAACAATACTCTAATGAGTTGAAGAAAGATGTCAAACTTCAATTTTGTAGTACAAGTTCCAATCCGTTTTACTGGATAAGTTAAATCATCCCCAATAGTTATTTATTCATCAGTTTCTTCTAGCATAGAATATAAACGTTCTTTGAATCTTGTGATGTATCTTGATGATCCACTATCAATCACCCAAGTGCTAAATTTGTTTGATCGTTGACTTGATTGTGTTGTGTAGAAGACAAATTTCTCAGAATCAAGTTCTATATTAGCCTTTCCAACTTTAGCAAAAGATGCTTGTTGGTTTTTTATATCAGGGCACTTGATTGCATAGTATACATACTGATCACATCTGAAACATTAGATTTAAAAAATGTCTTTCCTCTTCTTGGACGATCCCTTCCCATAAGTATTCTTCTTTCTTTTGAATTTTTTTGTCTTACCTTTCTTATGAGAATTGGAGTTTAATACATGAATATCCTCATCTATGGGTTTTTTATTGTTTCCTATGGTCATCAGTCTAGATTCTTCTTGTATGCAATCTGATCTCAACCTATCAAAATTAGGGAGTTTTGATCTTGCACTTATTCCTTGAATAAACGACTATCAATTTGATTTCCAACTATTGAGAGTTGATCTCTTAATTTGGTGATTCTCATGAAATATGCAGCGATGGATTCTCCCTTGATCATTTTTACATGATTATATTGCCTCTTTGGAGCAAGGATTCTACTAGTGTTGTTTATTTCAAATGTGCTTTCAAGAGATTTAAACATTAGGTATACAGTATCTTGTTTTGAAAAAATAGGTACTCTATGATCCCTAACTGCATCTACTATAAGTTTCATAGCCTTTTCGTTGTTCTCGATCCATTGGGTTTTCTCTGGATCATTCTCAGATTCTGATTTATTTTCTTTCACAAATGAGTCTAATTTATTTTCTTTCAATATCATCATGATTCTAAAATTCCATGATGTAAAATTGGTTGCAACTTCAAGACGATCCTCATATCTGATTACACTCAACATTATAAAGGATGGAATATAATTTCATTTTCAATAGGGATAATATTTGAGTTTTGAGTAATCTGAACTCTCAAATTTAATCTGATTTTCCTTAGCAAGCCTCTGATACCATGTTAAAGAAGATTAATTTTTTTTCAGATTTGAACTATCTGTGTCTTTTAAATTTTACTAATCTTTATACCTTCTCTGCAGGTTGTAATCAGAATATGGATAATCTTGCTCTTGTCAAATGTAGAAGTGATGCTAAATCAATATTGAAAATACTGATTATTATTAATTTATTTCTGAAGTCTGAATTTGATTCTATGGTGCTTGATTTCTAAGAGGCATCCACTAATTGATTTCTATGTCCCTCTTTGGAGATTGGATCTGCAATATGAATTCAAGGAAGAGGCATGTTCCATGAGCATCCGTTCATGGAATGTCTATTCAAATATTTCAGTTTACATACCTGATCACTAATCAGGGTTTATACATAAGTTATGACTTAACAACCACCAATGTTTATCAAGTACGATCTGATGTGATATTGCATAAACAAATATCCGATCTGAATTACCAATAGTCAATACTCAATCGTAATTAGTATGGAACATGAAAAACAATAATCTGCAAGTAATAATCTCTAAGTGCAGATAGGTATTATGCTTGGCACTTATGATGTTTTCGATCAGGTGCAAGAATGATAATCAATTAGATCAAATGGAGGTATAATTATGAACAATTAAATATGTGTGTGTGTGTGTATATATCAGTATACACTCTGTGTGTGTGTGCGCACGCGCGTATCATAGAATAAGTTATCATTCCTATCCAATTTTCATGGTAGGCTTACCTTGAAAACTGTGATTAAATTCCTTATTTAGGAGATAGCATCAAATTTTTTATTTGAATCATGAAATAGAAGCAATTACATTTTCAATTGGCCTTAGCTTTTAAATGCCAATGAGATAGCAATCACTTTGTAGAGCTAAAAGGAAGATTTCTGAAATGGGTATAATCAGAAAATTGAAATTGGATTGACATATGAGACAACCTAATTTTTTCTATAAAGATCAAGCAGCTTTTCACTAATCAGTATGCTCTAAATGCATATTTCTTCATTAGAAGAAAAGAAAGGACCAACTAAGATACAAACTGTTTCTATGATGATTTGATGAATGGAATTGATAATTTCAAATTATGTTGCTACGTTACAATGTTATGTAATTTTAAAAATCATGAATATATTTGAAAATCAAAATTCATATACACACACACACACATAGACAGACAGACAGACAGACGTCCCTTGTCACCCCTACTCTGGCAAAAAAAAGGTCCCAAAACCTGTTTCCCCATCCACTTGTCATGGAAACTCAGATAACATAGTATTACACTCAAAATTGAAGACAAAGTTGCAAACATGGATTTGACATTGAGGGAGGAAATGTTAGAAAAATTGATGTCAAAAGGGCACTGCCAGAACAGCTGCAGCAGAACATCACAACAGAATACCAATTTTGAAGGAAAACCTAGAAAAGCGGGATGCAAATATGGCAGAAAGATATTTATTAAAATGGGATCAGCAGAAAAATGGCAAAAATAAGAGGATAATAAGATTCTCTTGGAAAAATTTAAATAGAAAAAAAAAAAACCTCTTGTCAGGTGCACAAAGGCTAGAGACTACTGGGTTTTATCATTTGCAATTCTGAACTGTCCTCCCCCAATTAATTAAGTAAAATTCTCTAGTCTCTAGCCTTCGTGCACCTGACAAGAGGCTAGAGACTACTGGGTTTTATCATTTGCAATGCTGAACATATCCTCCCCAAATTAATTAAGTAAAATTCTCTAGTCTCTAGCCTTTGCGCACCTGGCAAGAGGGTTTTACTTTTTCCTATTCGAATTTTGGCAAGAGAATTTAATTATTATCTATTTTGTGTCATTTTTCTGCTGATCCCATTTCAATGAATATAGCAGAAGAACTAGAGACTACCCAGTAGTCTCTGCCTTTGTGCACCCGACAAGAGGGTTTTACCGTTTTCCTATTCAAATTTTGCAGGAGAAGTTTATTATCCTCTAATTTTTGCAATTTTTCTGCTTATCAGCAGAAAAAATTCTATTGGCAAAATTTGAATAGGAAAAAGTAAGACCCTCTTGTCGGGTGCAGAAAGGCCAAAGGCTACCGGGTTTTATCATTTCCAACGCTGAACAAAATCTCTTGGAAGAACATTTGTTACTTATCTATTGTTATACTATGGACCTCAATATAGTCTTTGTAATCTTGTCCATTGTGGTGGATCGAGCGATGACGGAACGGAGTTGCCAGAATGAAGATCCTGGTTTGAAGCCTGACAGGCCAAAAAGTCTCCTATAAGCGTTCAAAGAGTTTAACCTCGTTTATAAAATTTGGATATACAAAATCTCTTGGATCTCAGGTGATCGCATGGAGACTGGTAGTGAAATGCATTTATAGTTAAATATATTACTGGGCCTCTTTTTCATATTTAATTGCGTCAGTTGGAATGTGCCGACTCTTTTAGATGGAACACGGCATAAAAAGTCAAAAACCAGCCAAAAAATCTCTAAACTTCGAAGTAAACCAATTCGACCCAAAATTAAAAAACAAATCAAGAAAGTTGTTCGATGTGCACGATGCCTCACTGTTTTTAATTCTGTAATTATTAAGAAATAAAAAATCAATAATCAAGTCACATATTCAATTGAGATGCGCTGCCTTCAGTACAGGAAATTCATGGGATTAAACACCTCAAATTGCAAATATTTAAGTTTATTAAGATAATGTACCCGACGCTGATCGCAGCCTGCAGAAGCCTTCCTGGAAAGCAGCAACCGACGCATCCCCACATATGAGGGGTCAAGTCCGCCATAAGAAGGTTGAAGCATGCATGCAAACAATTCGCACGCCTTTTGCTGTTTCAGAGTTTCGTTATCTGCCGTCTGCACATTTTCTTCTCCGTAGTTTTCATTGTCTTCTCTGTGCGCAATTTCTTCTCTGCCATTTTCATTGCCTTCCAACTGCACGGTTTTTTCTGTGTCATTTTCATCGTCTTCTTTCTGCACATTTCCTCCCCTGCCATTTTCAAGTCGATCTTTCTCTGTTTTTCCCTCCATGATGGCATTATTGTGAGGAGGAGTGCATCGCGATTTTCGTTCTGGATCTGAACCAAATGCCCTCGTTTTCAGAACTACTACATAACTGCCAAGTAGGCTTCTTGCAGATGTGTGGACCCACCCTATTTTAGTTTTTTATCGGTACTACGGACTATGTTTGCCGTGTCACTTTCAAACGGTCACAACTTTTATTTTTTCAACGTGTTTGAATCCGGGAGCATACCCATTTTCCTTTTGGTTTAGAATGATTGAATCCGGGGCATACCCATTGTGCTTTTGGTTTAGAATTATGAAATGAAATGGAAGATTTTAATGACATTTATAAATTTAAATATAAAGATAGTTATAATTTCTAATCAATTTGTTGTTTTGGTTGGTCTTATTTTCTTCAAATAAGTTACGAATGTTGTCTATTTTGAAGATAATATCATAATAAGTTAAGATACTAGTGTATGTTGCACATTTCGATAGTGTATGTTGTACATTTCGAGGGAAATTGTCATTATGTTTCAATTGCATTCATCATACAAAATATTTGAGTTTGTTTATCTCAAGTTTCTTTGGGCCTCTTCCATCTAACTGTCTTGCATTTGAGATGATGTGATCATGTCCTCAATTATATCACTGATAGTCTTCTCTTTCCTATAGTAGCAGCCTGAGATACGCTTTCTTACCATGTTCCCTAGTTGGGTTGAGTTCTTAAATGTAGTAAGTCATTTTTCTACCTGTCTTATTAGTCCACATGTCACTCTGAAACTTCTCTAAAATAATTTTTTGTATGTCCACATTTGTGTTCATGTAGCTTAATGTTCCATTTATCCAACCATTTTTTATTTTGCTTCATCCAAGTTTTCTTTTTACAATTAAGAAACTCTCTTTCACAATGTTCAGTGAGCAATGGATGCATGTTTTCAACCTTCTTTAAGTAACTAAGTAATGAAATTATCACTAAAGCCTCTAATAGAAAAGTGTCTGCCTCTACCGAAAGAATTTCATAAGGCATGAAGGTTTTAACTTTTTGATCAGGTGATTAAGTGAATGAAAGATTAGACATAGTCTATGGGAGCCATGTATATAGGCATTGTCTATCATGATGAAAAAAAGATATGGTATTAGACAAATACATTCAAATATCACACATTGTCATACATAATTAATGTGGGTCCTACTAAAATGTGTCATGTTTATGTCATTCTCATTGTTGACAATGTTAATGTTGCATATAGAAACCTCAATGTCAACCCTTATTAGGTCTAAAAATATTGCAAAATTCAAAAATTTCAAGTCTCGGAGTTTCATCTTATGAAATTGAAAAGTGGATCTTGAAATTTAATCAAGTTTTTTTTTCTTTGGTCATTTTTATCGTTTGGGCAATATCTTAGCTTGTCATGATGGATTTGACTTAGTCTTCTTTTTTCTGTCCTTTCAATCCTTTGAAATTAAAGATCCTAATTCAATTTTTGAAGGTCTTATTCTTAGGTTTGTGTTTCCAAGATTTCTCGAAAGTAAAAAATTTCAAAAACATAGTTGTACTATCATACCCTCATATTTTGCATAATCATCCTTAAAATTATATTTCCAAAATTGCATGATTTCCAAAGTATAATTACATTATCATAAATCTTAGTTTGCATAATCATCCTTAAGCTTGCATTTTCCAAATTTTAAATAATCCAAAAAAATATAATTGCATTTTCATCCCCCTTAATGTGCATTATCATACTTGCATTTTTTAGAAGCCCAAAAAACCAAAAAAAAATCATTTTATAAAATACCCTTAGTTATCATTTGTTCATAATCATCCCTTAGCTTGCATTTTTCAAAAACAAAAATCTAGCATTGCATAGCATGTTCTTGCATTATCATTTTCCATGGTCCAAAGTACAAAAACAAGTTTGTGTTGCATCTCAAATCTTTAATAATCCAAGGTCAAAATTGGATTTTGTGTACCCTTAGTTGCATAATCATCTCAAAACTCCAAAGGCATAGCTACAAGTCATAAATTTAAGTTTGTGCCCATTTCACTTTTGCATAATCTTTTAAGAAAAACTCAAAATCCAAAAAGAAATGCACTTTGTGCCATCGTTTTGTAATTCCAAAACACAGCCATTCCCTTACATATCCTAAGTTGCATGTGTTAGAGTGGTGGTTGTCATTTCACTAGAAGATTAACCTTTTAATGTTTGATTCAAGCACTAGACTTATAAAAGATAACAAAGGTTGTTAAAACATGTCACAAATCTCAAAGGGGAATGTTGATAATTAGTCCAACAATCGCCCCCTCAACATTACCTGAGAGGATTCAAACTTGTGACCAAGAACTGATACCAGTTGCTAGAGTGTTGGTTGTTGTTGCACCAAAAGATCAACCTTTTAAAACTTGAAACAACTAATAGACATATAGAAGATGCATGAGGCTATTAAATCATGTTGGCAGTTAGTCCAATAACATGATCTCAAAATCTTCCATAAAAGATCCAAAATCATAGTCACTCCCTTGCATATTCTAAGTTGTATTATCATCCAAAAACTTCAAAATCTAAAAATATATTTGCATATTGTATATGTCTCTCATATCCTTGGTAGTTTTAGACATCAACCAATTCTAGCAAGAGCCACATCCCTAAAAGGCAATAAAGTTCATCATATCAAACTATGTACCCCTTAAGTGAAGAAATTTGTACTATTTTTTACCCAAGAAAAATGGCATTCTCACCATTAGGCAATCAACCATGTGAATCCCACTCTTACATGATTGAAAAATTGGAAGCAAAATAGGTTAAAGAAGTGATGATCTTTTAAAGAAAAAGTGAAAAACGTTGAAATGTCCAGAAGAAGATCTTGGTGAAATCAATATACAGTCTCTCGTTTCAAAATAAAAAATACCAAAACTTATTTCACGAATAAATGAGACAAACACAGACTTCAACCAACAACAATTCAATTGTGTCTAAGATAAAACTTTGTTCGGCCAAGTCTCGAATCATGTTGATCTTGGTGAAATCAACATACAGTCTCTCATTTCAAAATTTCAAAATACCAAAACTTATTTCACAAATAAATGAGACAAACACAAACTTTGACTAGCTCTAATTGAATCATGTCCAAGAGAAAACTATGTTCAACCAAGTCCCAAATCGTGCTTAGTTAAATCAAAATATAAATAATTTTATCCAATGAAATTTCATTTAATCTAACTCCAAATAAATCTTCATTTAATCAAATAACATTCAACCAAGTTCCAAAGCAATTATTCAATTAAATTTCAAATCAAACTATTCAACCAAAGTGTGGCATAATTCAACTAAGGTCGCCACCCAATTATGAACCAATATTCATTCTATTGTAATTAGGTGTCCCTAAAGAAATCACGCAACCCATTGTTCTATCATGCAAATAAATCAATCAATGTCAAGGCCACAAAAGAATTGTCTTCGATAATATTGCATGTCAATGAACATCCTATCATGTCCTCAAATCTCCAAAAAAATAAATCTAAAACAAAGAAAAGCTCATGCATGCCATCTTTTAGACATCCATCAAGCATAATCCATGAGGGACCTATTGCGATACAAATTCAATAAACAAATTCTTTAAAACATACAAACATTGACATGGTATCACACACACAATCACTCAAGCAACAAACTTTTAAATATCACTTAAAGGAGTGTGTTTCAAAAATTAGATTGCGTATACGAAGAGCATGGAAAAAAATTAGTTGTGTTTAGAAATCGCCCATTCCAAAATAATCACATGGAAAACAGACCCATTTCCTATCAAGGAATTGACTTCCTAGAAGCATCCATGTCTCCTACTATTCCCCCATCTGCTAAATCTTCACAAGAGAAATTTTCTCCATCTCCATTAAATGACACATCTAGTGATGTAACCTCTCATGTTTATCCCTAAGGACTATTCATAGAATAAATCCAAGCTAATCCATTTCTTGATACAAGTCCCTCTCATGCTTCTAAAATATGAGAGATATAGCCACCATGTCCTCTATTTCCAATCAAGTTCATTTAAGAGAGTCCTATTGAAATTATATCTCCCTTATGCCAAAACATTGACCCCTTCCCCAAATCCTCCATGCATATTCAAAACCATACCCATGTTGAGAGGATGATCTCGAGCATGAAGAAATGGTTCTTGAAACAAATAAAGGTCAAGATCTCAACAATGACCAAATACATCCAACTAATGACCAAGATCCCATTTTCCTTGAGCTAATGATTATCCCATTATCCCTAACTATCTTACACAAGATGGACCCCTTAAATTTCAAGAACAAAATATACTTTTGATTCCTATTGAAATTCTACTTTTTATGCAAGATCATGACCTGCCTTTCATTCGTCTAATGATTCCATCCAAAGTAGAGAAAAAAACACCTTTAAAAAGGATTCAAATGATCTTCCAAGTGAAGATCAAATTATTCCTTCACCTTCATTTCCACCACAAGATCTCACCTCTAAATTTTCCTCAAGCTTCCTCCATTCCTTTATTTCCTTGTCCTAATCATCATCTACAAGATCGTATCTTACCAAATGATCCTTCAATTGTTCATATTACATCATAGGATCATATTATCCCTCCTAGTGCCCCTCATTATTTTAACACATTTTTGCAATTTATTCATGAACCCCGTACACATTAAATGATTTTTCTCCACTTACATCAAGTCTAGTTCACTTCATGATTCTATTATTATTCCATACCATATGCACCTCAAAATAAACATGAAAATTTTGCTAAGTACTCCGCTAGTCACAATCATTATCAAATCAAAGGGTTAAGCATCAATGAACAAGGCTAATTAAAATTCTTCCATGTCAGAGAAGATCTTGATGGCTCTAGACTTTATAAAATAGCTAATTATGAAGGCATTGGTATCCCTTCCAATTCCAAATCCAAATCTGAACATCTACCTTCACCTTCAGCTATATCATCCATATTAGGTCCATTTATTCCTTCAACAACTAGCTTGAAATCCACTTACCCTTTCCAACATGAAAGTTGGAAAAGAAACACATCTTAGAGAGCCATCCACCCATCCAAATGGAATCCAAAAAAAATTGTATTCATCCATGAATTCATTCCCTTTTCATGCAAATTGGATTCCAAACATAAATTTTATAATTTAATTAATCGACATGTAGTCAAGTATCAACATTTCTAGTCTAGTTTACATGTAAAAATAAATCAAAATATGATTCAACAAGAAAACGAAATGTCCAATAGGTCAAAAAGATCAAGTAAGAAAAAATAATAATAAAACATAAACTTGTAATGCTCTACTAGGGAACCCAAAAAAAATTAACCTAAAGTTTCACTAAGTTTGCCAAACCTTTTTTTTAAAGATAATAACAAGGAGGGATAAAATAGTGAAAGCAATAACTAACATACATATAAACAATCCAAAAACAAATTACATCTCTTAAGGGTTCTGTGACATTGAATCACATTCATTAGTTTTATTAGTACTAAATCTAATAAATAACAATTCCACATCATAGAATAACTACAAGTATGAATCCAATAATATACAATTACATAGGATGCCACTTGATAAAATTAGAATGCATAATCATCTGTTGTACAAGTCACGAGGTATGAAAAGCTCAAAGAATATGCATCATAAATAAATACATCATGTCATAAGATCTCTAGCTAATCAAGTATAGAACAATATGAACAATTGCACAAGTGCATCCAGCAATGACATCCATCTATTAGACCTCAATAGTATAAGAAAACACTACCACCCGACCTCGTGGAACCTAAATGTCCCACTCCCACCATGCTAAAAAAATAGTCTCAAGTCCCAAATGGATAACAATCCCAAAAGTCTTAACCAACATCTAGGTCAAGGAAAACTTGATAACAATTTATCTCAAAGGTACAAAAGACACAAATGACATCTAAACCTAGAGGCAACAAAGACACATAGGAAATCTACTATGTAAGTGGGCAAGTGTCATCGCATGAGCCAATTCTAAGGTTACCCTAGTAGCCTCTTTGGACTTCAACCCCCTAGTGTCTCTATGCGGCACCAATATCCTTTCATATAGATAAGGCATACTAACAAGGCAAGGTCATAACCTAGCATCCTTTCTACTCCCAACCAAGCATCCTCTCTACTCCCATCCTAGCCTATACTAGCACTCAAGGCATGGGCGAGGGAAAACACTGACTGTTATTAATTCATTTTAAACCCATTTAATAAAAATTTATCACTTATTAAAACAACTTACAATGGGTCAACCAGGCAACCTCTTTAGAGCTCTGGCCTCCATTGTAAGCCACTTCCCAATGTACACATAGATTACCTACCCTAAGCTCAAGCAAAGTACAACTCATAAAATCACAATTTTCACCTTAATCCTTTACAAGAAACTAGAAAGCACCTAAAGACAAATCACAATATTTACCTCAGTCCTATAAAAGCAACTGGAAAGCACCCAAAGATATCTGATTGAAAACTCAAAGGTTACACTCATAAATCACACCATTCACCTCAGTCCTAAACAAGCAACTGGAAAGCACTATCAAGCAACTGATCAAAACTCATCATAGAAAAACATGAATACATAACCATGGTCGGGTATAAGAGATTGTGACCAAATAATAACCATAACATTGTCACAGAACAAAACCCCCAAGCCTCTAGTAAACATCATGACTGGTCAACATACTAAGTCAAACCCGAACACCAACATGAAATACAATATACATCTCATCAAGAAATTAACAAATATTTTCATAGCTCATTTGGTTTTCAAATCACCAAGGTTCGATTTACGACAGGGTTCCAGTTTTTTTTCATTTCCAAGTGTCATAATTACTAAGGTTTTTGAATTTTACAAAATAAATAAAATCTCCCTAATATAAAATTATTTACATATAAATTGAACCATATAACCAAATTTGAATCATATAAAAGGTCTAGGCAATTCTCTCTCAAAAAAAGTTAAATTATAATTTCCAAATTAATAAATCATAAATTACAATTATAACTTTCATTTCTATATATTTTCCTTTAAAACAAAACTATATAATTAAACCTCTAAAATTATATATTACTAAATCTATAATGCTTATTAAATTATTGATAAAAATATTTATGAAAATATCAATAAATAATATTTATTAATTTAATATTAACAATTATTACTAAATTAATAATATAAATATTATTATTAATTTAATAATAATAATAAAATTAAATGATAATTAATACATTAAATAATTTAATATAATTAATAATAAAAAAGTTTAAAAAATTATAACATATATTAAAAAAGCCACTGCATGGTCCTAAGCCTATCTGCGATTAGTTGCTTTGGCAGCCTCGATTGTCGCAACAGTCAAGGACTATACGAAAGCCTTGGTTTTTATCACAGCCATGCGATGAGAAGGAAAGGAGAAGGGGGGTGGGGGGGTGGTGGCCCCTGCCCACCCAAATATATATTTTAAAAAAACAAATTAACAAACATAAAAAACCTTGATCTATCCAAAACAAATTCCTTATTTTTGCTTGAAAATATTATTACCATAGTAATATATTAATATTGTGGTGTGTGTGTGTGTGTGTGTGTGCGTGTAATTTAGTTGAATAATAGATCTGGTAGGAAAATAATTGTAATACTATCAAATTTGTTTAATTAGATTTGAGTTTTCTTTTCCAAACTCCATCTCGAATCCAAGCAGTCAAATTAAAAATCCCCAAATTTATCAAACAAGGGTTTCAAATTTTAAATTCGTTCAAAGACATTTTCAAGAACGGTAAATTTAAACACAAGGGTTTCAACCTGAATTAAATTCTGAAAACAAATACATACAAACACAAAGAAGACAAAGGAATTTGAAAAGAATATTACTACACAAAACTCAACAAGATCCTACTCCGATATGATGCTAACCAATCAGATGCTCAAAGCTTGCAAAAAATTCCCATCCTTTCAAAAACCCTCTTTCTCCAAAATTTGCTCCTCCAAACCTGTGTGTGGAGAAATGAGCTCTGATTTCTTTATAAAAAGCCTTCTCTGTTTAGGGTTTCAGTTTTGCTATCATGCAAAACCTTTTTCTTTATTATTTTATTTTATTTTGATTTCATGTGCAAACGTTTTGCATTTTAATTAAAATAAACTTTACTAAATTTATTCTCTCTCTTTTATTAAATCATAAGACATCTTTAATAAAATATTTATTAATTTAACCAATAATAATATTTAGAGTTTGTTATAAAAAATGAAACTCCTAAATAACCTATTATTAAATTAAATAAATATAATTATGCCAAAATTAGAACTTTAATTAAATATTTTTTAAAATTTAATTCTTTTATTTAATTAATTTCTCAATTAATTAAATATTATTAAATATTATTTTTTTTAAATAAAATATTCATTAAATTAAATCATTCAATAATATTTTATGATTTAATTATAACTGAAAGTCACAACAAACTCACAAATCTAAAAAAAAAAACTCAAAATAAAATCAGAGTACTACATCAAACTTAAGGGTCAAAAATCACAAATTCATGTCACTTGACGAATTCAAAAGGGTAAATAACTTAGATACTTGTCCTACTTTCAAAGACAATTGGCTTAGGGTCAGGATTTGCACTCAAGAAATATCTCCCCTCTTTTACCATTGAGATACTACGATAGGGAACTCTTATCCTAGCAATTTAAGGAAGTCGATTCCTGGTACTTGGAGTCTGCATAAAAGTTGAGCATGTGCATATTCATATAAATCTAAACTAAATAGGAAATGGTGGGGAGTGGTGCATCATGTAGATCTCAACTAGCAAGTGACTATGACTCCCTCCCTCAACCACATCAGAAACATCAAACATAAGGTAAAACATACATGTACACCATACACATGCAAGTATGGGGTAAGTATCCATAGAAATTGCATATATAAATCATCCATATAACTATCATCATGAAATAACTGAAATCGCAATACACTAGCATCATCATCGAAAGAATAAACATAAGCACCTGAAATAACCAAGTAACAAGTAGCTCATCAAATATATAACTGAGTATGAAATAACATCCAAACCAATCAAGTAACCAAATACCGCTAAATCATAAAACATAACCATAAAACTAGCCTAAAAGAATTTGACAATAAGACATGAAAAGTAAACTAGGGGTAGGCATTATAAAGTTATATAGGCTCTTAAATCCCTTGTGAAAGAAATGCTTTCCAATAACCCACAAAAGAACAAAAAGATCAAAATTCATTTGGATTCAAAAGAAGCTTCGTAAAGCACAGTGTCCCAAAGAAAAATTAAACTTGATATCCAAAATTGCTATCACTCCATTTAAAATCCTCCCATCTTTTAAATATATTCTACGCCATTATGCCCCAAAATCCATATCTATTGTTTTGTCAAATTCAAAATCCTATTTTCCTGCATCACTGGTGCAGAGAAGTATGACAGGAAACCAAACTTATATGGACTTATAAGGGAAATGCAAGAATTACTAGATAGGCCTAGTGACACCTAAATGGCTCCAAGAGGTTAAAACCCAAACAATGACTTATCCAATGTGTCAACTAAAAATGAATAACTTGGTTCTTCCTAATGTGAAGTGCTCCAATAGGTTTTGGGCTTCTAGATAGGGTTTTCATCCTTAGACTCCAAATTGCTCCTTGTAGACCTAGTTTTGCTCAAATTAGGACAACCTAAGATTGTTTTTTACCGTTTTCTCACAAATTTTCCAAATAACGTGATTTTTTTTTGCATGTTTAGACATCCATGTTTCTTCTCTACAACATATCAAAAAATTAGATGGGTTGTTTTGGACAATGTCCTTGTTGTACCATCATGTCCCTCTTTTTAGGCTTTAAAACCCCATTTTTACAAAGGAAGTACCCAAAATATATGTCCTCAAACCTTTTGGATTTTTATAGTATTGTATTTTATTCCAAATCAAAGGATTCCACAACTTATTTTAACCCAATACATCAATTTGTATTAAAACCCCAAATCCCTCACCAAAATACACCAAAATTGAGGGTTTTTCAATTCACCAACTTAGCAATGCTTCCAAAATAAACTCAAGGTTCACACACCTTCCCTTCAATCATCAAAATGTGGCCTTTTTAAGGCATATCTTTTTCTATTGTAGGCTAGCCACCAAACTCGTGTCCTTTCCTTCACCAAACTTCTAGGATATTCCTAAAATCTTCAATATTCTTGCATATGTTATGTTAGAAAATTATAATGCATTTTAAATTGATTCTATTTCATAAGAATTAGATTTCCATTCAATAAATGGACCAAGTTATTATGAACTCAATCAAAACTATGTTAAGGAAAACTCAAAACCCTTGCACCTTTCAACACAAAATGCTAAATCTAACTCAATATCTGATCAAATAACCATATAATAACATGAATAAGAAGGTAATAAAACTTCTAAACCATATATTATACAAAATCAATTAGGATACTCTTCAAAACATCCAACTGCAATATTAAATCACTCTTTTATTGTTAAAAATGTTGATTTCACTATACATTCAAACAGCTTAATGCTCCTCCTTGCATTCCAACTCCTTGAACAAGATTCAATAGATGTATTTAAACCTCCCAAACTGAAACCAACTGATTGGAATTAATTAACGTACATAATACACTCAAAAACTAACTTCCCTCCTAATTCCCACTAACCATTATAATTCAAATGTTTGAATTTATAATTTTCAATTTATCGACTTCTTCTATCTTCTAACCCCTCAAACCTTACTATTTTAAATCATATAATATTATTACATATGTATTTTCCTTCTAAACCTATTTGAGTCCATTAGGTGCTATTGACCCATTTTACAAAGATGTGATCCTAGATTCCCTGTTAGGACCCTTATGACAATTAATTATTACATCATTATTTTTTTCCTTCAAATACCATTATTGGCTTTAATAATTCCCAATTGAATTTATTTACTCCATACTCTCCTTCATATTCCTTTAATTTCTTCATAGTATTGGTTTCTTTCATGGGTGCTCATGCACCAATCACCTAATTACCCCCCAAGGCATGTGTCAATTTTGTTTGTGCCTCCATTACCATCTGCTAAAAATCAAATCTTCTTGCACTCCCTACATTAACCAATGCCTATTTTAAAACCTTAATCAAACCTATACAATCCTTTGCATAAATCTATATCATATCTAATCCAACCATATATGTCATTAACCTATTAATGTATTTAAGAACACCTTTATGAACATGTTGCATTATTATAAAATTTTCAAGTGAACCTTCCAAAGAACAAGGTGTTTTAGTATTTCATCCATGTCCTATCACACATCCATTATTTCCAAAAAAAAAAGTAAAAAAAAAAACATTGTTGTCTTGATGAAAATCCAACAAATAAGTGTCTTGGCTACTAATGCAGGAGCATCTTGAGTGTAAGAGCAATCTTGCATCACCCAAAAATATTTTCTTTTCAATCTTTTCTATTTTAATAAGGACTAGTAGACAGGGTGGTTACTATTTATGGGAACTTGCTATTTTTAGTAAGTTTGTTATACAAGTTTAGAATGTTCTCATTTTCTACATGAAGGTTAATTTTAGAATTATAAGCCTACCATAAAAATTACATTGCTCTAGCTTAAGTATCAGAGAAGTTATTGAGGATTTTTGGTGGAAAAAATTGCAGAAAAATCTTTAGGCTCACCATTGAGGCCTTAGAGTGCTCGGATGAGGTACAAAAACTCAATGGAAGGGTGCTTGCGCCATTTTAAGCTTGTAGATTAGGAGTTGGTGAATCTGAAAAGTGGTTATAATAGCCAATCGGAGCAACGGTTCGAGAGTTATGGCCTTTCAAAGTTGGGCTACCAAAAATATCTGAAATAATTGTCAAAGATGTATTTGGCCAACTCTATATGTTTTGTTAGGGTCTATCGGCCCTAAGTATTAAGTTTTAATTTCTAGAACCTTCTTAGGAAGCATAAAATTGCCTCTTTAAGAAAGGCCCAAACATTCTCTAGAACAGCTTTGGGTGATAGTTCATAGCTTGTCTTGCAAATTATTGTAATGAAGGCACCCATGTGGGTTAGCATATTGTAATTGTGAATTATGTAATTATGCATTTGTAGCGATAATAAGAAGTCCATATTTTGTTGTCACGTTTGTTGTTGTTTCTTTGTTTCTGTTATGAGTTTATGGTATTAAGGGGATCCCCCTTCATCAAGTGGTATTGTTGGAAATATAGAATAGGCAAGGTTACTGAGAGGGGAGGGGTAAATTAGGAACCAATAAAATTTATTCTCATTTCATCAATTAATCCTTCGTATATATTTTGATCTAATTGCATGCATGAAAGATTGAAAGCATTCAAACATTCATAACACTTTGACACAAGATATGGTGACCCAAAAACCTTCCAAATAGAAAGTAAAACTGGGGTGGGGATGATACCCATAAGCTTTAGTACTCCAATATAAAGTTGGTCAATTAAGGCTTACAATTGATCACTTTTGATGGTATGCCCTGTTAGGAGCAATAAGGACTACTAGGTCCTCCTTGTTAAAGGATTTACAAAACATACAATGAAGTATGCACTTGGTAAAGAGATTTGCAAAGATTTTTAAGTCTACCTTGTGAAATGATTTGACTGATACACCTATTAGGATGAACCAGTGGTTGATCTCTAATTTGCAACTCTAATTTGTTGGTTGAGAATCCTTTGAAGTGTAATGATCACCTTGTTGTGCTAGTTAAATCTTTGTTGCTCCTTATACTGTTGGTAGCCTTCTTAATTCACATTATGCTCATATGATTACTTTCTATTCACATTCTTATCATATTTGGATGTGATATAATATATTACATATATATCAATCCAAACTACAATTCATCAAAGTCAACTATAATACAAGTTTCACCACAATACACAAAGTTAGCTCAACTGTTGGTACTTAGGCTCCGAAGACAAACTTAGTGAGGTTCTGATACTTGACAACCATTGTCAACATTCAACATCATCATGCTCTTGATAGACATAGAAGCTCAGTTCATACTAATCACTTCCAAGTAGTTTGAACTCAGTCAACACAGGTGACTCAGTGAACATTGTGAAGCTCACCATATAAATTGAATCACTTGGTTGACACTGCATGGCTCGATTAACACTAACACTATGAGCTTGGTATAAACTGAATCACTTGGTTGACACTTTCTGGCTTAATCAACACTGGATTCTCATCATTGATACTGTGAACTCAGTAAACACTGGAGACCACAATTGACACTTTGCAACTTGGTTAATACTATGAAGCTTGGTTTGCACTGTTACTCATCAACTTAGTAGATACTGCTCAATGTGAACTGAGTACTGATTCTGGAACTCGATAGCAATAGTACAACTCGATAGTACTTGGATTACTTAGTTAACACTGTGAACTACAAGATAAGCTTGGTAGTTGTTAACCATTTGACTAATTGTGAGTCACTAATAAATAAACGTGACCATAATGTCAACAATCTCCCCCTTTGGCATTAGTGACAAAAACACCTATCAATCAAAAACTAAATTCTCAAAATTTCAAGTCCAAAACGTTCTTTTGTCCCCATCCTATGTCTTTAACTCGATAACATACTCTGTTTTTGAGATTTTTCAAAATTGCTTTTGTAAAAGATGTTTTTTGATAATCTGTACATGTATTTGTATAATATTATGTTGCTCCCCCATACATATATACACATATTATACTTTTCTCAATATATACAAATATCTCATATTTTATTTTCTCCCGTTTATATCATATCTTATCTCATCTTCTCCCCCTTTATACATCACATCTTCTCCCCCTTTTTGACATAAATGCCAAAGGTGTATGCTACATGGTAATGCTAAAATGTGACAAGAATTCAGGATGTACCTTCAAAATCAATGCCATAATCTTGTCCTAATTTTCTTGTAACACCTTTCTTGCATGAAGTGCAATCTGTACTTATGATGATAACTCTATCATGTGATCAACTATGGAGAAGTTATTGTCATGGATGAAATTTTTAGCATCTACAATGTGTTTTTGCAATGCATCCATGTTTGGGAGAATCATGCCTTGGATGTCTACAAGTGTGGCCTTGATCTTGGCTTATTCCCTTAGTAATTTTGCTTGCAAATTAGTCAAAAATCTGATCTCTAAATAGTGAGCAGAACTGTAGCTTGGGTCAAGTGACAACTGGTGTGCACTTGCCTTCAAGTCTTCATCTATCTTAGATAGTTTATTTTTTATTTCCTAAGTGAAGATAGATGTATCACATAACTTGTTGAATAACGAAGTTACATTATTTGTAGAGGTTTCCAATGAGCTGAGAATAGTAGTCAATTCTACTTGATTTATTGCAATTTTCTGTGCAACTTGCTCCAATACTTTGTTCTCAAATTTCCTCTCTACCCTTTGTAACAACATTTCTTGTCCATTCAGATCTTCATTGAATTTCTGAACAACTTCTGCTAACTAAACCAAAATAGGTTGTGTATTATCAACCTCGATGCTTAGTGCATTTACAAGTATGTTCTTCACATCTTCTAGAACTTGATTTTCTCTATTTTTCTCTTCTCTAAGATTTTGTTGCTTAGCTTTCTTTTGCAATAGTTCACCTATGATGTTCATTTGATCAAGATTTAAAGTAGAGATATCCCAATTTGAGATAACTATATCCTCATCAAGATCAATGTCTTCTTCTTTACCTTTATCTTTGCTTGAAACTTTAGTACTCAATTGAGGCTTGCTCTTAAACACCTTTATACTTACTAATTGCATACTTGGAATTATAACAATAGTAGAAATAGAAGGGCTAGCAAAAAAAGTGGATATTGCACTTATAGTAGAAATACCTTGTTGTTGTGTAGCCAAATCTGATGATGGAGGAAGCACTAGTTGCTTGGTAAATGAAGTATTGATCACTTCAGTCAATATGGTACTCATCTAAATAGGTGTAGAGATTGGTTGGGTGCATGGTGTTGCAGTGATTTCCACAACCAACTCGGTAAAAGCTTTCTTTGAGCTTGATGACATTAAAGCTTTTCTCAGAGAGTGAGGAAATGAGGCCATAACTGTTGCTGCAATCTTCTTTGGGTCAGTTTCCTCAATACTCTAAATCTCAATGAGATTCTCCTTAGTAGCTTCCTATTCACACTACTCATCATCCAAATTTACATCATTTGTTTCTATATCTTCTTCATCATTTTTGTCATTTTCTTCCTTGTCATCTTCATCATCTATGTCACTAACATGAACAAAAAAATCACCCTATTGATGAAGATTGTAGATATTCTTTCATGTAGTTGTAGTTGTCTTCACCTCATGTTCAATGCCATTTACCAATATCATGCATGTGTTGAATTTTAGAGTGAGCTTTTCCTCATTTTTTTTCATGGATTCTTTCATCTCTTTATCATTAAGACTCGGCATGAGCTACCTCAGAGTCTGTTCATAGATGTCCTTTACAAATTTCTTAGCATTTTCCCGTTTTGGTTTGATTGCTTGTATAAGTTCATTGGGAATTTGTTGTACAAATTGATCAAGTGAGTATTTCCATTTACCTGGTTTTGATATCATTATGTTTTCAATTTTCTTCTTCTCATCTACATTCTTGGTCTCATATTTGAGAGATTTGAAGTTTGTCATTCCAACTCCTCCTTCAATTTCTTTTAATTTTTCCTAAAATGTAGGTGGAGGTCTTTTTGAAAAAAATTTCCTCAACATCTTCCTCACCTAATTTCAATTTCTTTCTTGATCTAGATGCTCTTCTTGTAAATACTACAATAGATGATTTGGTGGGTCTAGTTATGATAACCTTACCCTTCTTCCTGATTGGCTCTTTTTCTTCATATTTTGTTTCTTCTGCTTCATCTTCTTCCACATCATCTCCTTTTCCTTCTATCAATAGGAGAGTAGAACTTGCTTGCCTCAGTTTTTCTATCCTCTTCTTTCCTTTACTGACTGCTTGAGGAAGCTTAATTTCAAGTTCTATTCTAGCTTTGGCTTCATCAAAAGTACCAAAATATGTGGCCTTGGGATATACAGGTTCATTCAATAGTGCCTAAATGATATCCTTGGTGTCATCAATGTTAACCTCATAGCTTAGAGGCTTAACCCACACCACTCTAGGTTTGACTACTTGAATGTATACTTTGTCATAGTCTACCATGAAAAAACCATCATCCTTGTAATCTTCTACAAGTTTCATTGGAATTCTATTGATGCTATTCATCTTTTCCTTGAATGAATCAAAGTAATTGTGCATGATACTGACAAATTTCTCACCCATCTCTGTTATATATTCATTAATCTGCTATAGTACTGGTACATCTTTTCTCCATACAACTATACCTTTTGAAGGGAAATAATTTTGTACAAAGAAGAATAAACAAGTAAAGAGTGAACCAAACTTAGATGGGTTATTCTTTGAAGTCCTGATGCTCTCCATGTTCTTGTTGAACTGATTCAACATTAGCTCGGCAAGGTGGAAGGACATGTTATTCTTTACTACCTTGACAGCCAAATCAACTACCTCGCATAACACATTGTTGAGATGAATAGAGCTATAGATATTATGAGCTATCACATGAATTTTAAATCTTAGCTCCATGTTAGTCACATTGTTGATCTTCATACCTCTTCCATCCCCTTCATAAAGAGTTTTGCTTTGCAGTTCTACCCAACTTAGGGTTTGGATAGACTTTGATTTGTTCAACATTAGGAGCCTTGTGATTTGATGAATCATTTTCTTTGTTATTTGAATAGGATGCTCCAACCATAACTACCCGTTGTGTACATGACTAAGGATAAACCTTATCCATTTTATCTAAAAGTCTTGGGGCATATGTGAAATGTGTGTTAAACTCTTGGTCTCCAAATGTTGATGCTCGAGTTTCAACACACCATTCACACATAACATTTTTAGAGTCTCATCCATCTCTAGGGTTCCATTATCTTGTATCAAACAATGAAAATGTGAATGAATATTGTTAACAAGTAATACCTTTCATGAAATGTATGACTGAGCTCCAGTTGGATCAAGTGTTTCTGCAATTGCTAGACTCATCTCAAAGTCTAGTGCCTTCCAACCGAATCTTCGAACCAACATCTCATATCCTTTCCTATTCTTGCTGCTGGAAGATGCCATGATTGGTAGGGTTTATGAAAACATGAAAATCTTCAACAAAAAGCACACAGATCGCTTGGAAGCACAGAAATTTCCCTTTGCAAATAGCTTTTTGAAAATTCATGGTGATAAATGAATTTGATTTCCTTCCTTTTAACAAAATTTTTACTTTTCAATTGCCATAAATGCTTGGTATGATCGCTCATTAGGTAACAAATTGTCTTCCACTCGGTTCAACCTTAATGCTCAGTAGAGATATTCATAGCTCAATGTCCACCACACAATGTTTTAGTGTGTCCCGACCTTGCTCGGCACTATGTTGCAACCCAACCTAGCTTAGTAAGATCTTGATTTTCCTTAGTCACTCAGTGATCCATTTGCATCTTGAATGTTGATTTGGAACTTTCCTTCTAGCTGGTTGAAAATGATGTAAGATGTCACCTTCAGAGTCTCAGTTCTAGTCATTCCTGTGGGCGATCAAGTTGAAATGCTTGAGTCACCCAATTCTTGAGTGGCATGTGCTTCATGCCTTAGACTTGCATTCTCATAAGATTTTAGAATTCATTGTTGCCTCATCTACTTTCTGATATTGGCAACTTTGGCTTTCTTTTCATCTTCTATCCTTCCAGCATTCATACAGTTTTTGGTAAGATGTCCAAGTTCTATACAAATAAAACATCTTCTAATGGTGTCTCTTGTCCTCATGTGATGTTTACACAATTTGCTCCAATGTGCCCAAATTCTCCATAGTATTGGCATCTACACCATGTGTTGTGGTCCCAACCAAATATAGCTTTCACAATATGTTCTACTAATTTCAATATCTTGGTTTTACAATTAGAAGATTTGTACCCATGCTTCTTGCACTTGTGACATTTACCTTCAAACTTAGGTTTCTCCTTGCATTCACTTGCTCTATGACCATGTTTATTGCAACTATAACACTTTCCATTGAATTTTGCTTTACCATTACTACAACATTCATTTGATATGTGACATAACTTACCATAGTGATTACAAGTAGGCCTTTGATTTTTTGAGCTCCTTGCTTGGATGATTCACCTACTTCTGTGTATCCTATTCTTGCTTTGCCTTTCTATTTGTATTGACTTTTGTCATTCAACTGATTCATGTTTTCTTGATATTTCATCATCCTCTCATTGGTTTTCTTTTTAGTGTTTGGATTAATTTGTAATCTTTCATTCTCTGATCTTAGATTCGTGATTTCTTTATTTGTATTAGTAAGATGATCAATGAAGTATGCCCATTGAAGGGATAGATGTTGAATTTCATTGTTCTTTCCTTCTATATCTTCTTTGGCTTTGGCTTTTTCTTCCATGACTTTATATAATCTTATTGACTGAATTTCTTTTTCTCTTTTCAGTTTTCTAATTTCTTCTTGAAGATTACAATTCTTTTCTAATAGGTCTTTGATTGCCTCATCAACTTCATTTGAGTTTCTTTCTAGATAGATATCTTCAATTCTTTCTTTAGTGTAGAGATTGTCATTCACTTGTACTGAAAGATATTTTCTTCTTTTCAAGGATTGAGAGAGTTGCTCATTTACTTTCTTTAGTTGCCCAATAGCCAATTCCAAATCCAAATTTTCATTGTCAATAGCCTTATCTAGCCTATATACCTCCATTGCCTATGATCTTTGTTCAAGTTGTTAAACTTATCTCTCCGAGAACCACAATGCTCTGATACCAATTGTTGGAAATATAGGATAGGCAAGGTTATTGAGAGGGGAGAGATGAATTGGGAATCAATAAAACTTATTCTTATTTCACCAATTAACCCTTCATATATATTCTGATCTAATTGCATGCATGAAAGACTAAAAGCATTAAAACATTCATAACACTTTGACATAAGATATGGTGACCCAAAAACCTTCCAAATAGAAAGTAAAACTGGGGTGGGGATGATACCCACAAGCTTTAGCACTCTAGTATAAAGTTGGCTAGTTAAGGCTTACGACTGATCACTTTTGATGGTTTGCCTTGTTAGGAGCAATAAGGACTACTAGGTCCACCTTGTTAAAGGATTTACAAAAGATATAATGAAGTATGCACTCGGTAAAGAGATTCGCAAAAGACTGTTAAGTCTACCTTATGAAATGATATAACTGATACACTTGTTAGGATGAACCAATGCTTGATCTCTTATCTGCAACTCTAATTTTTTGGTTGAGATTCTTTTGAAGTGTAACGATCACCTTGTTGTGATAGATAATTCTTTTTTTCTCCTTATACTACTTGTAGCCTTCTTAATTCACATTTCTATTCATATGATTACTTTATATTCATATTTTTATCATGTTTGGATGTGATACAATACATTACATATAAATCAATCCAAACTAGAATTCATCAAAGTCGGCTACAATACAAGTTTCACCAAAATACACAAAGTCAGCTCAACTGCTAGTACTCAAGTTTTGAAGACAAACTCGGTAAGGTTATGATACTTGGCAACCATTGTCAACACTTGACATCATCATGCTCTTAGTAGACGTAGAAGCTCAGTTTATACTAATCACTTCCAAGTAGTCTAAACTCGGTCAACATTGATGACTCGATGAACACTACGAAGCTTGACATATAAATTGAATCACTTGGTTGACACTGCATGGCTTGGTCAACACTAACACTACAAGCTTGATATAAACTAAATCACTTGGTTGACACTTCCTGGCTCAACTAACATTGGATTCTCATCACTGATACTACAAACTCGATAAACATTAGAGACCACGGTTGACACTGTGCAACTCGATTAATACTATGAAGCTCAGTTTGCACTGTTTCTCATCAACTTGATAGATACTGCTCGATGTGAACTGAATACTAATTTTGGAACTCAATAGCAACTTTAGAACTTGGTAGAACCTGGATTACTTGGTTAACACTATAAACTGCAAGATAAGCTTGGTAGCTGCTAACCATTTGACTAAGAGTGAGTCACTAATAAATAAACTTGACCATAATGTCAATAATCAGAGCTAGAGTTCTT
Organism: Cupressus sempervirens; assembly: GCA_028749045.1. Lineage (NCBI taxonomy): Eukaryota > Viridiplantae > Streptophyta > Pinopsida > Cupressales > Cupressaceae > Cupressus > Cupressus sempervirens. The sequence continues at coordinate 226,815,814 of CM053783.1, read as the reverse complement.
GAGTGTGTGGACAAATCACCACCTATGAGGTAGTTTGCACCAGGATTATGCTTTGGGTTGAGCGTGTAGATAGATTATCGATTGTGAGGTAGTTTGCACTAGGGTTTCAACAGAAGCATGAAAATGCTTCCATGAAGAGAGCATGGTGGAAGAGTTGTAGATGTTACACCTGAGGGTTTTAGAGCCCTTCAAAGACAAATACAAGCATTAGAGGAATAAATGCGTAGAGGAATAAATCTTCCTGTGAGAGATGAGAGTGAGGATGAGGACGAAGTATAAGAAAATGTTGAACTAGAGGAAGTTCTAAACCCAAAGGAAGAGAAGCTTTTTAGGGCCATCTCCATGATTGGAAAAGACCTAAGTTTGAAGTTCCTAATTTTTTAGGAAATATTAACCCAGAGGAGTTGATCGATTGGATCAATGAATTGAAGGAGTACTTTGAGTATGAAGATATTGAGGATCATGATAGGGTCAAGTTTGCAAAAGCAAAACTAAAGGGACATGCAAAGATCTAGTGGTGGAGGTTCAATTGGAACAAAATAGAAAGGGAAAGGAAAAAATCACTAGATGGGATGGGATGATAGCTAAATTGAAGTGACAACTCATTCCTATGGATTATGAGCTTGATCTATTGAAGAAGATGCAAGGGTTGAAGTAAGCGGGAAAATCTATTTAAGAGTATACTAAAGAGTTCTACCCAGTTCTCATTAGATTTGGCCATGCAGAAGTTGATAAGGAGAAAGTTTTCCATTATCTTAATGGGTTAAGGCTAACCATTCAGGACAAATTGAGTCTAGTTTGAATGAGTAGTATTGAAGAGGCATACTAATTTTCCCTAAGACTTGAGGAAAAACTGAGCAAGGAGTTTGACAATAAGAATAGTGGAAGAGGTCGTAGTGGAAGATTTGGCAGACAATCTTATGGAGGCCATAATGATGATCAAAAGAAAAAGGATGATGTTAGGAGTAGCAATCAAAACTAGAGGGGAAACAATTCCAATCATTTCCTTGATTAGAACAATAGAGCTCAAAGAGGAAGAGGTAAAGGACAAGGATCTGGAAGAGGAGGCTTTCGTGGGAAATGTTTTCACTACAGAGAAGAAGGGCATAGAGAATTTGAATGTACCTAGCACAAAGGAAGGACATATCAAAGAATAGAAGGCTAGGCTAGAGTTGCACATTTTGATGAAGATGCCAAATCATCACATTCTGAAGATGTTGAAAGAGGAGAAGTCCTAGTTAAGAGAAGAGTCCTACTGAGTGGTGAGAATGAACCTGATAAAAGAAGGAGCTTGTTTTACACAAGGTGCAGATGTGAAGATAAGTGTTGTGATATGATCATTGAAGGTGGAAGTACTAACAATCTAGTGTTAGAAACAATGGTCACCAAGTTGAAGATGAAGAGACAGAAAAACCTGCGTCGATACCATATTGCTTGGGTGCTAGATGACCACAATTTCATGGTCAATGACCAATGCTTAGTGAAGTTCAAGATTGGAAGCTACTAGGATGAGGTACTGTGTGATATCATACCTATGGACATATGTGTTAGTTTGTGGTGACTGATTAGGGAAGTACTATACATACTTCATAAATTCTTTGGGTTAATTTTTTTTTTTTGGGCTATGATTTGCCAATCACTAATATTCACCAATTAGTTATTACTTATATTTGCTAATGTATGGCCAACATGTTGTAACCCTATAGTGGAAAAAATACGTGTATAAAAGGGCTTAGGGTTAGGGATTGTTTCATTGTGGTGATGCAAAAATTGGTTCTTGCGGTAATATTGAGCTATAATGGATTACAGATTGTAATCAAGTTGTAATCACTGGATCGTAATAATATCAGACTTGTTGTTTGGTGGACATAGCCTAGGGTTTGGGTGAACCACATTAAATCTTGGTGTCTTGTGTTCTTTTCTGTGTGATCTATTATTTTCTAATATTGGTTATATTTGCATGTAATCGTTATTTCTATTCATGGTTTAATCCTAACAAGTGGTATCAGAGCCTAGTTGTTTTTCAGTTATCCTTTGTAGGAAAGTCTCATAGTTGAGTGGGAGTGATGGTAGACGAGGGTAAGATGAGGGTTGACAAGTTTAATGGGCAAAACTTTTAGTTATGGAAGATGCAAATGGAAGATTATCTTTATCAGAAGGATTTATGGAAGCCATTGGAAGGCAAAACCAATAATCAGGGATCTATGTCAAATGACAAATGGGATCTTTTAGATAGAAAGGCACTTGGAAGTATTCAATTATGCCTAGCATCATTGGTGGCATTTAATATTACAAAAGTGAAAATGACGGTAGAGTTGATACAAACGTTAGCAAAACTGTATGGAAAGCCCTTCGCTTCAAACAAAGTATTTCTCATGAAGCATTTATTTAATATGAAAATGATAGAAGGTGGATCTGTTGCGGATCATTTAAATGAGTTTAATACTATTACTAGTTAGTTATCTTTTGTGGGTATCAATTTTGATGAAGAAATTAGGGCTCACTTTATTTTGTGTTCTTTGCTTGAAAGTTGGAATAGCTTGGTAATGGATGTGAGTAATTTTGTTCCTGGATCTAGTACCCTAAAATATGATGATGTGATCAGTTTTATTTTGAGTGAGGAAATTCATAGGAAATCCTCAGGTGGATCTACAACAGGAAGTGCTTTGAATGCACAAAACAAAGGCATAAAGACTTGTTAATGTTTGGTAGCTTCAGTCGGGTAACTATATGATTGTGCACGTAATTATATATGAGATATAATATTACGTGAGATATAAACTTATTATATGAGAGAAATATATATATATATATATATATATATATATAGTTAAGTTTATATAAAATAATTGTTTGATTATTGAATAAACATGTCCCATGAAAGGGACATGTCTATTCATGACCTATGTTCAATATAAAAAGAGGATGTTGCATATGGAAAACAAATACCTAATTACAAGGCAATGATATTACATATTGTAGCAATTCCTTAAACTTAACATGGTATCAAAGCAGGTTCCCTACTTGAATGGTTTGCAAAGATTGAAAGATCCAAGAATATATCATGTCTAAGAGTACAGAGAGCAAGGCCTATGAGATTTCAGAGATATTCTATAAGCTTGCAATGGCAGAGAGGCTGATAATACTGCATTCGATACTGGGCTACTACAGAAGGATTTTAGTTTAGAGAGATTGAAAATTACCACGCTACATTACTCATTGTGAATTATAAAAAATCATACATGATGTTGGAATCTGTGTTGGGTTTAAGCTTTCTCATAATGGCCAGTACATTTGGTATTGAAGGAGATCTGAAGTATGTGCATACTTTATGCAGGCAAGAACTAGAATGTTGTTATAGTTTGGGTTGGATGTTGACTGAAGTCTCTAAGTGCTCACCTCTGAAGAAAAGTTTTAGGGATTTGATGATCTACCATAACTAACTTATGTGTATAAAAAAGAATGGAATGGTTATTGCAATCCAATATTGGTCTGACTCTCATAAGTCTGAAGTATAATTTCATGATGATGTGACTCCCACTGCACCTCTATGCATACGAGATGTATAAATGAAATGTATTTCCTATTTATTTAGCATAGAGAAGACAAGACAATTTTATACATGCTGAAATAAATCTACAATGGGGATTTATTCAATCATAATACATAAAGTATATTCTTAGCAAAGAAATTGTTGCAAGTTATGATTGTAGAATATAAATAGAACTATAGGAGCTAAATAATACATAGCTAATGCGAATAGTTAAATATTTCACATAAGACATGTCAAGCATACTCTCTACTAACAAGAGAAAGTGTACTCAAGTACTTACATGTAGAGGATGTGAGATTCAGATGAGATTTTAGAAAATGCTACATTGAGAAATGTAAAGTTTATAAACTTCAAAGAGTAGTGCAGCCATCGAATGAAAAATAGAGAGGAGAAAAGTTATTGGAAAGGTGGCATGAAATTAAGGAAGGAAAGGAATCAGTTGCAGATTGTATTCACTACCACGTCACCTTTAGAAATATGGACCATATAGCTACAATTTGGACGTACCCCACAAGCTTAAGTCTACTCATATGTCCACCTTGGCGGTTCATTAAGTGAACATGCATAGTTGGAATTTATTGGAAGACCCCAAAGTTAATAACCTTGGTCTCACACAAAATTAAGGTATTTTGAGGATTCTAGGCATTGAGTAATACAGATATGAAGAGAATCATTACGGAAGTATGAATGGAAAAAGAGGGAGATTAAGATTTAGAGGGAGAAGACTAAGGATGCTATTTGGTTAACCTTCAGTGAACCCTATCTTATTGATTAAGAGGGAGTAGACCATGCTGAGATGGTTTCTCTAATGATTAATGAGTTGTCACAGTCAAGAGTATTGTGACCATGTGACATTCATATGGGCCTATCCCCTGTGTATATCACGAGGAAGTGACAACTTCCAAATGATCATCACTTGTATTTGGAGAAGTTGTTGTAAGGTGACGATCTTACAAAAAACTTGTATTATGAGATGAAATAAATTGAGTAAATGGTGAATGTCTTTCATCTCACATTCTAAGAGGCCATTTCTCTTAGAGTACTTGGTGAATATAATTGATATTCTAGGAGGCCAATACTCTTGATATCAAATGTGATATATAAAATGTTTTGAGTAAGTGATGAATATCATTGATATTCTGGGAGGCCAATACTCTTGATATCAAATGTGATATCTAAACATTTGAGTAAGTGGTGAAGATCATTAATATTTTGGGAGACCAATACTCTTGATATCAAATGTGATATCTAAACCTTGTTTTGAGTACTTGATGAATATTAGATATCGATATTCTAGGAGATCAAGACTCTTGATATCAAATGTGATATCATACCCTAGTTTGAGTAATTGATAAATATCATATGTTGATATTCTGGAGATCAATACTCTTGATATCGTATGCGATACTAATGGTAGAAAACTTCTGAGTTTTTCCCAAATTTCTAATATTACCAATGGTGTAATATTTGTCTTGTGTTTATCTTCCCTTGCTAAGAGGGAGTGTTAATGTTTGGTAGCTTAATGTATGGTAGTGTTAATATATATAACAATAGTTAAGTTTATATAAAATAATTGTTTGATCATTGAATAGACATGTCCCATGAAGGGACATGTCTATTCATGACCTATGTTCAATATAAAAAGAGGATGTTGCATATGGAAAATGAATACCTAATTACAAGGCAATGCTATTACATATTGCAACAATTCCTTAAACTTAACATGATTGAAAGAGGAAGTAATTCTGGAAATTGTGAGAAATCAAAAGGAAAGTCAAAGGGGAGGAGGTCTCAATCGAGAGGACCAAATGACTACTGGTACTGTGGGAAACTGGGGCATAAAAAGAAAGATTGCTGGACTTGAAAGAAAAATGAAGGAGATAAACTAGATGGAGGCAAGTAGGCAAATGTGATAAGTAACAAATCCAAAGAGGATGCTTTGCTTCTATCTTTAGAAATTTTTGATGATTCATGGGTTTTAGATTTTGGTGCTTCATTTCATGCTACACCTCATAGAGGTTATTTCATTGATTATGTCCAAGGGGATTTTGGACTTGTTATTTGGGGGATAATGAACCCTATCAGATTGTTGGAAAGGGAAAAGTTAAGATTAAGTTGTAGAATGGGAATCATTGGCTACTACATGAGGTAAGACATGTTCCAAGACTGAGTAGGAATTTAATTTCAGCAGGGCAACTCGATGATGAGGGTTGTGTAGTTACTTTTAATGATAAAAACAGGAAGGTTTCAAAAGGTTCCCTTGTAGTAGCATAAGGTGTGAAAGTAGGCACCTTATATCTTTAATGTATAGTAAATATTGTTCCTTCTACTTTAATTGTTTCAGAGAAAAATGAATGTTCTGAAATAGTTGCTGCAGTTGAGCAGGGAGAACAAATAGTTGCAGTAGATTCTAATACAACACTGTGGCACAATAGACTTGGGCACATGAGTGAGAAAGGTATGAAATTAATTCATTCAAAGAAAGTTTTACCAGGTTTGAAATGTGTCAATATAGATTTCTGTGAAAGTTGTGTGTATGGAAAACAGAAGAGAGTGAGTTTTGTGAAGACTAGGAAGGAAAATGAAAAGGAGAAATTAGAGCTTGTGCATACAGATGTATGGAGACTGGCTTAGGTATCTTCCCTTGGTGGCTCTCATTATTATGTTACATTTATTGATGATGCAACTAGAAAAGTATGGGTTTATTTCCTTAGACAAAAATTTGATGTATTTCAAATTTTTAAGAAATGGAAATGCTTGATTGAAAATGAAACTGGTGAGAAATTAAAATGTCTCAGATCTGATAATGGTGATGAGTATTGTAGTCATGAATTTGAAGATTATTGCTCCACTAATTGTATACGTAGACAAAAATTTGTTCCAAGGACTCCGTAGGAAAATGGAGTGGTTGAATGCATGAATAGGACTATAATGGAGCATGCAAGGAGCATAAGGTTGCATGCTAGGTTGCCCTTACACGTGGGTGGAGGCTATCAATACTATTGTATATTTGATTAATAGAGGTCCCTCTACTCCTCTGGGTTGTGGTATTCCAAAGGAATCATGGACTGGTAAGAAGGTGAGTTATTTTTTTCTCAAGACCATTGGTTGTGAAGCTTTTGCTCATATAGATTTTGAAAATAGAACAAAGCTGGAAGCTATGTCAAAAAAATGTGTATTTTTTGGATATGGCATTAATGAATTTGGTTATAGACTTTGGGATTTTGAAAATCATAAAATTGTAGGAATCAGGGATGTTATATTCAATGAGAAAGTGTTGTACGAAGATCTGTTGTAGCAACATGAGAAGAAAGAAGATGATTATGTAGTGCTAAATGATACTCCAAAAGATGATTTTCCAACAATTTCTCATGATGTGCAACAACCAGAATGACAAATACCACACACACTAGTGAATGTTAGATGGCCAACAAGGATAATTCGACCTCCAGAAAGATTTTCTCCCTCTTTGTATTCTATTTTACTTACTGATACTAGTGAACTTGAATGTTATGATGAAGCTATGCAAGTGGATACTAAGATTTAGTGGGAGTCTACAATGAAAGACAAAATGGACTCTTTGTTGAAAAATAAGACATGAGATTTATGAAAATTTCCTACAAGTAAAAGGGCTTTACAAAATAAGTGGGTTTATAGGTTAAAAGAAGAGGATGGAGGTAAGAAAAGATTTAAAGTTAGGTTAGTTGTAAAAGGATTTGCATAGAAAAAAGGCATTAATTTTGATGAGATATTCTCTCCTGTTGTTAAAATGATTTATGTCCGTACTGTTTTAAGTATTGTGGCTATTGAAGATTTGCATTTAGAGTAGCTTGATGTTAAAACAACCTTCCTTCATGGTGATTTGGATGAAGAGATATATATGGCTCAGCCATAGGGATTTGAGGTCAAAGGTAAGAAGAACTTAGTGTGTAGATTGAAGAAAAGTTTGTATGGCTTGAAGCAAGCACCTTGGCAATGGTATCTAAAATTTGACAGTTTTATGCATGAGCATGGATATAGTAGGTGTCATTCATATCATTGTGTTTATTTTAAGAGGTTGGATGAGGGCAACTATATTCTTTTATGTTTATATGTTGATGATATGCTTGTAGCTAGGTCTAACATGGATCACATTAAGGGGCTGAAACACCAGTTAGCACATGCATTTGCTATGAAGGATTTGGGGGTAGTGAAATAGATCCTTGGTATGAAGATTTGCAAAGATAGGAAGAATAGGAAATTGATGCTATCTCAGGCGGATTATGTTGAGAAAGTGTTGCAACATTTTTTTGTGGAGAATGCTAAAGTTGTTTGCACACCTTTACCTAGTCATTGAAAGTTGACTAAGGAGATGTGTCCCAAGACACAAGAAGAGGAGGATAAGATGTCCAAGTTACCCTATGCTTTAGCTGTGGGAAGCTTGATGTATGCTATGGTATGTACAAGGCCCAATATTGCACATGCAATTGGAGTCATTGGTAGGTATATGAGTCATCCAAGAATTGAGCATCGGAATGCAATCAAATGGATTCTTAGATATTTGAGAGGAACATCCAGCAAGTGTTTACACTTTGGGAGTTCTACTACTAATTTACAGGGTTATGTTGACTTAGATTTGGTAGGGGATATTGATACTAGGAAGAGTACTATAGGTTATGTATTTACTGTTGGTGGGGCAACCGTGAGCTGGGTTTCTAGGTTACAGAAGGTTAATGCTTTATTCACTAGAGACAGAGTATGTTGCTACTACAGAGGTAGCCAAAGAGATGATATGGCTTCAGTTCTTCTTGGAAGAATTGAGACACCCTTAGAGGGATAATTATTTGTTTATAGATAGCCAGAGTGCCATTCATCTTGCAAAGAATTATGCTTTGCATTTAAAGACCAAACACATACAGTTGTGGTACCATTTCATTCAGTCAGTTTTGGATGATGGATAGTTAAAGCTGGATAAGATACATGCATATGACGATCCAGCAGATATGTTCACAAAGGTAGTGACAAGGGAGAATCTGAATTCCTCTTCAACTTTGGTTGGTCTTCTAGACTGAGTAGGAATAACAGAACAACATAGTCTAGAGTGGTTTGATCTAATGGGAGCCCCATGTGGTAGCAGTATTACTACAAAATTAGTCTCCAAGTGGGAGATTGTTGTCTAGTGTGGAGTATGATCAGTCCCAAGTGGGAGATTGTTAGTTTATGGTGACTAATCAAGGAAGTACTGTACATACTCCATAAATTCTTTAGGGTTAACTTTTTTTTTGGGCTACTATTCACCAATGGCTAATATTCACCAATTGGTTATTACTTATATTCGCCAATATATGGCCAACATGTTGTAACCCTAAAGCGGCAAAAATACTTGTATAAAAGGGCTTAGGGTTAGGAATTGTTTCATTATGGTGATGCAAGAATTGGTTCTTGTAGTGGTATTGAGCTGTAAGGGATTACGTATTGTAATCGGGTTGCAATCATTGGAATGTAATAATATCGAACTTGTTGTTTGGTGGATGTAGCCTAGGTTTTTGGTGAACCACGTTAAATCTTGGTGTCTTGTGTTCTTTTCTGTGTGATCTATTGTTTTCTAAAATTAGTTATATTTGCATGTAATTGTGATTTATATTCGTGGTTTAATCCTAACAATATGTCATATGTTGTTGGGTAGGCCATGGTAGTTTGACAGGCATGTTATACACGATGGGAGAGCAAATACCTATACTCTAACCAAGGATGGAGTGAAACATAAGTTGAAGCCATTAAAGAAGAAAGAAGAAAATGTATGTAGTGCTACTAGAATATGTTTTGTTGATGGAAAAGAGTTTCTCAAAGGTATGAAGCATGAGCATATGTATTTTTCTATAATTCCTAAAGATAGTAAAGAAGAAGTAGAGGACGTACTTGTAAAAGTTGTAGATATGTTGGGAGATTTTTTTAATATTGTATCAAATAATGTACCTAATGGATTGCCCTGAATGAGGAAGATCAAGCACTAGATGGATTTGGTTCCAGGAGCCAGTTTTTCAAACAAGACAACGCACATGATGACACCAGTAGAAAGTGAAGAGTTGAATAGGCAAGTTCACGAGTTGATGCAGAATGGGTTGATTCAAGAGAGTCTAACTCCATGTCTTGTACCCAACATATTAGCGCCAAAGAAGAATGGAGAGTGGAGAATGTGCACAAATTCTCATGCTATCAATAAGATCACAATCAAGTATAGATTTCCATTGCCAAGGATGGATGATATTATGGATTGTTTGAGTGGAGCTGAGTATTTCACTAAGATAGATCTGAAGTGTGGGTACCATTAGATTTGTATCAGAGAAGGTGATGAGTGAAAGATTTCTTTCAAGACAAAATGACTATACGAGTGGTTAGTCATGCCTTTTGGGCTAACCAATGCACCAAGCATTTTCATGAGGCTCATGAATGAGGTACTAAAGGAGTTTCTGGGTAATTTTGTCATTATTTACCTAGATGATATTTTGATCTTTAGTAAGACATTAGAGGAGCATTTGATCCATATTCATAAGGTGTTTGATAAGTTGAGGGAAGAAAAGTTGTTGATAAACCTGAAGAAGTGCAATTTTGTAAAGGAGTTGGTGTACCTAGGATTTGTAGTCTCAACAGAAGGTCTAAAAATGGATCTAGATAAAGTGAAGGCTATCCTTGAATGGCCTACTCCAAGAAGTACGAGAGAGGTAAGATCTTTCCATGGATTGGCTAGTTTTTACTTAAAGTTTATAAGAGGTTTTAGCAGTATTTTTGGTCCCCTGACTAAAACAATGAGAGGGGATAGAAAAGAATTTAAGGGGACTGCAAGAGCATATAAGAGTTTTAATCTGTTGAAACAGAAAGTTACTAAGCAACTTGTTTTAGCACTTCTTGATTTTAACAAGGTGTTTCAAGTAGATTGTAATGCTACTAGTAGTGTAATAGAAGCTATTTTGAGCCAAGAAGGTAGACCTATTGCTTATTTTAATGACAAGTTGAATGATGCAAAAAGAAAATATTATGTTTATGATCAAAAATTTTATGTTATAGTTCAAGCATTGAAGAAGTGGAGACATTATCTTCTTCCTAGGAAGTTTGTTTTGTATACTAATCATCAAGCTTTACAATATTTGAATAGTCAAGGAAAATTGAACCAAAGGCATTTGAAGTGGGTTGAGTTTTTACAGAGTTATACATTTGTTTTGAAATACAAGAGTGGGAAGTCTAACATAGTTTCATATTTTCTTAGTAGAAGACAACTTTTGTTGATAGAAATGCAGATAGAGGTGGTTGGATTCAAGGAACTTAGTACTTTATATCCAGATGATCCTAATTTTGGTGAAGCGTGGAAGGCTTTTACAAAACCTATTACACTTGACATGACAAAGTGGTTGGATTTCATGATCCAGGATAGTATGTTGTTCAAAGGAAGCTAGTTGTGCATTCCTAAAAGTTCAATGAGAGAGAATCTCATCAAGAAGAAGCATAGTGGAGGACTGATTAGACATTTTGGCATAGATAAAACCATAGATTTGGTTGTTGAGAATTATTATTAGCCATAGTTGTAGCAAGATGTGAAGAAGTTTGTACAAAGTTGCGGAGTATGTTAGATGGTGAAAGGAGTAAAGAAGAATACAATGCTTTATTAGCCATTACCTATACCAGAGAAGTCGTGGGAGGATTTTAGCATGGATTTTGTTCTTGGGTTACCGAGGACACAGGACAGATATGATTCTATTTTTGTGGTGGTTAATAGGTTTTCAAAGATGGCACATTTCATTCCTTGCAAGAAGACTAGTGATGTTGTTCATGTAATAGAGTTGTTTTTCAGAGAAGTGGTGAGACTACATGGTCTACCAAAGAGTATAGTTTCAGATTGAGATAACAAATTTGTTGGGTATTTCTGGCATACATCGTGGAAGAAGTTGAAGATAGATTTGAAGTTTAGTTCATCACATCATCCACAAACTGATGGATAAATAGAAGTTGTGAATCACAATTTGGGAAACTTGCTGAGATGTTTGGTTGGAGACAAGCCAAAAGGATGAGATATTATTTTACCATAGGTGGAATTCGCATACAATAATTCTATCAACAGGAGTACTGGTAAATCACCATTCTAGATTATAAATGGGAGTAGCTCCAGAAATGCTTTTGAATTGAGGTAGTTGGATAAAGGAGAGATAAGTAGTGCTGAAATAGGAGAATTTTCTGAACATTTGAAGAACATCCATTAGGAGATGAGGAGGTACATCATAAAGATGAATACATAGCACAAGACTAAGGCAAATGTGAAAAGGAAGTATAAGGAATTTTAGATTGGAGATGAAGTCATGGTTCATTTGAGAAAGTAGCATTTTCTGGTGGGTACATATAATAAGTTGAAGATGAAGAAGTTTAGACCATGCAAGATAGTGAAAAGACATGATTTTGGAAATGCTCATGAAGTGGAGTTGCCTGTTGAATTGACTATTTCACCAGTATCCTAGTAGCTAGTTCAACTACAAAGGAGATTGAGGAGATACTAGATAGTTGTGTTTGTAAAAGTACAACAAAGAAAACTTATGAGGAATACTTGGTAAAATGGAAAGGGAGGCCAGTAGAGCAAGGGAGGAGGTTAATTGTCTTGGTTTTCCTCTAAACACCTAAGATGTGATGGGGTCACTTATCAAATTACCCCGAGTGTCTAATGCAGGAGCATCCTAGGTGTAAGAGCAATCTTGCATCACCCAAAAATCCTTTCTTTTTAGTATTTTCTATTTTAATAAGGACTAGTAGATAGGGTGGTAACTATTTATGGGAACTTGCTATTTTTAGTAAGTTTTTCATACTAGGTCAAAATTTTCTCATTTTCTACATGAAGGTTCATTTTAGAATTATAAGCCTACCATAAAAATCTCATTGCTCCAACTTAAGTATTGGAGAAGTTATTGAGGATTTTTGGTGGAAAAATTTGTAGAAAAATCTTTAGGCTCACTGTTGGAGGTCTTAGAGTGCTTGGATGAGGTCCAAAAACTAGACAGAAGGGCACTTGAACCATTCTGAGCCTGTAGATCAGGATTTGGTGGTCTAAAAAGTGGTTATAATAGCCAATTAGAGTAACGATTCGAGAGTCATGGGCTTCCAAAGTTGGGCTACCCAAAATTTCTAAAATAATTGTCAAAGATATATTTTGTCGACTCTATATGTTTTGTTAGGTTCTATCGGCCCTAAGTATTAAGTTTCAATGCTAGAACCTTCTCGAGTGGCATAAAATTGCCTATTTAAGAAAGGCCCAAACATTATCTAGGACAACTCTAGGTGATAGTTCATAGCTTGTCTTGCAAATTATTGTAATGAAGGCGCCCATTTGGGTTAGCATATTGTAATTGTGAATTTTGTAATTCCACATTTGCGGCAATAATAAGAAGTCCATATTTTGTTCTGGCATTTGCTATTGTTTCTTTGTTTCTGTTATGAGTTTATGGTATTAAGGGGAGCACCCTTCGTTAGTTACACAAAAAAAAAAGAGGAAAGAAAAATAATTTCCCAAAATTGAAAGCCTAGAAAATATGTTCTTTGGACAAGTGTGGTTTCTCTCTCTCTCTCTCTCTCTCTCTCTCTCACACACACACACACACACACACACACACACACACACACACACATGACTATTTAGGTAATATTTTACCACCTTTTTATCATATATTTTGGCATCTTCATTATGTTTTGGATCTCTCTACACTTTCTCTGAGACCCCGATGACCTCTATTTTTGGACCTCCTTAGGAATAGGTTAATCAATCTCAACCTCTTCCTTAGGGGTTTCGAATTATGGGGCTCAATGTGTCTCAATCCTTTCAATTATTTTATTTTACTTTTGGGTCGACTTGCATTGTTTTCAATCACAAAAACTAGTATATAAGGAGGCATGTGCATTTCATTTTCATCATCAAGCTAGCATCATCATTCTAAAAGAAACCAATAGAAAGCATACGCTTCAAGCAAATTTTTCAAGACATTTATCAAGCATTCATCAAGATCAAGTATTTTTTATTTGCATCAAGCTTCTTCCTTGAAGGTAGTAATGGAGTTTGGTTTCTAAGGAGGAGATCTATCATCAAAATTATTCATGTTATTGCATTCTTCATGAATGCACATCACAAACATTCCCATTCATGAGGTTTTTATTTCCATGGTTTCCTTTTTTTTCTTTGCGTCAAAGCTATTACATTTGCATAGAGCACATATGAAATTAAATTTCATCTACAAAGGTAATTGCATCTTTCATGATATATTTAGTCCTATTACATGCTAGAATTTCCTTTATCGATATTTTTACATCTCAATTTCAAGTTTGATTCGTCAATCTAGGGCTTGACCAAGGCAAGATCTCATCAAACCAAAATAAAACTAAGCTTTATTGTGTGCAAGTGCAAGATATCATAATTGCAACTAAAAATCTAGAAACAATTCACTAAGAGCTTTCCAAAGAAGTTGGGTCAATTTTGTTATAATTTCTTGGAAACATGTCCATCTTACCATAAAATGTTGAGACACTTTACCACTAAGTTGATCTATTCCTAAAGGTCTGATAAAAATAATATTTTCTAGGTTTTTTGTCATGGTCACATATTTGTAGTCAAAAGTTTAGTCATGGTTTCAAATCTATTCTTTTTAGAGAAAAAGGGTATATTCCCTTGCACATTTCAAGGTAATTCCTTCACCCTCCATTTCATCTTTTATCATAGACCTATTTTAATATCTTAATTGGGATGGTTTCATGTGATTAACACCTATACCTATCTTACACTTCTCATTAAATAAATTAGTTCAATTTCACATTTACATTACACGTCTTTAATCAAATTTACATTGCATGATAAAGGACTTTCTTGTGTACTTACTTGATATAATTTGGGTTTAGTATTGAGATCCCTTCATCCATTTTGGTTTAATTAATCTAACTCAGGTTATATTGAGATTTATGTTTGGAAGCCCCTCTTTCTCAAGCTTTGAATGTTAGTGTGAAGTGGAAGTCTCATATTTACATATCGTACTTAAGTGCTTCCTTTTTAACACAAAACATTTTGGTGAACATGACATGTCTCCTCTTTTTAAATTTATGGTTAGATACCTAGATCTCCCTAATCCCCTTCTTTGCATTAGGTGTTTACCATCTTTTTTGTTACCCAAAAGTGCACTTATTTCTTTCAATTTGAAGTTAGATTTGGCTATCTTGTATAGTTAGATCTTATTTTTCAACAATGGAATTCTCTAATATATTATGGTGTATAATTATTTCTATGGTCATTTTTTTTTCTTGCTTCTCTTTATCAAACTTATTATGTTTTTGCAATTTTCTTTCATTTCATGATGTTGATGTCTTTACATTCCTTTCTTTCATATGGTATTACAAGGTTAACTAATACAAGGTTTCCCAATAAGACATGTTTCAAGACCATCATTAGAATTTCATGTGGATTTATTATTCATCCTTTAGATGGAATTAGATATCTCATTAGTGATACTCCTAATACTAATCCTATGGCTAATTATACCCATGGTCAATCTCCTCATACTTATACTACCTTTCAACACCTTCAAAGTATGCTTCATTACTTTGATATTAACCAATTCTTATATGATACATATCCTTCCCCTTCTCCCACAACCACCCCTAAATATACATAACATATGATTCCTCCTTACACTATATTTACCTATCACTCTCAAGGCAAACCATTCTCTACATCCACCCTTCACATTATTTATACCACAAGCTATAATATCACTAGACAAAGTCAAAAGGTTTTAGGTCTTCTTATCCATGAGCAATATGATATTAAGTTTATCATTCAAATTCTTCAATGAAATCATATGAAAGGCCTTGATTATGTTTCCCCTTCCAATGCCACTCCTCCATTTGCTATTCACTTTCTTTCTCGAACACCAATGTCACTTAAGAAGCATAAGCTACAATATCAACCTTATCAAAAGAATGTTATTGCTATATTTTTATGCCATTTTTTTTCACAATAATGGACATTTACTTTGTGATTATATGGAATTCATTTTGTATGTTCATGATAAAATTGAAAATGGTAAGATTTCTTATGCACAAGATATTTTGTTCCTCCTTCATAACATCACTTATCATTAATTGAAATTGGTAAGACTTCTTATGCACAAGATATTTTATTCATCGTTCATAAAATCATTTAGCATTTCTACTCCCTATCAGGGATACTCTTTGTTATTCTATATAATATGTTTAGGAGTATCGCAATAGGTATTCACTTTTTTCCTCTTAATTGGGGAGGAAGTTCATCTTTTATTGAGATCTATTTTGGCTTCTTGATGCATTATTCCTATACTTTAATATCCTTTCCCAAAAAAGTACATATTTGGTTTGTGGGAGGCATGTTTTAGGATGCTTAATATGTTATCCCTCTTTTCCCTTGTGAATGTGTGTTAGATTTAGAATGCATTTACATTGATTTGCATGTGCAACTTTATCTTTGTATCATAGATGTTTAGAGGGATCTATCTTAGGAGGATTGTGTGATGCTCCCTTATCTCATTTAAGGATATATTATAAGCATAACATAGTATCCTTTCATCTTTTCCATTCATTTATTTGTAGGTATCCATTATTTATGATACATTTTTATCTACGGGTATGTATTCCATTGTTTCATGCACAACGAGATTGTTTATGCCTAACAATGTATTTCTATGCCTTAGGTTTTAATGTTTTTCATTTATTAATCATCTATAGTTTACTTCATGTGCAATTTCTTTTCTAGCATATTATGTTTGGAATTGTTAATACTATAAAGTTTCTTTCCTTCTTTTTCTCTATGGTGTTCAATTATTCTATGATACATCTTGTTTTGTATAGGATATTTTTTGTTGTGCATGAGTAGATTATGGTTGTTGCTTATAGATCATCTTTATATATTTATAAGATTTTTTTATATAATCCACCATAGACTTATCTTCCTTTCTTAATACTTGGGGGGAAAGAACGCTCTTACATTCTTTCTCTTTTTTCTATAAGGATTGACTTTGCATTAGTATAGTGGTATTTGTTTATTATTTGACATTCTTATATCTTGATCATGACATACAAGAGGTGCATGTCCTTGATCATCACCTCCTCTCTATTTGCAAAATTATGTTGATTATAAACATTTCCCATTACCTTTTGTTTCAAAGTTTTCCATCCTTCATCTAAGGATTCCTATTATGTTTGGATACATGGGGTGGAATAGGTGAATTATTATTCTAATTCCCCTCTTTTATCTTGAAGTTGTTATCTTTTTTCATAAAGTCCTCTTGAAGGTAGATCTCTATTGACAAGATCTCTTCCTCTCAAGGCTCTCCTCTCATAAGTTACATATCCTTTCATCATTATCTATTTTCTTATCTTACAAGAGTGAATGCTCTTAGTTTGTGGTGTAAAATAGTTCTTAAAGGATGTCTCCTTGTTTCTACCAATAGTTACCCTTTATTCTCTTCCTTATTATGTCTATAACTACATAGCCATCATACGGAGGAGGGAATACATAGGCCCTTCTTGTACTATAGTTAAATTTTTATGCACATTTACTTTTACATTGTAACATACCACTCTTAATAGGTATTGTTGACACTTCTTCATCCCAAGGAAACACATTTACATTTTTCTTTTACATGTCACTTCCTAATGGATATCAATGATACTTCTCCATCCCAAGGAAATGTACACATACATTTTCTCTATGGAGAACAAACACATGTCCATCCATAGAGAGTACAAAAATATTCACACTTAGTGGTGATACCAATGAATTGGTCCATGAGTGGAAACACATACATACACGTGCACAAAAAAGTTACTAACAAGTGCATATGATTGACTATCGAGCACACAAACCTACTAGACCATTTGATCCTACTTTTTGTTTTGTTTTTGTTTTTTGTTTTTGTGATTTAGGGTAAGGTACATGAAGCTTACTAGGCAAGATAATCTCTCTCTCTCTCTCTCTCTCTCTCTCTCTCTCTCTCTCTCTCTCTCATGCTTCCATGTTGGCAGAATAGAATGATGAGGTATGTAATCTTTTTTGATGCTCTTGACTTTCCTATGTGATCTTGTATGATTTGTAATAGCCTTCCAAATATGATATTAGTGGGTGAGACATTTCGTTAGCTAAGGTCTCTTTCACTAGTTGATTTGGGTTTTAGTACTAACCCCTTTCTTGAGTCTTTTGATTTTGATTTTGATTTCTTTGATTTTCCCTTTTTTATGCTCTTGTGCATGGGAATGGAGTTAGGAGCCTAAGTTTGGGGGCTTACATCCTTGAATTTGGTGATGTTCTATCTTAGTGTGACTTGTCTCTTCCTCTCTTCTCCTTCTTCCTTTACTAAGAGTATGACTTGCCTCATACTCCCATTAAAGTGGGGGCTAAATTTATTGTCTTAAAATGGAAGCACTTAATTTTGAGACCTTTTAGCCCCCTTAATGTGGTTTTGGTCTCTCTTTATCTCTCTCTCTCTCTCTCTCATCCCAATGTTTCTTGAATTTATAGGTCATCTCTCATTTTTTAGAATTTTCATTTAGGTGTTATTTTACCACTTTTTTGGACATATATTCTGGAAACTTCATTACTTTTTGGATCTTTCTACACTTCCTTAGAGACCTTGTGGAACCCTATTTTTGGACCTCCTTAGGAATAGGTTGACCCCTTTTATAAGAGGATTACCCAAGTTGAGCTCTTTCCCATGGGTTTTGAAGTATGAGACTTGATGTGTCTTGCATCTCTCCATTATTTTATTTTTCTCCTCGATCAACCTACTTTTTTTTAAATCTTGAAAACTAGTATATAAGGAGGATTGGGAATTTAATTTCTATCATCAAAATATCATCATCATTGTACAAAAATCAAGAGAAATTATAAAAATGTTCATGAGACTTCAAGAGAATATTTCAAGGCATTTATCAAGTATTTATAAAGGTCAAACATTTCTTTTATGCATCAAGCTTCTTCCCTCAAGGTGGTAGTGGAGTTTGGCTTCTAAGAAGGAGATCTATCATTCCAATTATTCTTTTTCTTCAATTATTCATTAGGGAACATCACATACATTCCCATTCATGACATTTTGACTTCAATAGTTTCCTTTTTCTTTCTTTGGTTTGATGCAATTACACTCGCATAGATCTCATATCCAATTCAATTGCATCTACAAAGGTAATGATATATTTTAGTGATATATTTAGTCCTACTATATGCTAGCATTTCCTTTATCACTGTTTTTACATCTCAATTTAAAGGTCTATTCCTCAATCTAGGGCTTGATGAAGGAAACCCCTCATTAAATTAAATTAAAAACAAATTTTTAATGTACATGTGCAAGATATCATAATTGCAACCATAGATCTTGAAACTACTCAATGAGACATTTCTAAAGAAGTTGCGTCAATTTTGCTACACTGTCTTGGGAACATGTCCATATTCCTATAAAGTGTTTGAAAACTTTACCACCAAGTTGACTTGTTCATATAGGTCTAAGAAAAGCAACATGTTCTAGGTTTTCTATTGTGATCACAAATTCACGGTGAGAAGTTCAGTCATAGTTTTAGATCTATAATTTTTAGGGAAACAAGGTACATTTATTTACACATTTTGAGGTAATTCCATGATCCATTTCACCTTTTATCATAGACCTATTTTCATATCTTAATTGGGTTTATTGCATATGTAGCACCTAGACCTATCTTACACTTCTCATTAACATGTGTTTGATGGAATTTATGAGAATTCCTAATCTTCCAAGGATCACCTATAGCTTAACATCTTGAAATTTGTTGAAGGAGTTTGTGCTAGATGATATTGAGTTAGGAGGACAATAAGAGATATTTAAAAGGTTGGAAACATTATTTCAATAACTCTGGATTGTAAACATTCAATTAGGATTTAATTAAAAATTAATTTTCTTTGTCTTTTATCTACGAAGTATGAACTTCATATTTATATTGTTAGATTTCCTTTGTATTGTTAGTTTCCTTCCCTTTCAATTATGTTGAATATTATGAAGGATTTGCATGAGGCAATGGACCACTCTTAAACATCACATAGTAAGGAATAAGTCAAGTTTGGAAAAAATACTCAACTTTGCCTATTTAGCACTTTTAGTCTAATAATCATACATTAGTGTATGATGTTTACAACCTAAAGAGGCAGTGTATCTTTTTTAATATTATTTACTATAATTCTCTTTCAAGCTCCACTTGGTTGTCCATTTTGATTGGACATGAAGTCATTAGATTAACATTTTATTATAGTTTCTCCATTGCCTATAAGGCTCCCATTTTTTGGCTTGGTCCATATCAAGCTCAAAGGTGACAAATAAGTGACCTTGACCACTAGATTGTGATTTCTATTCCAAATACATTTGACAATATTCAATATAGACTAGTGTATTTACATCATATCATAGGTGGTTGCTTATATCATCGATCAATTTATTTGATCTTTTGAGCTATAAGAGGCATGGAAAATTTTATATATATAACCAATTTTCCAAAGTTTTGAAGTATTCAACTTTTGTTGGAGGGATTGGGTCTTATGATGTTGGTCACTATAACTTCTAAGGCATGAAGTTTTAGTTAGGGTTTGAATACCTTCTTAGTATGTTGTAGGTCCTTGATCACTAGATACAAACCTCTATATATTTTATTATTGATATTTCAAATGATTTTTTAAATCTAAAAGTAGACTTTGAGTAGAGCCAAGACACCATATTGATTGTCTAATTATTAATTAACCACTACTTTGGAAATAGTTCCAACATGTTTATCCTATCTTTATTGGTAATTTTTTTACTAAATTGGTTTTTCTCATAATTTTACGATTTGTTGATTGGTTCTTATTTATTCTAGTGGTTTTCTAATTTTCCATTGGAAATTAAATAAACAAGCTTGAGACATGGGGATGTATTTCATATGCATTCATGAAGCACATGTAGGAAGGTGAATGTGCCTACTCACTTCTCTCTCTGCATAAAATTTTCGATCTTAATATATTTGGATATGAAACACCTTACTTCAAGAATCACATATAGAGTATAATATAATACAAAATTAAAACATACGTTCCTAAAATTCAGTAGTAAGAAAACATTATATTTTCTAACTTTAAACGTAAGGGAACCATGCCTTCTTTCGATTATCTCAACAAAGGCTATTACAATTATTATTGTTCTCTAGTTTTGGGTTTTCTATGGTAGGTTTCCTTTAAATTTTTGACGTTTAGTTGGTGGTATGGGTTGTCAAAGTACAAAGAATGACAATATAGTATACGAATTGGTAGAAGACATACATATTTGCCTATAATATCATTGTCATGATCTTAAAAAATGCTATTAATTAAGTCTTATATAATAAATAATTGGGTAAGAAAAATATTAATGGTAATGGCGTGTTTAGAATCTAAGTTTTTTTAAAAATACATGGGGTTGAAATATAGTAAGATCAACATCAATATCAATGGTGAGATATGACATTTCAAAGCTATCAAATTTATGAAAAAAAGTGCAATCCATACATATAAGTTAAAAATCAAAATTCGAGATTGTTGGGTTTTTATTTGCTTATTCTAATTTCTCATTTAACTTGAAGAATCAAAATGATATAATTAGAAATATACAAAAAAACAAAAACACTTTAAATTTAGAAGGGGGTTGGTACAAAATGTAATACTATAAACTTTGGATATTTATCCAAACTCTTCCAACTAATTTTATGGGCATCTTCTAGTAACTATTACTTTCTATACATATAATCAACTTTTACTTCTATTATATCAATTTTAGTTTCAATGGTAGTGTTTAACATTCATGCAAAACACTTGTATCCTATAATAATTGATAAGTTGGAGTTGCAAAACACTATTGTGTAGGGGAGAATGTGAAGCAAAGAAGTAAATCTAAGTTCATCACATAACCTAAGACCTTAAGGGGGAATAGGGGAAATTGGGGAAATTGATCTGTTCCATTCCAATTCTAAGTAACTAGATCTAAGAAGATTACTGACAACCAAGTGAAAAAGGAACACTACTATAAGAAAATATCTAATGGCTATAGAATTAGGGAAAGAATGCAAGATCCTTCAAACCCTAGTGTAGCAAGATCTACAGAAGAAAATATATTAGAAAGTAAATATGTTGAAATAAAGAAATTAATTAAATAAATCATCTTGAAAATGAAGAGGAATATTAGATCTGGTTTTCTAATGTTTGTGCAACTCTAATCAGTGAACAATATGAACCCCAAAACCCATAAATCATTTGAATATTTGGTAGTGTTGGCTTTTGTCAACAAGGTCAACTTTCAATAGCAGGGATGAAATGCATCCCTTCTCAACAATCTCTGAACATGAAACAAAGTTTGAATCTATGAAGTTAGAAGAAAAGGGTATCTGACTCTACAACCTTTTTTTACTTCCAAGATCCTCAACCTGCAATAAAAATGGTTTTTTTGTTAATGAGGGGTTTATCTTGGCTAAACCCTAGTTTAAGAATTAGCCTTTAAGTTAAAATAATTGAAATGTAAAGTAAATACAAATTCACCTTATAATAGTAGTCGTGCAGAGCACCCTGGGGTTTTACTCCAAGCCCTAGTTAATTTTCATGCTCGTGATCAAGGAGTGGAGCACATCGAATAAACTCATTGGATAAGTGCATGAAGGATGTCATGTCCCCTTTTCAAATAATTAAAAATAATAATCTTTGCTAAGGCAGGCAGGCCCAAAAAGGCGAAGTTTCAGCAAAAGGGGATAATCTTTGGAAGCGAATGGACTAATAAATAAAAATTATTATTAAAATATGTTTTATTAACCCCTCTTGGACGTGAGTTAGGGTTATGCCCTCTTTTAAGGGGTTTGGAGGCATTCTGGGCTCATTCCAGAACTTGGATTTTGCTCATTTCTTTGTTATTCTTCAGAGGCTGCCAAACCTGTGGAGAAGGAGACCTAAGAATGAGAGTTTGCAGGTTTCCAGGGAGACCCAAGAATGGGAGTTTGCAGGTTTCCAAGAACGCTAAGGATGGGAGTTTGAAGCCATTCCATGTGCATGCTCATGCAGAGTTTGCCTTTGTGCTGAACAGTGCAAATTTGTGAGTTTTCGGGTGTATTTTTTGTAAGAGTTTGGTGTTTCTGGTTGAGTATTTCATATCAGTTTGGGTTGCTGCTGTATATCAGACTTTAAAATGTTAAAATAGAGCTGAAAATATGTATTTGGATATGATTATACTTTTGTGATAGATTATTAAGTTTTTGTGGTGATTTCGAGCTATTTTGTGCTATTTTCGGGAGCCCGATGAGCATTGTTTTTGTCCTCCGTTTGGGAGCTATTGTGTGCATGTTATACAGATATGGAAATGTCATTTTATAGGCTATTATGCTGCTCAAATTTCTATAAAAATGTCCACTTTCATATTTATTAATAATAGGTGAAGCTGTGAAGCTTTTGGCACTATTTTCAGCATACCCGATTTGGGGTTTCTTGAGAAATTTGGTGGATCTTTGTGATATTAGTTGTTTGATTTTGAAAATTTGATTAGAGGCATGAAATATCATATAAAATCAGAAAAGGGACATTTTAGTGGTATCAGAGCTATGATCTTGCCAGCCTGAGGGTTTGTAGAAGTTTGCATGTCAGTTTTGACAACTACCCAGATCTTGCATGTTAGTTTTGACAACTACCCAGATCTTGCATGTCAGTTTTGACAACTACCTAGATCTTGCATGTCAGTTTTGACAACTACCCAGATTTTGCATGTCATAATCTATGGTTGCATGTTGCTTCTAATAAGCTGCATGTCAAAATTTATGGTTGCATTCTACTTCTAATCGTTTGCATGTTAGTTCTTGGTGAATTTGGTGGGTGCATGTTGCTTCTAATCAGCTGCATGTCAAAATTTATGGTTGCATGCAACTAAGTGAAAGAGAAAAGAGGTATTTATAGCGAGAAAAGAATAAAAAAAATTTGATCAAACCTCCAGTTGAAAGTAAAAGTATAAAATCCAAGGAAGGAAAAAAGTATGGCTAATCTAGATGAGATGGCAAAAAAATTCTTCCAAGACATCCAAAATACTCAGAAGCAAACAGTGGATAGTTTGGCAGAAACTAGAGAGGCTTTGCGAATATTGATAGAAAAATTGCAAGGAGTTGCATCTATTAATGAGAAAGGGAGCACTTCAGAGGAGTCAAGAAATCTGAAACTCACACCCTCTCAATCAACAAAAACTATTTTTCTGCATGCAGATGAGCCACTAGTGCCAAATCCAGCCCTTAATCCCATGGAAGAGGTTACAGGTAACTTGATTGCATTAAGAGCTGCTTACAATGGTTTAGATGATGACTTTCACAGTTTAGTTCCTTTTAGAGAATATGTGGATATGATGAACACTTTGATGCCGAAGAAAGAGTACAAAAGGGAGCATGACATAAGTGGAAGAGAGCTCAAAAATAAAATAAGCAAGTTTATAGCACCTACTTTTGATGGAACAAATAAAATTTCAGCTAGAGCATGGCTACAAAAATTACAGACCTTCTTCACACTTAACCCCATGAAGGAGAGTGATGCTGTTCAAATTACAAGTCTACACTTGGAAGATGCAGCCTATGATTGGTGGTATCATGGAATGACTACTCAAGGTCATGATCAGGTAACTACATTTGATGATTTTAGTCAAAGAGTGATAGATAGATTTGACCTCAAGGATGTTGATTATGAGGATGTTGTTGTGTATGATGGTGAGATACCTAGTAGAGATGAGCAGAAATTGAGCATTCATGACTTTTCTGAGAGAGAGTATCAGGCACAGTTAGATGCTTCGACACATGAGGTTGAGACTGGAAGTACTTCACATGATTTTTCCAGCCAGCTGAAAGTGAATAAAGACAGTATTTTGACTTCATTATCTCATCATGACAGGTATGTGGAGTTAGTTGGTATTGGTCATATTACTCAGGTGAGGAGTTTTCTTGAGTTACCAACTGATTATAGTTTATGTATATGGACTCGAGATTGTTATATTGGCATTTGGGATTTAGTTGACTAGAAATCTTTAACACTTTTTGGTAGTAGTGATCGTTTGGGTGCTATCATGGATTTGATTAGCAGATTGCACGGTGTTGTCTTTTCTTGTGCCAGGAGCTTATCCGATGTTGGTATTAGTTTTTATACACCGGTGTTGGGCTTTGTTCATATATCCAGTCGACCATACTTGCTGGAATGTGCTGATGATCTTTCATATTTGGCAGTTTGTACAGATGAGTCCCAAGATCATATTGGCATTGATGACATGCAGGAGGATGCAATGGACAGTTGTGAAGACTTAGTTTCCTTGGGTTCAGAGGAGTTGGACAGTAGTGCTACATTTTTTGATACTCCGTATGTTGATATGAGCTTTAGAGTTGATTCACAGGACATGGATGGTAATACTCTAGAGACTAGTAACTTTGAGGATACTCCTTTAGACAGTGCATCAGAGGAGGTTTGTAGGAGACAGTCAAGCCAGTGCCATCATGTGTCTAATAAGTTGAGAGTTAGTGACCAAGACATTGCTATCACTTGCCAGCATTTCGATGCTGCTCGTCAGTTGTTAGCAATTTATGGATGGGGTTCTCCTACTAGTGATGAGCAGGAAGGAAATTATCTTTCCTTGACAGAGTTCCACTCTTTATGGGAAGCTATTCGAATTTTGAGATAGGATTATATGCAGTTGGTAGCCGATAGAGATTATCTTATGGAGTGGGGCAGTACAACATACGATGCATTGTTGGCCAAGGAAGATGAGGTGAGTGAGCTTACTCAGCAGCTTGAGGTGACTTCTGAGATTCTTGAGAGTACACAGTTGGCTTTCAAGGAGTCACAGTTTCATTTGGCTAAGGTGACCATGGAGTTAGAGTGACTACAATCTTTACCCAATTCTATACAGTCACAAGCTGTGGTGTTTGGTGATCCGAGGATGTCCATGGCCGAGATTTTCAGAGACAGTGGAGATGGGGATGCATCCATCCTTGATACTAACATTGGCATATCAGGTTCATTCCCACTAGAGTCGGGTTCAGTTGAGTTGGGTGTTGTAGCAGATTGTTGTATGCCTGACATGGTGGTAGCCTCTAGTACTGATGGCACAGAGACTAGAGATGTATCAAAGATCATGTGTGATGTTGGTGAGTTGGCAGTTGACATGGTTCTTGCTAGTAATACTACTCCCTTGGTGATATCTTCGGAGGTAGTAGTCAGTTCCAACATGGTTAATGATCAATTGCAGTTAGTTTCATCTGGATTATAGTCTAAGCCACTGACTGAGATTGGCGCATTCTATTGGCATTACACTGTGAGGAATGCTCATCAATTTACCTTTGATGACCATGTTGATGAGATGATGATAGAGAGATGTACTTTGGTTTCTAGTGCTTATCATTAGTTATGGGACAGTTTGATGCCTCAAGATGAGAGTTGTGATGGGCATGACATGGTGATAGGTTCTACAGTTGACAGCTTGATAATATGTGACTTAGAGCAGGAGTTTGGGAGTGATGCTTCAGTGGGTGTTGTTATATATTCTACTCCTTTGGCTATGACATCTCCTGACTTAGCTAGTGATCAGTCACAATGGGTTGTATCACTTGTTCCTGGTGAGCTGTTGACTGAGGTTGGTTTTTTTAATCAACATTATATTGTAGGGTATGTACATCAGTTAGCATTTGATCCTTGTTTTGAGGAGTTGATGGCAAGAAAATTTGGTTTGGGTTCCATTTCTTACTCTTTATCTTGTAATGTCTTTTCACCATCAGCAGTGCATGGGAGTTATGGTTATGAGATAGTGGCTGGTGATTTGCAGAGTTGTGTTGACTGTAGGAGTTTTACAGTGTGTGGATTCTCCATACTTGGTACAGTTTCATTCGAGAGCGTTCACCATTGTTGCAGAGTTGGATTGTACATTCCGTATAGGCCAGTGGGATGCGTTGATGGTATTTACTGTGTTGGTAGTTTGATTTGTCCATTTTACTTGGGTTTTGATGTTCTAAGATTTTGTGTCTCATGGGTTTCTGACTGTGGCAGTGGTGATTTTGGAGTTTGGTTGAGCTGTAATTGTCAGTTTGATTATGGATTCCTCTTGGTCATATTGCAGAGGATATTGCAGGAGCCTGTGTTAATTGGCAGTAGTATAGTTCATGACTACATTTGGGATCCAGGTGGATTGATTGGTTTATTGTTTAGCCATTTCTTGAGGACAAGAAATATTTGGGAGGGGAGGACTTGTCATGTCCCCTTTTCAAATAATTAAAAATAATAATCTTTGCTAAGGCAGGTAGGCCCAAAAAGACGAAGTTTCAGCAAAAGGGGATAATCTTTGGAAGCGAATGGACTAATAAATAAAAATTATTATTAAAATATGTTTTATTAAACCCTCTTGGACGTGAGTTAGGGTTATGCCCTCTTTTAAGGGGTTTGGAGGCATTCTGGGCTCATTCCAGAACTTGGATTTTGCTCATTTCTTTGTTATTCTTCAGAGGCTGCCAAACCTGTGGAGAAGGAGACCCAAGAACGGGAATTTGCAGGTTTCCAGGGAGACCCAAGAATGGGAGTTTTTAGGTTTCCAAGAAGTCTAAGGATGGGAGTTTGAAGCCATTCCATGTGCATGCTCATGCAGAGTTTGCCTTTGTGCTGAACAATGCAGATTTGTGAGTTTTCGGGTGTATTTTTTGTAAGAGTTTGGTGTTTTCGGTTGAGTATTTCATATCAGTTTGGGTTGCTGCTGTATATCAGACTTTTAAATGTTAAAATAGATCTGAAAATATGTATTTGGATATTATTATACTTCTATGATAGATTATTAAGTTTTTGTGGTGATTTCGGGCTATTTTGTGCTATTTTCGGGAGCCCGATGAGCATTGTTTTTGTCCTCCGTTTGGGAGCTATTGTGTGCATGTTATACAGATCTGGAAATGTCATTTTATAGACTGTTATGCTGCTCAAATTTCTGTAAAAATGTCCACTTTCAAATTTATTAATAATAGGTGAAGCTGTGAAGCTTTTGGCACTATTTTCAGCATACCCGATTTGGGGTTTCTTGAGAAATTTGGTGGATCTTTGTGATATTAGTTGTTTGATTTTGAAAATATGATTAGAGGCATGAAATATCATATAAAATCAGAAAAGGGACATTTCAAAGGACCTTAGGCTCATTCATACGATATTCACAAGCTCGTGACTAGACAAGTAATTAAGTTATTTAACCATACAAAGTGGCAAAGTAGTCAAAATGAAGGTTGGCACATGGTCACGACTATCAAAGACTAACCATGGAGTAAGCTAGTGAAGGTGTGATTAAAGGTAGTATAGATAGTTTCACATCATTGCGAACAAAAAATGTTTAGTCAACCCAGTAGCAGTGAAGCAATGATCAAAGGCAACAAGATAGTTCACATCCTCACAACTTGTGAAAGTCAAATCAAGTAAACCATGACAAAGATGCACTCAGGGTATCACAACATCACAAGGGTTACAAGGCAGTTAGTGAAGTTAGTCATGAAGATGCAATCAAAACCTTTTCACAAGGTCGTAGGAGTTAGAGACAGTTAAGGAGAACTGTGAAGCTACGCAAGTCTATGTTTGCATCGTTGCAAGGGTAAACAAGCAGTTAAGAGAATGGGCAACAAAGTTGCACTAAGACATTTTCACACCGTTGCAAGGTAGAGTAAGTAGTCAAGGAAAAGAGGTGCAAATTCGTGACTAGTGTTCACAACATCACACCGATGAAGTAGATAGTTAGAGGATAAGTCACAAAAGTGTTAAGAAGATAGCAAAGTGCAATGTCACAACTTAGAATGCGGTTAAGGAAGAAAGAAGTGCAAAGAGGTGAGAAAGACTTTTTCGCAATGTCATAGCTAGAAAAGTGAAAAGAGGAAAAAGAATACATGGAGAAAGAAGATGGATATGTCAACCAAAAAGCTATTACGAAGTAGAAAGAAGTTCCAAAAATAGAAAAAGGTGGTTGAATGCCAAATCTTGATGATTTGTTGAATAAGATGGCATGGAGATAAAATCTAAAGGGCCTTAGATGGAATGGAAGGGGGGAAAGGTTAGAGAGTTGGAGAATTAGCTCATTTTAGAACCTAGTAGAGAGTTATTTTTCAGTAGATAGAGTTTTCTTGAATGTAATGTGATTTTATGAATTTAATAAAGAAAGTTCAAGCATGTTAATCAGTTTAGTCTATAATTTGTCTTCTGTTGGTAGAGTTTAGTAGAGTATAATTGTGTTGCATAGGAGTAGCTTAATAAATGGATTCTTCTTGATCTCTGTGTTCAGTCAAATGGACTTTTGGATTCAAGAAGAATCCTCTGTACATACGTTATTTTCTTTTATGTATGTGTATGTGGTAGAGCTAGCTCTGAATTCAAGCAAGTCTTAGGCGAGCAAGGCATGTCTCGATTAGGAAACTTGCAGGGAGAGAGAAGAAGTGAGAGGAGAGTGCATGATTGATTTTTATCAGTCATGAGAAGTGGTGATTTGATAGTCTTTTCAATGGGTAGGAAGTCTTGAGAAGGGTAAGAGATTAGTTCCTCGAGTACTAGGGTTAGGTGGTAATCCTAGGGGTTCAATAGCGAGTCTAAGGAGTTCTAGAAGAGAGTAGAACTTAGGGTAGAAGGAAACCTCCCCATCAAGTAGAATTTCTCAAATTAAATGTAATGAACACACTTTACCAATTTAATAGATCAAGAGGATGAGAATGTAGAATAATTATGAAGCTAAAATCTCTCTCTTGATGGCAAGCTCCACTATCAACAATGAAGGAAGATAGATCTTAAAAGGTTGTAGCATGAATATGAAAGATAGGTGATTAAGCTCCCAAATAAACTCCTTGAAGCATCTTGTATACAAGAGATCTCATCTCCAATAGTATTATAAAAGGATCTCCTTGAATGAACTTGAAAATGGCTTGAATGCTTAAACACTTTATCGTTTTAAGACTTAAAGCCCTGAGTGCTTGAGTGTGAATGCTTGATATAAATACTTGATGAAAAATGAGGCAAATGGATGGGATTATAAAGGGCTCAGATTAAAATTTCTCCCATAGGATGAATGAACCTTGAAGTTAACTCCTCAAATCAATCCTAGAATAGGGCATGAGAGGGGGGCCAAAAATGGGTCCCAAGCAGGGACACACTGCATACCTAATTTACCATGTAGGGATACATTGTATCCTTAATTGATTTTCTATGTAGGGATGTATGGTGTCCTTGATTGAGAAAGGATGCAATAAAAACCTAATTAAGTGGGGATGAACAACATCTCTGCTAACCAAGTCCATAATCTCTGGGAATCCCCATGGGTTACATAATAGGTATCTATTTCAGGAAACTAGGTGTTATTTCGAGAAAAGTCAGTTTCGGTGTAGTGAATAGATTTTGAGTGATTGGAGGAAGAGAAGTGAGGACCCAAGTGGTTATATCATACCTTTAATTTTGTGTCATACAATAGGAATACTAAGAAGGATCTATTAGGTCCTTCCCTAATTCCACCTACATGAAATAAGAAGAAAGGAGAGAAGTGCAAATTAAATGCAAGTTTAGTATTAAATCTCACTAAATAGGTGCTAACTCATCATTAAATCAAATGGATTCTAATTTACGATGGTAGATTAAGCCTCCACTTTAGTGAGAGTATGGATTTGATCTAAAATCTTGCTAAAGTAGAGCACAACACATGAGATGATCTTATTACATTCAAAGAGACAAATAATCCATCTAGCCCCCAAGGGATCGAGTCTTTGCTAACTCCAAGATTATACTAAGAGAAAAATATGCGAGTGAGAGAATAAAATGAGGGGTGTAATTAATTATTCAATGAGAAATATACATCTCATTATGAATCGCACAAAAGTAAAAAATAAAAATGTGTTAGTTGTGTAGGTGATTTAGCACATACTTGAATACATTACTTGTGTATAGGATTGAGCATGTTGAATGTGGATGTGTTACCCATATATGAGATTTAGAAAATTGTATTCATCGTCCATAAATGAGATTTATCATATATCTATGTGTACAAAAAGAAAGAGAGACCTAATCTTAAGGATGCTCACTCCCTAAATTAAGGACATGCACGAAGAAACTATTCTTTAGGATTGTGCATAATCCATAAACGGATTCAAAATATGTGTGTAAAAAAAGGGATGAATTATTAATAGATTTGAGGATAACCAAGAAATCATACCTAGCCCCTAAGGCTAAAGTACTTTAAGCCATACCCATAATCCATATTCATTGCTCCATGATTACAAGCAAAAAGGTAAGAAGAGTGTATGCCCCCATGTTAACGTCATTACTATCACTTTAATAGGAGCAATGACATTAAAAAAGTATATGTAAATCCACTTAGAGATGTTTTCACTATGAAATTCCCCTAAGAGAAGAAAAATCAAGGGAAATAATCACATATCATATAGAGAGAAAAAGAGGGATATACTAACTTTGGGGTTAGTATGGTAGCATGATATTATATAAAAATTATATTAGATATGAAATTTCATCATTCCCCAAAGTAAGTATAACTATAACATAGTGGAAGAAAGACACACAAGAGTTATGAAGAAGAGTCTTTTTGGAGTACCATCATGGACACCATAAAGAATTGGTACTAACATGTTGCAAATCCAAGTGGACAAACACAAGGATTGGCAGATTACAACATAAAAAATAAAAATATATAAAAGGATTGAGATACAAATAGAAGAATGATATGAGAATTTGATTCCATTATCTCCTTGTGCCAGTAGAGAAATAAGGGCCATATAAAGAAATCTAAACAAACATATAGAAAACACATCATGGGAAGCACATAACATTAGGTGAACACACACAAAACTATTGTGCTAGAGCACTCACTCAGGTGAATTTCTCTTGTCCCTAATCTTGATATGTAGTATTTAGAGAAGGTGGATAACTTGCAAGAGGAGCAACAACTAACATAATAGGAACAATAGCTAAGTCTGAACAAGGACCCCCTTAAGAGTCACTATGCTCAAGACTAGGTGTGAGTGAAAGTTGTTTAGAAATAATGTTAGGAAAATTAACATCAAGATCAATAATCTTATGCTCATCATCATCTAATGTATGTCCTTCATCAATATTAATAACAATAGAATCCAAAATATGAATAACAAAATTATGCATCTCAATAGTTGATTAACTTCATCCAAAGACACAGGTTGATCAAATGAATGAGAAGAAGAATAAGAAGCATGCAAAGGCCTTAACTCAATTGTGACACTTCTTTCAATGATCACAAGCATGTTTATTGCGCTTAGTTTAGCTAGAAATTAGTTTAGAATAATAATGATCAATAGAAATCGGTTCATTGCCATTGTTAGTTGAGATAACAAGAGGAACAATATCGGGTTGGGAAACAAAAGGAGGAACCACACTAGAAGGATCATTACATGTAGGAGGTGGTAAGCCATTAGAAATGGAAGAATTCGAAGAAATAGGTGTAGAAGGCATAGAAAAAAGACCATGACTAATATTGTTAGTCATACTCAACCCTACAATATTTTGACATTTATGAGCTTGATATGATTGGAAAAGATAATCTAAATTAGAAGGATGTGCAGTATGAATAGAATGCCAAAATAAATCAAGGGTAGCACAATGTTGAGGCCTAGATGGATGATAAAGACTATGATTGATTGTCTTAGTCTCACCATCATGAAGTGATTTAATGCACTAATGAATAGGAGAAAAATTGGCCTACATGGAAGTCAAACAAGGTAAACCAAACTTCACTTGCAATTTATTAGAAGTGGAAATGAAAAAAAGGTACTATTCACCACTTTACCACATAGTTCATGAGGTGGATACATGAAACCACTACAAGTTTGAATCCAAGTATTAATTGAATGATAAAAATCACAGTGTAATCACTTAGAAAACAAATGCTCCTCAATAATAACATTAACCATGGAAGTAGGATCAATAAGACAATCATAAGAAGGATACTTAGAAACCCTAGCAACAATATAGAGAGGACCATTAAGAGCATGAAAAATATTAGAATCAATATAAGAAATGGTGAGGTCTCTAACAAACTTCAGAGTAGGTTTAGGCTTCAGTTGATCATGATATTTATATGGAATATTAGGTTTAGGTTGAGGTACGCGTTCCATAGTGTTAATGGCATGGTAATTCTCTTTCCATTATTTATCATAAGGGATGTTCATATTAGAGGAAGAAGAAGGTTGAGCAATTGTATTAGTAGCATGTTGAGGTAAAGGGTTGGTGTGGATTTGAATATTTTGATTAGGAAATGCCATAGGTTTATTTCCGCTATCATGATTATCAATAGACAGAGAATTAGAATCAATCAAATCTTGAATCTTATGTTTAAAAGTGTAACAATGCTCAATATCATGGCCAAGTTGACGATGATATTAACCAAAGGCTTTGGAATCAAACTATGGAATTGACATGGTAGAAGGAAGAATTGGTCTAACAAGAGGGAGTATAATAATATTAGAAGTTACTAACCTTCTCATAATTAAATGCAAAGACTCAAAGAGAGCATTAAACTTATAGTTCATCCAAAAAATAGAAGAAGAAGCAGTGACTTTTTTGGATGCAAAAGCTACTTGTTCATCTACTATATTTGTGGCTTTATTGATCTTGACATAGTTGCTAGGTTTCTATAATTTGTTGTTATCATGTGAAGAATCACTCTTATTAATGGGTACAAGAGCAATTGGAGTGGTGCTCTCAAACTAGCTCACTTGTAACTGATAATGATGAAGCATTGTATGAAGTTGTGAAAAGGAGGTAAAATTAGTAAGCAAAATCTCATGTCTAACACATATTTTTAAAGATATAAATAAACATATGTTTAATATCAAAATAGGTACATGATAAGAAATATGATCATGAAAATGCTTATATCTACCAATAAAACCTGTCACTTTTTCTTTAGGACCTTGTTTACAATACATCAAATCAGTCAAAGACACTTGAGGACCAATGTTATCCTGAATTTGTTGGATAAAAGTTTTAGCAAGTTTGTGAAAGGAATTAATATAATAAGGTGGCAAAAAAAATACCATTACAAGGCCTTGTCACAAAAAGTATGATAAACAAATGTAGCTAAAATCCTATGATTATGAGCATAATGACTACAAAGAAATTGGTTTTTTTAAAGATGAGTCACATGATTACCCTTACCGTTATAAGTATCAAGGCAATGCATATCAGCTTATTGAGGGGAAATGGTATGAATAATGTCTAAGGAAAAAGGGCTACCTGTATGTGCTAAAATTGGTTAGACACACACGTCAACATGGTCATTTTATGATAGATTCATCCAAGAATGAATATTTGATTATTCATCTTGAATGGTCTAAACATGTCAACCTATTGCCTTCTATCTAATATGGGTTTGAATGATTTATCTCAAAACCAAGAGCTCAATGAGCTTAAGACCTAGTTATAATGAAGGATTTGAAAAGAGTAAATTCATGATTAAGAAATTTTTTTTAGTTTTCCAAATGCAAATAAGATGAAACTAGTCTATATGATATGCAAAGCAAGTACTAATATAGATAATAGAATTTTAATCTAAATGTATGCAATAAAATCTATAAATATAAACAAATAAATAATAATCTATTAGCAATGTGATGTATGATAATCTAGCACGAATTCAAAATATTTTCTTTACTCAAATTGAACATATCAAATGAGAGGTAGAAAGCCTCCTTTTATAAAAACCCAGATAAATGGACAATCAAGATTGAATCAAATGAACGAATGAGATTAATTGAGAGTTGAGGTAGAATAGGAAGTTTCCATTTAGAAAGGATCTTTTGAGAGTTTTTAGGAGTTAACTATTTAGATGAGAATTAGTTAATTGGTTTGTT
This sequence comes from Cupressus sempervirens, assembly GCA_028749045.1. Taxonomy (NCBI): domain Eukaryota; kingdom Viridiplantae; phylum Streptophyta; class Pinopsida; order Cupressales; family Cupressaceae; genus Cupressus; species Cupressus sempervirens. The sequence continues at coordinate 226,781,328 of CM053783.1, read as the reverse complement.
TCTAATTTCAAACTCAAGAGATGATTTATTTCCATTTTAACTTTCTTGGGTTTATCTTTTATCAAGTTGGACGCTTTGTTGTCCTTTTCAAAGGCTACTCACCCTTCTTGATCATGAATTCTTCCATGCGAGCACCTTGTTTGATCATTTTATCAAAGATTGTAGGCCCTTGAAGATGTAGTTTATATTCGAAATTAGGTAGAAGGTTGTCCAGGATGTTCTATTTCTTATTTTTAGGTATCTTGAGAGAGTATTTGGTATACAATTGACACCATCTTTGGAGAAAGTTAAATAATGGATCTCATATTCATTGTTTGAGGTTGCAAAGATCTCTTATGTTAACTGAATGTTGGATGTTGTGAGAATAGTGTTCAATGAACATGTTTGCAATTTTGTCAAAGGTCTTGATTCCAATGGGCAATCTTGAAAACCACTCCATAGCATGTCCACCCAAGCTACATGGGAAAAAGTGCATGAGGTATGTTTGGTCATGCATGAACTCCATGAATATCTCACTAAATTCTCTCAAGTGATCTTGGGAGTTAGAAGTACCTAAGTACTTTCCATATTTTGGAAGTTCAACTCCTTTAGGAAAAGGAGGCATGTAGAGGTCATTGTTAAAAGGAAATAAACAAATGGTGTCCAATGTGAATTGCTTAGCAAGTTTGGCTTTTTCTTTCATCATTTGGAGTATTTTTTCCTACATGACTTGAATTTTTTTGTTTATTTTAGTTGTTCTAGTCTCTTTCTCTTTGATGACAAGGGTTTCTACATCAAAGTTTGAGGGTAGTTTGGCTCCTTCTTTAGTCAGCTTGAGAAAGTATTTCTCTTTTTCTTCATTTAGCAAGATTTCCATAATCTTTTAGAAGCTTATATCTTTACAACATTTTTCAATTTCTTCTAATTTATTTCTTCATTTACCCCATATGCATTTGTGTAGGTATACTTCTACTTTTATTTGCCAATTCTTCTATTTTCATCTCAATTTTCCTATCTTCAATGTTTTCCTTTTTCTTGGTTTCTGTCTGCCATTTTTTTTGTATGCAAGTTCTTAGAGTGTAGAGGTTCAAAATAAGGGTTTCTAAATCTGACTATAGTTTCTAGTAAAACAACATTTGACAAAGGGTCTATTAGTAGGCGACATAGATCATGATGATCTCTCACTAGGTGTAGTAGGCAAAGGAGACCGTTAGGATCCTCCACTATACTTAGACTGTGTATAGAACTTGGAATGACCTCTACCTCAACTCCTACCTCAACCTCTTCCTCTACCTTTTCTAGCTCAATGTAAGGGAAACTTGTTTCCACTTCTAGTTGCAATAATCATAAACCATAACGTGCAATAGGTTTAGGCTATGACCACACTTAGAACTTCTCAAAGGAGATGTAAGTGACAACAAGGGTGATGTACACCAAGGTATGGATAGTCAAAGTAGTGGAAAGAATAGCTGAGAGATTGGCTATAGTGATAGTGAGGTATAAAAACATAGTAGGATGAGTAGGATAGTGTAGTAATCAGACTAGTTTAGATGTGGTTCACAATCATTTAACCAATAAGTTTTTAGGTTTTAGACTGTTGTAGATAGAGAAATGGATAGAAGTTCATCGATAGAGATCAAATTTGATAAGAGTTTTGACAAGATGATAAAAAATAGGATGCATTTTTAAAAAGTTGCAAATAGACTGACATGAGAGAATGCTTCTCCAGGAAACATTTTGATAGGCTCAAGTGAGTAAGTGTAGAGCCCAAGTGAGACAATGTTTTTCTAGGTGAGACTGGACCAATATGATAGTTTGACACATTTTTAGATAGTGATTGGATAAAGGCTCACGTGAGAATATTGAGATTCCCAGGTGAGAGACTATGAAGAGCCATGTGAGTAAACAAAACTACAAGTCCTAAAATATTTACTCATGCAAAATTTGGCACTGGACTAGGTGAGTAAATAATATGATTGACTAGTTTGACTAGTTTTTAGGAAATTTTGATAGATTTTTCATATTGTAGACATATTTATAAGTTTTCAAAGTTTCTAGTTCAGATAGACTTTAGAAATTTGAGATTTGACTAGTTGATAGGTTTTCTCTTAGATTGGTATAAACAAATAGTAGGGATACAAGCTTTAGTCATAATCAATCCAACCAAGGATAAAACAACTCCAAAAGATGGGGGAGTCTTGACAAGATTTGAACAATTTGGAAAATTTTAACTCAAAAAGACACACTTTATCCCTAGAAAAGAAAATTAGTAGAGAAAGAAAAACCTTTGTCTCACAACTTATGTGCATGCATTCACCTCACACATCTATGCCACCCCCTAGAGGGTGCTTGGGTTTTTAGTGTTTTCAAGGACTCAATAAAATATATGTTCAAGGGTTACCCTTAAGGTAGGGTCTAGTGTCATATACCACCTTCAAGAGTCTAGGTGCATACCTATGGTGATGATCTGTAGGAGAGATTCTTCCTCCTCCTTGCACAAAGATTATGCCCCCTTTTGGAGGTGAACTGGGTAGGAAACTAACTACAAAGTGTTTAACAAGCTTCTATTTACATTAATTTTAGTGGCCCAATAAGTGAGGGTTAGGCTTCTCAACTACACTGACATTTCAAAGTGTACACCCCTGGGAAGTAGGGCATAAGAAGTAACACCACTTAGTACAATAGTTAGAGCTTCCTCAAGACATGCGATATTAGGAATTAAGAGGAAGGAATTAATATATGTTGGGAGTCTTTCTCTCTACAAAGGTTCTTTATTATAGTGAGTTGGAATCATTGACGAATGGTGTGTGCTCACTTGGGTCATTCTGAAATGTTGAGTACTCCAAAAGGCTTGCTAAAGGTGACTTGAACATGGTTTGGATTCAAGGGTCCAAGTTTCTAATTCTTCCAAAAGGGAAAAGAGAATACTCCTCTGCCTCTACAACTTACCCAAACATGCTAAATAGATACATCATTGAACTGGCTTATCATCTCAATGCATCTAGATGCTTCTAGGTTTTTGATTTTCCCAAAGTGAAAAGAGCATACTCCCCTCACTAAAAGATTATCCAAGAGACTCACTACCTTCCTTGCCTTTAGAGGGTATTGTCATCCAAAGGGGTCTAGGTTTCTAATTTACTCTTGGGCATCACTTCCAAGTAGTAAAGACTATAATCCCCTATCCATTCGTCTAGAGCTCTGGAGAAGTTCACAAGGCCTAATTCAACTATGTTTAAAAAGCATAAAAACAAACACTTTGTTTGAAGTGGGTTTGAATTTGTCTTCGACAAGCATTCTTCAACATACATCTTGCAATCAAACAATCAACGAGTTTGGATATGTGTCAAGGGAGTCTTCAACATACATCTTATAGGCAACTGGTATGCTATTTTAGAAAATTAGATAAATTAGACAAAAAATACAGTTTAGTAGGATAAAAAAATGATAGAACCAAAAAATATCCAAGCATAAATCAAGTGTACTGATGCTAGAACTTATGTGACACTTTTCTGTTTCCAAGCGAGCAAATGATCTCCTAGGAAAGACAAAAATAAGTCTTGGATGAGAGAATTTAGTTCTTAGGCAAGAGTGTGTTCTATCATGCATGATTTTTCAAATAGCCATGTGAGTCAATAGGAAGCTCGCATGAGGAAAGAACTTCTCAGGTGAGACTTCATAATAGTTTACTAAAAACAAAAAGAAGAATGACAAAAAATATTAGAAATGATGCCAGAAAATTATTATTTTTGGCCCCATAGTGGGCATTAGAAATATATGTGCTAAAATTGGTTAGATACACACTTCAAAATGGTCATTCTATGATAGATTCATCCAAGAATGAACATCTGATTATTCATCTTGAATGGTCTAAACATGCCGACCTTTTGCCATCTATCTAATAGGGGTTTGAGTTGTTTCTCTTAGAACCAAGAGCTAAGTGACCATAAGACTTAGTTAGAATGAAGGATTTGAAAAGAGTAAATCCATGATTAAGAATTTTTTAAAATAGTTTTCCAAATACAAATAAGATGAAACTAGTCTAGACAATATGCAAAGCAAGTATTAATCTAGATAATAGAATTTTAATCTAATTGTATGTAATAAAAATCTATAAATGTGAATAATTAAATAACAATCTATTAGCAATGTGATGCACAATAATCTAGCATGATCAACAATATTTCTTTACTCAAATTGCACATATCAAATTAGAGGTAGAAAGCCTCCTTTTATAGAAACCTAGATAAATCAACAGTCAAGATTGAATCAAATGAATGCTTGAGATTAAGTGAGAGTTGAGTTAGAATAGGAAGTTTCCATTTAGAAAGGATCTTTTTAGAGTTTTTAGGAGTTAACCATTTAGTTGAGAATTAGTTAATTGTCTTGTTTCTAATTTCAAACTCAAGAGACGATTTATTTCCATTTTAACTCAAGAGGGGATTTTGAAGAATATTTGAAGATATTAATTGAATATTTTCTCATTTGTAAATTATTTTATCAATTAATGAATTATTTAAATCCAATAATTGATATATTAAGAAATTAATTTAATAAATCCCCTTTTCATGTGTTTATTGGAAAAAGGAGATTAATTTAATAAAAGTGTTAGGATTCTATATTAAATTAATCAATCAAAGGGTTTAATAGCCAATTTAATTTGATATTTAGGAATTTATTAAGATTTAGTGATTATTCCAGATTAATGATTTTCTAAAATTGATATTCAAATCAAGTAGAGTTAATTATGATCATAAATGCCTAGTGAATTAGGACTTTATGTTGATTGAATAGAGATTGATGTTTTGAGACTAATGCATCGAAATTGGTTTAGGATACCAAGCTGCTAATTTTAGGGTACTACACTAGCCATATCACATGTAGGAACATTGAACTTGGATTGAGTTAAGAATGCAAATTTTTGTTGTAAAGAAGAAATAGTTTGAGAAAGGCAAATGATAGTATAATCATAAGAGGAAATAGTTACCAACAACATATTTGACACACTAGGAAGAGTGTATGAATTAGCTGGAATAGAAGGTGCTACACGTGGATCACTAGGAACCATGATATTAGTAGGAATAAGATTTGTGAAATGTGAGGCCTTACCTCGACCCGTCATGACATGGATATTTTACTTATATTTTGATATTTGAGACCTTGATATTTTGACAAACTTAGATGGACAATGGATTTGTTTATCTATGGATTTTGATACTTTAGTAGTGTTTTACATTGTTATATGCACTAAGACCTGTTATTGTGTAAGAAATGTTTGAACATATATGGATGTAGCTTTATGACATGATATTATTAGACATTGATGCAATGCGAAATGTTAATTTGATTTTGATGATTTCTGATTTATAGATAAATGTTAATTTGATAAATGATGAATTATGACATGTAGATTTTGATGTCTTAACATTTCAAGTGGAATAATTAAAAGACTAGGAAAGGAAATCTAATTCGATTTATGTTGATATGGATATTATTATTATATGCACTTATGTTGTATATGTTTATTTGACTCCTTAGACTACTGATGCTCAAGTTTGATGTGTAGGAAGAGGAACCATGGAAATTTAACGGGGAAACAAGGTATAGACACATGTTAAATGACTTTGCCAAGGTGAATCTTTGTAAGATTTGTAAACCTCATTGTGATGTGTTTATTTTGTAAACATTTGATGTATGTGTGTAGTGTGCATTTCATGAGTAGGTTATGAACATGTCACATGTGTTTTGTAGTGCATTTTGTGTGTGTGTGACTTGACACTTGTATTCGTTATGTGAAATGACATGTTCTTTGATGATGGATCAAGTGACCACCTCATTCTGAGTAAAATGTCTTAATTGGGAAATTTTATTATTGCTAAAATTAGTTAAGAAAACAAGGTTATCACCATGGGAAAATTTGAAATTAAATTACCTAGCATTGGGAGGGCCATAAAGTAACTCTAAGGTGAGTTTGTGACAAAAATAAACCCTACCCATGTTAGTACCTTAAGTGAGGGGGCAAATAATGACCTGTAGGGTGCCTACTTGACCTAGAGACCTCAAAAAAATTGTATTCTTTATTGAATCCGAAAATGAGAGGGATATATAGGGGTATGGCTAAGTTGGAAACTCACTTGGCCACTCTCTATCTTTAGGGACAACAAGGGTTTGTAGAAAAAGGAGCTCTTCTACAACTATCCATTGCCATTTGCTTGGAGTGAGGTTGGTACCTTTGATCCATAGTGTTCATCATTTTGTATGTAGATTGATGTGGTGTTCTTCATTTCATGGTGAATTTTTGGGTGTATTGTAGTTGTGTTTGTGGAAAAAGATCTTGTTTTAGTATTGAATGTGAGAAGTTTTGTGTGAATCTTTCCTTGAATCTTGCTTGTTTTCATGTTATGTGTTTTGTGTAATGGGTGTGAAGCATCACTCACCCTTGGAAGGAAAGAGATGCTTGAGTGAAGGGGTTGGTTGGGCTCACACATGTAGTTGAGGAACACTCCCATGTGTGGAGATGATTGTATATGTTCAATGGAATGTGTTTATCTTGCTTACTTGCATTTTGGGAGGTATAAGGAGGTGTGTGGAAGAGAAGATATTGTATGCCCCAAAAGGGCATGTTGATAATGAGAAGATGTGTATATGGTGAATCATAGCTTTGGAAATCCTCCTCACGGTGAGAGCCCACCTTCACCGTATACTTGATTCATTTGTTGAATCTTTGTGGAAAGCCTTGGGAAGGGATGTGTTGTAATTGTATTGTGTTCAATCTTGTCATACTGTTGTGAATATGCATGGCATGTGAATGTGTAGTTTGCAACCATTTATGCCTTGTTTCCCCAAGCTCAGTGGGTGGCCTCCTTGAGGCCTAGGTTGGGAGGCAAGCTTCCATGGTTTGCCATTTTGTCTCTCTTTGCAGGTATTCCCTTGAAGAGCTTGGAAGCTTGATGTTCATGAAGTTTTTTCCTTGTATAGGAGAAGACTCATTGTTTAAACTCCACTTTTTATGTGAATAAGATTGTATTGTAATAGTGTAGTTATTGTTTTCAATGCATTTGTCCATAGAGAGAGAGAGAGTTTTGAATAGTGTATGTATTCAAATGGATCTTCCATTGTGTGTTGGATATGATGATTCTCTCATTCCATTTCTCCTATGATGTTTTAGCCTTAGCAATACTTGAATTAGAATGTGATGAAAAAGTAGATTGTAATATGATATTCCTGGAAAAGTGAATAGAACATTAGCATATTGGTATATTTACCTCCTCAAATTCCATAATGGTAATTAGTTGCATTAGAGTATAGTGTTATTCTTTGATCTTGTGGTAAAATATACAATTGATTGCTTATGGATTGTAGATAGTTTAGATTTAAATTGAATGTCAAAAAAATGTATGTGAAAATTTGATGTTTCTAAAATTAGAATCAAAGGAATTCATATAATATCCAAGTAGGGTATCTTGCAATGTAGATTTTTTTAAAATGCAATAATTGTTTAAGTTAAGCTAGCTTATTATATTAGAAATCATATTCCATAATGTAATGATAGATTATCACCAATTCAACTCTAACAATCCTAGAGAACACATGGAAGAAACTCAACCAATAAGTTTAACTCATATCAGACCTATAGATGCATTTTCATTCTCTGGAAAATGTATGGACAACAACAAAAAAAAAAATCCCCTTCCAAGATACAGTCAATTAAATATTAATAAAAGAATCCCTTTATTGTATTCTAATAGATATAAGTCCTATCACGAATATAATAAGAAACTCAAATCCTTCCACGAGAAGGTGTCAGGAACATTTAATGGGGGATGGCAGGATGCAAAATTTCAAAAAAAAAAAAAAAAAAAATAATACAACACAAATGGTGGGGGTGGGTCACATCCTCAACTACCCCCCATCTCCTATCGAATTAAAAAGGGAGACAAGATGTTTTAAAAAGAAAAACATAATTTATACACGCATTTCCTAATTAGGACTATTCATCATAAGGCTCCTCAATTTTAGGAGATCACATTAAATGGGAAGGAAAGCTATCCTATCAAACCACTCTTTTATATCACATTACCTTGCATGAGAAAATGTGAGCAGCAAAAATATTAAGGAAATGATGGGTTGGCGGCCATGTAGGTGGAGTGTAAAAAAAAAAAGTTTAATAAATGCATACTCCTTAGCAAGTATGTGATCTGACATTATGAAAAGAGGTAATCATGCTTGTCAATTATATCCCAACTCCTTTCTGCACACGTAAATCAAGCAAGGTGGAGTATGAATGGTAGAGTGGGCACTTATGTTTCCAATAAGAGGAATGTAAGAAGAATTTAGTAAGTTTTAAGTCTTCTCACCACCCACCTTCCTCCTAGGTGCCTAGCATGAGCTAGGAATATATAAAGCATATGTTGTAGATCTTTTCCACCCACGCCTTGTTTTATGTGTATAAGAATTAAGATAGCATTTAGTGGGGTTTAGATTAAAGGTTAATATTATAATAATAGTGTTATAAAATGTGTAGTATATGTGTTATTAGGACATAGAAAGTTAGGGTGTATTTTTGTTTATCTTTTAAATATAAAATGGTTTATGTTTCTTAGGTGTTACTTTATGTTGATTAGATGGAATATTAGGATAGAAAGTTAGGAGTATGAGGAAATCTGATATAGTTATTAAATAATTTTGGGGTTAATTCTAGTATGTATATTATTTAAAAGATAATTTGATTATGGTATAAATTGATCATAGATATTTGAGGGGGTAATAGGCATACTTATACTATATTACTTAGAGATTATTTGTTAAGGATAATTTGTTAGGATAGATAATTGTTTGGTAATTGTTAATATTAGCTATATTTGAAGAAGATTTGATTTGGTGTAAAGTTAGTCGATAATTGGATTGATTGTGACATGCACAAAACTTTCAAATATAGTAGTCTTAATTTAATATTTAATGTCGATAATGTTAGCAATTGAGATAAAAGATGTATAATAGTATGGAAGATATAATTGTTGAAAATAATATTTATAATGAAAATTAAATAGTAATGATAATAATATTTATATAAAGGTAAACCTAATATTAATAGAAACAAAATGATAAATTGGAATCACACCTTTTCGTTTCAAACTTGGGACTTTTACCACCTCCATAAAACAAAATTGGATTTCACTTGTGCATCAGGGTGTCTCACATTGAGTTTAGAAGAATGAGGGAATTAATAACCATTACATCTTATCATAGATGCTTTAGTATCTAGCCACCAAGTGCCCTCCTTGCAATGAATTTAAGATCTAGTTCTGTGTAGGCAAACTTCATTTCATCTTCTCCTAGTTAAGAATAGATTGAGTTCTTACCTTCAGTCCTTCTCAAAAAAATAATAATAAAAAATTGTTGTGTTTTTCTTTGTCAAAATGTGGCATGACATGAAAGGAACACTATTTTATGAAGGCTATGAGATAGATAATGAAGTAGGTGGAATAATCAAAGGAAGAGAAGGAATATGAAGACTCATAATAGGAGGATTGTTTGGTTGAATATATTTAGCTACAATAGGAGGAAGATATGTGGGAATGCTACATATAGGCGTGGAAATAGGCAAGGAAGGTTCAACACTAGTAATAGGTGGAACCATTCCTATATGATATGATTTGAGCCGAAGGTTTAACATGAGAGTAGACAAGGTGTATAAGACCACACAAAAGATTAACACCATGTTCATCATTGATTAAGACCATGTTCATCATTATGGATAACTTATTTAAGAGTGTCAAAATAAAAAATAATATTGTTATCATGATTCTCATGAATAAGTCAATAATACATCTTGTCAATCTTAGTAGAAAGCTTATGAACTTGTTCAAAATAAACTCTTAAAGCCTCATCTTCATCATGAAATGAATGGGAAGATTCATTGTCCATGAAAGCATTAGGATCATAAGGTTCCTAAAAAGAGAATTTTAATATTTTGGATCAAAGGAGGACATAAGTCTATGGATTCTCCTAACACGAATGATATAGGTAGGGCTTAAGGTAATGATGACTCATGCACCAAGCAAGGCAAGAGAAAGATCACATGAAGACAATCTAACCTTAAGATATGAACTAAATCACAAAGCATACGATGTAATGTAATGAAAGTAAATACATACAACATGCAAAGAAATCTATTTAACAAGATAATGCATATCAAAAGAGATCTATTTAACAAGATAAAGCAATCAAATATCAAAATCAAAAGAAGAAATGTCGCTAGTTAGGCTCATAAAAAATTTGTAGGGGAAAATGTAAAGCAAGGAAGTAAACCAAAGTTCATCACATAACCTAACACCTTAAGGGGGAATAAAGGAAATTGATCCTTTCAATTCCAATTCTAAAGTAACTAGACCTAAGAATATTAGTGAAAACCAAGTGATAAAGGAGCACTAATAAAAGAAAAGATATAATGATTATATAATTAAGGAAATGATACAAGATCCTTAAAACCCTAGTGTAGCAAGAGCTATAAAAGACAATAGATTAGAAAGTAAATATGCTAAAATTAAGAAAGTACTTAAATGAATCACCTTGAAAATGAAGAGGAATATTATGTTGGAATATTCAAATATGGAAAGAGCACTTATGAGAGGGGGGGGGGTGAATCATAAGTATCACACTTTAGCCAATAAAACTTTTAACTGAAAGTAAATTGCATGCATGTAAATACATCAAATAAACATGAAACACACATGCATCAATAACTCATAACATTGGAATTTGGTAACCCAGAAACCCTCCAGGAATAAGAAGGTAAAACTGGGGTGAGGATGATACCCACAAAAATTACTGCAGCAATATTGTTCAACCACTTTAGATGGTCTCCCTGTTAAAGGCCTGCCATGTTAAAGGCTTTACACTATGTCAATAGTGACCTAGTTAGAGGATTTCAAACACTTAACATGAAGTGTCACCCTGTTAAAGGATTTAATCACCTAATTAAAGGATTTACAAAATAGCTGTTAAGCTAACCTATCACCATAGGATTTTCATTCTAATACAATTGCTAGAGAGTATTAGGTACAATGAACCTGACTGATTACAATCCCTGATTGCTGAATGCAGACACCTGTTCTGCTTTTTCTGATCTTGATCCTTTTTGTGATCTGATAATCCTCACTTCTGAAAATAGAATTCCTTGTGCACCCTTGTATGTCTTTTCTCCTCTCTTATCATCCCTTTTATAATGAAATTTCATCTTCCTTATAAAGAAATTTGAGAATTTAGGGTTAGGTATGGATCTACGATCCATATTCAATCTTCATTTTCCACTCAATACTTATCTTTTGCTGATTGGTTGCATGCCTTTAGCATTTTTCTTATTGGCTTCATGTAAATTGCATAGGAAAAATAAAAGATTCGATCTCATCATTAAATCCTTCAAGATTTACCTTATGTCGGTTGTAAAAACTGTTTGCATCATAGTTTGTGCAATTACAAACTCTTATGCTGATATACTGAGTTACTCAGCTCGGCACATGCTGCTTCCTAAATAGCTCGGCACCTTAACAAAATTGTATCACTCAGCACCTTATATTACTTGGCACTTGTTAACACTCGACACCTTGTGTTGCTCGGCACTAGATCTTCACTTGGTATCTGATCTTCACTCGGTATCTGATCTTCACTTGGTATCTAATCTTCACTCGGTACCTGTTGTGACTCGGCATGCATGATGTACTTGGCTCCAATGTGGAATATGTTTAAGTGTGTTGGCACTCAAGTGTCAAAAACCATTATGAGGTTAATAATCTCCCCCTTTGATATGAGTGACAAAAAAACTTAATAGACCTTATTTGTACATTTACTAATCTGATTGGTATATACAGAGTTTAAAGAAAACTTGATCAAAATTTGTAACTTACAATCTTACAATATATACCTCAAAAATTTTGTAACTCCCCCTGAGTTGATTGTGCCTTATCTGTATATTAAGCTCCTTCTTTGTATTTATTCTCCTTTTATAACTCCCCCATTAATTTATCTCATAATATATTTATCTCCCCCTATTAATCTGCATCTCCCCCTTTTTGACACTTATGTCAAAGAATGTTTCAGGGTTAAGACCATATTTAGCCAAAAATATGCTGTTTACCTCCATAATCATCCTGAGAGCTGCATCCCAATTGTTCAAAGCAATTTCCAGTGACTTATGTTGGATGGCAGTCTCGACAGCAAGATGAATAAGTCCATCTAATGTAGAAAGATTTGGGTCTTTCTTGAGAACAGTTTCAGCATAGACTTGTTCTTTATGGAGTATCTCTAAATGTGGGGTAATGGAGGACTGGAGTTGTATTAATTTGGCCTTGATATTAGCCTCATCTACTATTAAGATAGCTATTTCTTTATGAGTGTGAAGCGATTGAGCAAAATGCTTCTCACTTTGAGCTGGATCATTCGATAATTGCATGCTTGAAATGTTTAAATTTCTTTCCAAGTTCAATATCTTTTGGCTTGTTTCTTGTGTGAAGTATGAAAAATCACACAAATTTTTGTATAGTGAGAATATGTTCTCAAGTACCTTCTTCACCTTGTCAATAAGTTTTGCCAATTCAACTTGTGAAAGTGTAATTTGTCTTGATATTTTCTCATTCACTTTCCCCTGAAATTTTCTTTTTGACCATTCCATAAGTTTTGCATTTTTTTCTAGGTCTTCATTTGTCACCTGGTCAACAATATCTGTTAATTGCTCTGTGATATGCTTTGACTCATCTGGTGATTGCAAATTGAAGGCATCCATAAAGATGTCCTTGATCTCATAAAGTGTTTGCTTATGTTTATACTCCTTCCTGAGTATCTCCTGTCTTTTCCTTTTATTCAGTGCATCCTACACCTCATTGATTTGATCAATGGTTATTGATTTTGAGTCATAGCTCGGTATGACTATCTCCTCATCTGATTCAGGGTCTCCATAGTGAAGTACCCTTGCAACTCTGGTAGTACTAGATGATAGTACAAATATTTGCAATGGCTGGTGTGAAGGAGTTCCCGAGGTAGGAAAATTTATTAATGTTGGTATTGCCTCCTATTCTTTAGGGGTTTTCACTATTTCCTCCTCCTTCTATCTACCATGATCAATTATTGTAATTTGTGGAAGTGCACCTTGTGTTTGTGTTGTAGGATCAGATGTAATAGTCTGTTCTGTTTGTTCTGTTCCTTTTTCTGCAGCTGCACTTTGCTTCTGTCTTGCAGCATCAATTATGCTTGTTGGTATTTGAAATTGACTACTAGTAGTTGTAATAGAAGGTGGTTATTATGGATTCACCTTATCTTTGACTATATTTTTTGCTAGTTTCTGCAATTCATCTATACTGACCAATACTAGATCTGTACACAATATTGCTTGTTGTGTAGATTGGTCAAGAATTCTTTTAAGATCTTCTGCAGTTAATGGATTGATATTCTGACCAGAAGTATTGAGAACATCAGTAATAGTTATAGTGTCTGCAGGTGAGATGGATGCTTGAGGAGGGCTAGGGGGTGGAAATTGTGTGTCTTGCACACTCTGATCTGGTTGCTGCTCTTGCTCAACTATTGCCATTATGTCCTGTTTTTGTGTCTCTTCCTCCTTTCCATCTTTCTTTTCTTCTTCCCTCTTCTCTTCTTCTCTTTTCTTTTCTTCTTCTTCTTCTCTTTTCTTTTCTTCTTCTTCTTTCCTTTTTCTCCTCTCCTCTATTGGTATAGCAGCCTCTTCCTTGTATTCTTCCTCAAGAAAATCTTCAATCTTTTTGTACAAATTCTTCCATGATTTCATTGTTCTTTGAACAATCTCTTCCATTCTGTTTTGAAGTATGAAGAATGCCCTGTATTTAGGTGTAAACCTATTATTATGCCTTTTGAGTGCCTTCCTAACTTGTTCCCTGGTCAAATCTGGCAATACACTGGCTAGGGTTGATTCCCTCATCTCCTTCTCCATTTTAAAGCAAAAATGCCATCTGTCTTCTACAATTTTTGATAGTTCTTTTGGCAATTGTCCATCTAGTTCAAGTGGAGTGTACTTGAACTGTGCCATCATTCCATAAACTATTTCTTCTATTTTATTCTGTTCTTCTTTTTTAAATTTACTAAAATCAACTTTATTTAAATTAATCAAGTCACCATTTCCAATCTTTTTACATAAGGTATCAACTGATGAATTGCTTACCTTTTCAGATTGATCTTCTTCATCAGTGTCAGGTTGAGCCACATACCTTCTTCTTTTCCTTGGCTCTTCCTATGATTCCTTGACTTGTTTCTTCTTGGTAACTTCCTCTTTAGCCTTTTGAGTGGAGGCCCTTGTTGATGCTCGTGTTGTTGGCTTTTGAGGTGATGGCATGGCAGCTTTCTTTGATCTGGGCTTAGTTGAAGGCTGTTTTGTTGCCTTTCTCTTCTTTGGCTCAGCTTGAATTGGTGCTTCCTTGGCTTCTTATTCCTCTGCACCTTCCTCCTTGTCTTCTCCAAGACCTTGAGTTAGTTCCATTGGCCCTTGTTCTTGCTCATCTTCATCATCACTGCCATCTTCTTCTTCTTCTGCCTCAGCCTCAATTTCTTTGCCAAACTTCTTCTTAATCTTCTTTATTAATTTGTCTTTCTTCTTCAATGTGGAAGCAATTTTTAATTCCATATTTATCTTTGATCTTACCACGTCATAAGTGCCAAAATGTGGAGCACTTTTATCTGCTTCTTCTGCCAATAATGCAGTTATTGCTGCAGATGCCTCATCAATATTGATTTCGTATCCAAATGGCCTTAGCCATCTTACCCTTGGTATTACTACTTGAATATAGGTAAAATCTATGTCAACTAAGAAACATATATCATTAGTATATTTTTCCACTAAGGAAGTTGGTATCCTTGATCTTTGCTTCATGGATTTCTTGAAATCCTCAAAATAGCTTGTCATCAAGGTATCAAAATTTTCTCCCATTTGTTCTATATATTCATTAATTTGACCAATGATGGTTCTGTCATTCCTCCATGCTACTTTTCCAAAAGAAGGAAATTCATTCTGAACATAAAAGAATATGCAAACTAGGATTGCTCCAAATTTGCATTGTGTGCCCTTTGTTCTTCTTATGGCAGCTAGGTTTTCATTGATCTGTTGCAGTTGCAGTTTTGCAAGATCATAAGTTTGATCCTTCTTCACCAATTTGTAGCCTACATCTACTGCAATGCATGGTACACTGTTGAGTCTACTGGATTGATAGAATTTATGGGCGATGACTCTAACAACAAACTCAACTAGAGGATCCTGTATGGTATGATTTGTCATTCCTCTTTTGTTCCACTGTGCAATAGTATTCTTTTCAATGACCTCCTTTGATTCACTTCTCAGGGTTTTGTACCAATCTAGGGTTGGGTATCCTATTACTCTATGTATAATTTCTTTTGTCAATTTAATGGGAATATCTTCTAACCACAAGTTTCCACCATGAATTCTGCTCAATACAAGTCTAACCCATTCTGTTTTGAATACGGTAGGAAAACTTAAAACTTGGGTCAAACACTTTCTTTCTATGATTTTAATTTTTTTTTTTCAAGACTCCATCTACACACAGTTTATCATATGCTTGTCTAATTTCCATGTCTCCTAGAGCTCCTATCTTGCAGTTGTAACATTTCCTCACATCTTGAACCATTACAACTTTTGGGGGAATGTGGGAGAGAGCTCCGGCTGGGTCATTTTTGTAGGAAACTTTAGGAATAGGAAAAAAATAAGGTTGCTTGACCTCATTTGAAAGTAACTGAACTTCAAATGACTCTTTTTCCTAGGTTTTCTTCGAACTTGATGCCATTTATGCAAACTAGGGTTTTCTCAACAAAAGGATATGAAACTACGTAGCTCGACACAAATGAAAATACCTTAAGATCGATGAAAAACATCTTGAATGAGGTTGCAATCTGCTTGAAACGCTGGATTCTTGTTATGAAGTCGCTCAACTCTCTTTCTTCTCCTTTGCTTCTTGATCGCGATGAGAAAAATTGATTGAAATCGCGATAATATACCCTAATTTCATTGCATTAAATGTTCAACTGACAACTCAACTTCTGAATAAATTTAGCCTAACTCGGCTTCCACTATATTTTACTTTACTCAGCTTGCACTATATTTCACTTTACTCGGCTTCCATTGGAGTTATCTAACTCGACATCGGTTATCAGCTCGGTCGCTGTTGGGAGCTCGACATCTGTTTTAACTCAACATCCAAAGATAGCTCGGCAACAACATTTAGATTTTGTCTTGACATCTTGTTTCATGTAGATTTATACCTTGCTTATCTTATTTGTCTTGGGACTGATGTGTGATATAGCTTTGTGTATCAGTCCTGTGTACTTCTCATGCTTAGTTTGATGAAGTGTGATCACTTGACCCATTGGGTGAAGTGATCTCTCCACTTGATGTGTTGCACTCATCTTTCTTTTTCCAAGTTTTATTCATTTGCCCCCTTATCTTTTCGACATCAATCTTTTGTTTTCCTTTGTTTTCTTCAGTTTTGGGTGCCTTTGATCTTGTAGGACAGTTTTTGCTAATATGACCAAATTTCAAACAACTGAAACATGTAGTTTGATTCAACCATCTTTTGTAGTTCCCTTTGAAATGTGTTCTTATGCAGTTCTATGGTATATGTCCATATTCTTGGCAATAGTGACAACTGTACCTGGTGTTGTAATCCAAATGATAATGACTTTCATTTCCTTCTGTTTTTGCTGGTTGATTTGATGTCCACATAGGTTGTGATCTGCATTCAAATGCCCTATGTCCATACTTTTTGCAATTATAACAATGTCCATCAAATCTCTAAGTCCTTGTGACATTGGATCTACAATTTTGTGTCATATTTCCTTGCATATTACACTTGTGACAAAAACTTTTGGGTATGTTTGATTGATTGAATCTTCTACTCCTGCACACATTAGCTGTATGCCCCTTCTTATTACAGTAATGACAAGTGGGTTTTGAATTCTTACCTTTGTCACTTATTTGTTCAACACTTTTTGATGATTCCCCAACTTCAGTGCTATTGTATCCTAGTCCTAATGTATCATGGGAAGATTTTGGGGATTTCAGCAACTGTTCAAAATACTTGATGGCTTCACTTGATTTATTGAGATTCTCTGCTACCTCTCTTTCTCTGTTCAATTCATTCTGCATCTTCAAACTAGAGATCTCAATATCTTTTACATTGAGTTCATGATGAAGATTCATCATTTGAGCAAGTGTATCCATCTGCATGTTTGAGATCCTTGTCAATTCAGTACATTTTTCTTCAAGTCTGTTTGCAAGATTTCTTTTGTCATTTTCCATCACGACCTTGTCATCAACTACTCTTTTCTTTTGATCAATAATTTCACATATCATAATGGCTTGTGATTCATGTTCTATCTTGAGAGATCTTATCTCCTCTGCTTGAATTTTGTTTTTCTCCATCAGTTTTGCTATTGCTGCATCTAACTCTTTAGTGTCTCCACTGAAAAATATGTTGGTGGTATCAATCTCCTTGTAGTGTATATCATTTTCAGCTATTGCTAGATCCTTCCTTTTTTAAAACTAGTTTCTCAACTTATTTTTGAATTCCTCTAAGCTATGCAGAGCAAGTTGCACATCTATCACCTGATTTTCAATGATCTTTCCAAGTTTGAAGGCTTCCATCTTTAGATCTTTTCCTCCAAGCTGTTAGGCTTTTCCTTATGAGAACCTGGATTTTCTCTGATACCAATTGTTGGAATATTCAAATATGGAAAGAGCACTTATGAGAGGGGGGGGGGGGGGGGGTGTGAATCATAAGTATCACACTTTAGCCAATAAAACTTTTAACTGAAAGTAAATTGCATGCATGTAAATACATCAAATAAACATGAAACACACATGCATCAATAACTCATAACACTGGAATTTGGTAACCCAGAAACCCTCCAAGAATAAGAAGGTAAAACTAGGGTGGGGATGATACCCACAAAAATTACTTGAGCAATATTGTTCAACCACTTCTAATGGTCTACCCTGTTAAAGGCCTGCCCTGTTAAAGGCTTTACACTATGTCAATAGTGACCTGGTTAGAGGATTTCAAACACTTAACATGAAGTGTCACCCTGTTAAAGGATTTAATCACCTAATTAAAGGATTTACAAAATAACTGTTAAGCTAACCTATCACCATAGGATTTTCATTCTAATACAATTGCTAGAGAGTATTAGGTACAATGAACCTGACTGATTACAATCCCTGATTGTTGAATGTAGGCACTTGTTCTGCTTTTTTTGATCTTGATCCTTTTTGTGATCTGATAATCCTCGCTTCTGAAAATAGAATTCCTTGTGCACCCTTGTATGTCTTTTCTCCTATCTTATCATCCCTTTTATAATGAAATTTCGTCTTCCTTATAAAGACATTTGAGAATTTAGGGTTAGGTATGGATCTACGATCCATATTCAATCTTCATTTTCTGCTCAATACTTATCTTTTGCTGATTGGTTGCATGCCTTTAGAATTTTTCTTATTGGCTATATGTACATTGCATAGGAAAAATAAAAGATTCGATCTCATCATTAAATCCTTCGAGATTGACCTTATGTCGGTTGTAAAAACTGTTTGCATCATAGTTTGTGCAATTACAAACTCTTATGTTGATATACTGAGTTACTCAGCTCGGCACATCCTGTTTCTTGAATAGCTCGACACCTTAACAAAACTGTATCACTCGGCACCTTATATTACTCGACACTTGTTAACACTCGACACCTTGTGTTGCTCAGCACTAATACTTCATTCGGTATTTGATCTTCACTTAGTATCTGATCTTCACTCGGTACCTATTGTGACTTGGCATGCATGATGTACTCAACTCCAATGTGGAATATGTTTAAGTGTGTTTGCACTCAAGTGTCAAAAACCATTATGAGGTTAACATATTAGATATGATTTTCTAATGTTCGTGTAACTCTAATCGGTGAACAATCAAAGCCTCAACTTGAAATTAAAAAATATCTAAAACCTCAAAATCTTGGTTGTTTGACAGGGTTGACTTTCAACAACAAGGATGAAATGTGTCCTGCTCAACAATCTCTAAATGTGAAATAATTTTTGAATCTTCAAAGTTTGATGAAAAAGGTATTTGAATCTGGAAGTTTCTTTTTCATTTGAAGATCTACAACTTGCAATAAAAATGGTTTTATTTTTTTGATGGGGATTCACCTTGGTCAAACCCTAGTTTAAGAATTAACCTAGAAACTAAAATAACTGAAATGCTAGAAATATAAAGTAAATGCAAAAATTCACCTTATACTAGTAGGATTTCTCAAATTAAATATAGTGACCTCACTCTACCAATTAAATGGATCAAGAGGATGAGAATCCAGAAGAAGTATGAATGTAGAAGCCCTCTCTTGATGACAAGATCTACTATCAACAATGAAGAAAGCTACATCTTGAAAGGTTGAAACACAAACATTAATAATAGGAGATGAAGCCCCAAAATGAACTCCTTGAAGCTCTTTAAAATCACCTTGAATGCAAGAGATCTCCTTTCCAATGGCTTACAAAACAATCTCCTTGAATGCACTTGAAAATGACTTGAATGCTTGAACACTTGAATATTTGAAGACTTGAAGGGTTTAGTTCTTGAGTGTAAATGCTTGATATGAATAATCAATGCAAAATGAGGCAAATTGATGGGATTATAAAGGTATAAAAATAAAATTTCTCCCACAAGCTGACTAAACTTTGAAATTAACATCTCAGGCTAATCCTAGAATAGGGCCCACTAGGTGGACCAAAATTGAGTCCCAAGCAGGGATACATTGCATCCTTGATTGTCCACGTAGGTACATAACACATCCCTATTAACCAGGTTCCATAATAGCTAGGAATCACTAAGGTCCGATAATAGGTCTCAATTATGGGAAATCAAGTGCCAATTTTTAGGAAGGTAAGTTTTGGTGCAAAAAATGGATTTTGAGTAATTAGAGGATGACAAGGGAGGACCCAAGTGATTCGATCCTACCTTAAGTTTTGAACCATGAAATAAAAATACTAAGGAGGATCTATTTGGTCCTACTCTAATTCCTCCTAGAATAAATGAGAATAAATGAGAAGAAAGTGGGGGATCACAAAATTAAATGAAAGTGTAATATTAATTCTCACTAAATAGGTACTAAATTATAATTAAATTGAAGCTCTTCCAATTTAAGAGTGTAAAACTAAATTTAAATTAGGGTTAGGTAGATTGGCACTATGTTCTAATTTAATTGATAGCACAGTTGGAGGAAGTTGTATTATCGTTTCACTCCATATCGATGCAAAATATTTCTCCACTTCCTCAAACTTCCTAGTCTAAGAAAACTCATTTGCATCATTTTCCAAACCTTTTGTGGCCACAAACAATTGTTTTCAACATCCTACTCTAAAATACAATGTTTAGAGGGAAAAAAAACAACCCCACTCAAAATTTTTTCTTCCCTTTCAATATCAGATGTGATTTCTCTAATAAAATTATCATCTCTATCAATTATGAGTAAGGAAAAATTCCCACCAAATGATATATGTTAACCTACACTTTCTTGTTGTGGTACCAAAATTTTATGTCAATAATCTTTGATTGTATTGTACACTCACATTGTTTTTGATAGGTAATTGGCTAAACTCTATATTATTTATTATTTATTCATCATTGATTATGATTAATTATTATGTGTTAAGTTTGAGTAGATTTGAACCTAAGACCTCCTAGATGAGAGGTTCACAATTTACCATTGTGTTGTGGGTTCTTGCCTTATTGTAGACCCACATTTTAATTCATATTTTCTTGTTGAGTTATATGCTCATCAATCTAAAGCTACCATTTTTTTCCCACAAAATATGAATGAGAAGATATCATAGAATATGGTTCAAAATTAAAAACTAGAGTCCACTATCTCTCAAATAAAAAAAGGAAACCATCTCTAGACCTAATATGTCTCCAACCAAAATCTCCCAAAGTAATTCCACTTTCTCAACATCACATAGGGAATTTATTTCATGGGCACTCTCGTAACCTTGTATAGGGAATTCATTTTTAGGTCACTCAAAATCATGGATTTCTCAATGGTTTCTACTATCATAGCTTGTGTGAGGGTAGCTCATCTATTTATTTTATGTTAAATGCTTATTCTTTGCAAGGCACTAATATCTACAATCTAGTTTATGTAAGCCTTGGTTATTTCTTTGGCATATAATCAAATCCATTCCATAGTCATGCTCATTATGAGTGTATTTTCAGTTTTATTGTACTTATCCTTTTTCTAATATAAATGAGACATCAATAACAATACATCCTTGCTTGTATAGTAATGGGTATAAATAATATCACACACAAAATGAGCCTCTTTATAGGTAAACAATCTAGTTTGATAGATAGTTACTAGGTAATTGATTTGATAATTTTAAATCCTTATTCTTGCATTCAACCCTTTGACATTTTGTATTTTGTAACAATTCATAGATATTCATTGCAAAATATAATCTTTGGATAAGTGCACGGTATAGGAGCAACTTGGGTGCAAGGACAATCTTGTATTAGCCAAAAATATTATCTAGTTTGTCAATAAAGGTTATCTTAGTGCATAGTTGCTATTTATGGAATCTTACTAGTTTTGGTAAGTTGGTAGTTCAAGCTCAGAATATTATAAATTCCTCATTGGAGGTTTACCTTGGATATATCAATCTACTAGTAAATTTTCATTGCAAGATCAAGTCTACTTTTGAAGATATTGATTTTTTTGATATTGGCAGTAGGGTACATAAACTTTGAGTTCATATTTGAAGGCTTTAGAGAATCCAAAAGGGGGATCACTTGAATAGTGAAAGATCTAGTCAAAACGCCATTGTTAATTCCATATAACATTGAAAGGAGGGGGGAGGAGGGTGAATCAATAAATTCAAAAATCTAAATACTTTCACCACAAAATTCCACAAGATATAACATGCACTAAAGTAGAAATAAAGTAATTCAAGCATCTATTGAGATTATGTATGTTTCACATATTGCATAATATATTTTTATATTATATTATTTATTTTATTATGTACTATTGTACCTCGGAGCACCTAGATGGATGTGAAACATGTATAGATTCCCATGGAATATTCTTGATGAGTTGTATTGTAACATTGTGATAATATTTGATGAAATTTTGTAATATTAGGGAAAAATTAAATATCCAATATTAAATGTGGGTTGATAGGGGGTTGGTAGCACACTATTTTAGCACATAGTTTATGCAATATCACTTCGTGGCTTTGTGAGAGCTTACTTCTATAAAAGCAACCACAAGGGTAGTTGTTGGTGAGAGACATGTTAGCTAAGGTAGTATTTGTGGAGAATGGAAGCATGACATGATATATGGATTCATACTTGTTCATATGGATTGCTTGGTTGTGGCTATTTCTTTGAAGGCTTCCATGTGTAATCACTCAAAAATGATCATCTAGACTATAAGCCCCCTTTCTAGAATTTTTTATTAATTGCTCATCTTTGATCAAATCCTCAAAAATCTATTTATTTGATTACAACATATGGTTTGACCACTTTATCCTAAGTTTCCTATTTAATTAAAAGAATTTTCTTCCTTTTAATTAAATAAAGTCCCCACTTCCTACTTATCTTAAAGTGTTATTCCCATTTAAAAAAGAAAAGAAAAGGCTTTTTGTCTCACATGAGGGGTACACTTTCCAAGGTGGGTAGAATCTTCATTCTCCTCCACACATCTCTCACCTTTTTGAACTCCACCATTAATATTGATTAGGTGAGATGCTTGTGCATATGGATCACTCAGAATGCATCATCCACCCTTGATCAAGCCTCTTGGATTTCCATCTCAGCTGTCCATTTTTATTTAATAAAGAGGACTCTCTCCCCATTCTCATATCTTTTGTTGTAATGTCCTACCCAAAGATCCTTGGAATAAGGGTAAATATAAGCCAAGATAATTTTTTTATAAAAATAGTATGGATGCACATGACATACAACATACAAGGATCACAAAGATCACAATAGAAGATCCAAACACCAATAGTTCTCCAAATGCCACTATTGACCAAAATGACTAACCACAGAAGGACGTAAATGATTTCAAATCTAAAATAGTTTGAAATAAAAATGTAGTTCCAAGGTATTCAAGAACACCATAGAGGGTAGCCAAAACACCTCCAGGAAACTTCCAGTCAATCCAAAAAGTGCCCTCTGTCCACCCAGATAGGTTTTTCCAAAGACCTAGATGATACTTTCATGTAGCACTATGTGATACTTTCCACTATCATACGACCTTTCTAAAGAAGGTGTACGATACTTTTAGGGTCTGGTTGACACTTCTATTGAAGTCATGCAATACTTCATAAGTATTGTACAACTTTTTATCGATGGGTGTGCAATGCTTTCTAGTATCATACAACATTTCTCCTTAAGATGTGTGATACTTTCTAGTATTGCACGATATTTCTTCTTTGGGCGTGCGACATTTTATAAGTGTCACCCAGTGTTGGAACACGACTGCTAGAACAAGCAAGAACACTCCAATGAGCATTCAGAAAGGTACAAGAAGAGATAGAACCTCTGCACCAGGGAGTACCAGATCCACATATCGAGGTATAGACACTTGAACATTAAACTGCAAGACAAAAACTACATTTAATCATCTAACATAGTAGTGAAGGGAAAGAACTAAAAGCAACATCAAAATGTACTGAAATAACAAGCTAAGAGCGTGGTTCCTCCCAATTGTTATAGCATCATCAAACCTCGAAGGTCCTAGCCATCCCCTGCATGTAACATCCCAAACTACCAACTAGATAGTCAGAGCTATCTTATAAGGATGTCACTACTAAAGCATAATAACATCATAAGAATAGGAAATCTAACATGCTAAACCAAAAGCAATAGATACTCCAACTAAGTAGATACCATCATCTAATCATATGCTAAACATCATAATAAGGTAATGTGTCAATAAACTAACATCATCTAAACATGATAGACAAGCATTCTAATGAAAGCATAAATCACAAGAAAGCATACTCTGGAACCTGAAGTACCAAGTGAAAACAACCAACAAAAATTGCACTAGGACAATAGAACATCTTTGTACATTGGTCCTCAACAATGGTATAGGTAGCTATGCCTCTTAACCACATGAAACCAGTAGGTCCACTCCTGCCATGTTGATGGAGATAATGATCCAACCACAAACAAACATAAAGAAAACATCCATGGCTAACACTCACGCCAGACATAAATGATGACTGAAACCAAGATCATGAGACAATGTAAGTACTACAGGTCTTAGTTAGACACTCAATGGGAAAATATGTAGGGGCTTGCTGCATGGAGAGTCACTTGGCATCGAAAAGCCCAAGCTTAGATTGTGTGGACTCACTCCCCAACTGAAGGATCCCACACTCACATTTTATTATCTTAAGTTTTATTACCACCCATTGTTTTATTTAATTATCACTTACTTAAAAATTCTACATGCCAAACCTTAGGAATGGTCATCAAGCTATGAAAAATGAAGCCCCCTCTATGAAAAGCTACCCTACCCTACCCATGCTCATCCAACAATGAGTGCTTGTAGGCATGCATATTCCCAACCCAACCCTAGATGGT
Organism: Cupressus sempervirens; assembly: GCA_028749045.1. Lineage (NCBI taxonomy): Eukaryota > Viridiplantae > Streptophyta > Pinopsida > Cupressales > Cupressaceae > Cupressus > Cupressus sempervirens. Next base: position 226,756,696 of record CM053783.1, on the reverse strand, counting down.
TTTACTTGCTGAAAACTACAGAATATTGGGCCTCACAAGTCACTTGACAAATGTACGCGCATGTACTTATGTGTGGCACACCACCATCCCGAAGATCATAACATAAGGATTGGATGAGAACACAAGCAAAATGTCACTCAAGTGAAAACAAAAAAGTCCAACAAGGTTTGACTGACATCCAAATGGATGATCAGGTCTATGACCAACATCATACCAAGAAAACTTGAGAAAATAGGGTGGAACGCAAAATGAGGTAAAAACCCCAAATTGGAAAACTTTGAAATAAAAACTCATTTGGTCTTAGGACATAAAAGCCTCAAAAATCCAATAAAATATGGGTTTGAATACCATAAGAAAAAATGACTAGCATAATGGTGCAAAACCCCAAAATCTCATCCCAAAAACTAGGAAAATGTTCATACTCGACCAACCAGGTAGAACCAACAAACAAAAATGGAGAGGAACACTAGTTCTTAGCTTCTAAACAAACAACTACTTGAAAAAAAACTAGAAACAAAGGTGACATATGAAAACAAGAGAGCACTACCTTATAGCCAAAAGGGCTAAAATAGAGAACAACTAGGTAAAATAAATAATTTGCTGATACGACCAAAAATGAAAGAAAAGCAAGGTCTCCCCAAGTTGGATCCAACGAGTCCGTCCTTGCGAAGATCCCATGCCCATAGCTCTTACAAAGAACATAAAACCAATCTTTCATAAAATAATTTCAGAAAAAGCTCTTAGTTTTCCAAATTGCGAAAGTGAGAAGTGAGGAACTAAATTCCTCTTTCAATACTTATTCACTTTTTTAATTGATTAGGGTAAATAGCTAGTTAGACCAGCTAGACTTTGAATTGACCCAATAAAAAAAAAGCTATTCCAAGTAATTGGAATTCATCTATGGAAAAGCTGCTAGAAATCAAAAATACATAGACACTTTCACAGGTCTAGTCACATAATGCAAATGAGTCCGGATTTAACAAATTACCAGAGGGTTTAATTTAAACATTTTAAAGAGATATGTCGACCATACATGGATGACATTAGTAAAATGAATAGCTGAATCATTAACTCCATGTATCACTGCCAGGGATATAAATCCTGCACACTAAAACACATGATCAAGTGCAATTTCATATAATATCATAGTCAAAGCAATAAATGCATTAAATACCTAATTTAACCATTTACTCAATTATACTGATTTAATCCATTTACATCACTCAAATTCACATAAAACATAATGAAGCAAGAATGAAGTAAATATCCATAGCATAAAATCCATCACGAAATAGAATCAAAGATATGTCCAAATACCAGATAACTAGATATCTTTATAGACCTACTGTCGTCTCAAAATGACATCAACATGCAAATATGATAAACTGAACAACATAGTAGTATAGAATTTATGATACTGAAATCAAAGTATAACATCTGACCCTTATGTCATCTCAAATGAAACATAACAAGAGTATCAAGTGCCTCTCAAATCAAAATAAAACAAGGTTAAGACTGGAAACACAAGAGGCACTAGATTTTTGTTCATACTAATGTCATGCTACATGATTTCTAGGTGCTTTGGAACTTTTGAAGATTTGTAGAATTTGCATTCTCATATTTGCACACTTATTCTAGCTTCTACATACTTCCATCATGGCTTACTTGCATGTAGCTTAGATTTTCTTTATGCTCTACCTTAGCTTACATAGATTAAGTAGGAAGGTTTTGTAATACTCTCATTTTACTAGTTTAGATTGCATCTTGCATTTCATTTTAGTTTAGCTTCCATTCCATTGCATTCTCATTGTGATTCTTGGATGCTAGTACTCTTTCTCTCATCTTTGAATCTTTTGTTCTATGGTGCACCTTGCAATATTTTCATAGCTAGGTTCATTTGAGAGCCACCATACTATCATTATTCACCTTTGCATGTTATAGATATAGAGATATAAGATGCCTCTTGAAATTCTCTCTTTCATGGGCATTCTTGATAATGTTTTATAAAAGTGTGACACATTTTTAGCACACACCATGGTTGTATTGCAATGGTATTTTGATGAATAATACATGATGATGGATGCTTTTGGAGGTTGGGTTTTCTCCTTACTAAGGGTTTACTAGAGTATATTTTGTGCCACAATTTATAAGTATGTTGTCTATTCTCTTGCATGTAGATTCTATGTGTTTATTTGTTTGAGTTCTATTACCAGTTACATAGAAATAATGATATTTTTGGTTATAAGTTTCCTTACAAGTGGTAATAGAGATAGAGTTTTGTTGTTGTAACCCTTGATTGAATCCATGAGAATACATTAAAGAATGAAAGAAAGGGAAAAATATATGGGTTTGTAGGTTGTCATGTATATCTAAGGGTTTTGAGTTTACTATTATGATAGGATGTTAGTAGATTTTGGGCATATAAAATTGTTGGTCAAAAGGGTTTATTGGTTGTTTCATTTAAATGAGGGTTTTAAGGGAGATATTTCATAAATGACTTCGTGGGAAAAAAATAGACCTCACCATTGGTTCTGGATTGGCCTTTTGATAAATTTTGATATATAATTTGTCCTTGTTTGTCCATGTGAAAAAATACAAAGCTTTTTAGCTATAGGTCATGGCGACCATCAAATTTAATTCCATTAATTTTTTTTGTCATTAAAAAAAAAAATCACTTTGAAAGTGGTTTATATAAGTAAATAGGTTGTCTTGTTTGAACATCCATAACTTTTACTCGAGGTGTTGTACTTCACACTTCTTATAGTCGTTAAAAAGCTAATTTAGAGAGCTAGACAATGGTATAGGTTTAATTATAGAATTTTGACATTTTATCATGTTTTATGAGCCCAAAATTTATATGTTGTTTATTTCATAGTTTTGGACATAACTTGAGCATACATAGTTTTTGGACTTCAAATAGTCAACAAAAGCTCTTGGAGAGCTCTACATATTGGTTTAGATTAGGTGCAAGTTTGACATGGTTTATTTGATGATATATTAACTTGAGCTATTTATGGATTGCATTGACTATGGTGACATTGTGAGTCTATAACATGGTGTGTGTTTCGGAGATTCAAAATTTTATGTCAATAAATACTCAACTTGTATTTTAGATTGGTCTCTTGTTCACATGGGTATCAGTGTTTGATTTGGATATCTATGATGAATTGTTTGGCCTACAAGTTGTATAGTGTTGCAAGTGGTCTATACTTATAGGTTCATTTATGACTTGGATATGGATTTTATTTTCCCATTGATCTTTAATTATTGATGCATATTTAGATTGGTGGCTTGGATTTGAGTTATTTATACCCTTAGTCACATGATTTGTTGATTTTTCTTCATGTAGAAGGGATGTGATTGTTGAAAATATAAGAGGAGTCACTGAGAGGGGAGAGGTGAATTAGTTACTAAAAAAATAAATCTCAAATCCCTTAGATGTCAATACAAAATGCAAATAGATAACTGAATACTACTGAAGCTCGCTAAAAACATAGAATGTTGTAACTCGATAATAACTAGATTAGCTCGGTAAATGATTAATATATAAACTATTAGATGTTATCTGTGATTACCATTACTTTAAATTAGTTGCAAACACATAAAAAAATAGCATGAACACATTTTGACACTAGAATTTAACGTGGAAATCCAATTTGAGAAAAACCACCAATAGCAACTAATTATTGATTTTCACTCTTCTGAAGTGAGCCCTATTAGGAGCCAACCCTGTTAAAGGTTAAAAACACGTTGTTAGGTGTGACCCTATTAAAGGATTTAATCACCCTATTAGAAGTGGCCTTGTTAGAGGTCTTGAGAACAATTCAAACGAATTGTCACCGTGTTAGAGGATTTGCAAATAACTGTTAAGCCAACTCTGTTAAGAGATTTAGATCACTGCTACAATGGTTAGAGAGTAATAATGAGATGACCTGATTTGACTTCAACCAATTTTCTAATTTTAGATCTCTGTTCTGGCTTGTACTTGATCCTTTCTGATTGGATATGACTTTGCTGCACCATATTCTACTTATCCTTCAAATTTGCTTCCTTTGCACATCAATAGATTTTTAATCATCACAATTCACACATTTTCTTACACTTCCACTTGCATGCTTTGAAATCAAATCTTAACCTTATACTTATATCTTCCACTTTGTCAAGTCGGCTCAAATGCAACTTAGAATAATCAATATTCATCACCTTAGTCAGCTGTAATCAATAGATAAGTCAATTAAGCTTAATACAACAAAATAAGAAAATCCTTCGTTAGCCAACCTTGCTCGGTAGAAACTAAATCTGAAATGATTTCCTTTGTTAGCCAAAAGAGCTTGGTTAACACTGCAAACTAATGAAAATAATTTGGAAACCGAGTGAGCTCGGTTAGCACTGGTTCCATCCAATTTTCCTTCATTACTCGAGTGAGCTCGGTTAACACTCACTTTCTAGAACATTTTCGTTGATGCCTGAGTGAACTCGGTAGACACTACCTTCTGAACTAGTCAAACACAGGAACACCTAGTAGACACTGAGAACTATCTTCACTGCCTAAGTGAGCTTGACATATACTGACTAATAATGATTATGAAATTTGGGTAACATCAAAGACAACACAAAATTAATCAATTGTATCCAACAACTTCCCTCTTTGGCATTGATGGCAACACAACATGTCATAGCATAATGAAATTTTGGATTTGAAAACTCCCTCTATCAGTATGAGCTTTTCCTTTCATTGAATTCTATCTACAATGGCTGATACCAAGTTCATTTGGAACATCCTCCCTCTTTCAACATACTTCATCTTGAGAAGACTTCAGTATGGGCTTTTCCTTTCACCGAATTCTATTTGCAATGATTGATACCAAGTTCATTCGAAACATCCTCCCTCTTTTAGCATACTTCATCTTTACAAGACTTCTCCCTCTCTAGTTTCTAACTTTATTCTTGTTCCAAAAATTTCTCAGAGATATGATAGTAAACTTCTCCCTCTTTGACAACACATGCCAAAGATAATAACTCTTTAAATATTAATGTACCTTAAGTACTGATTCATCTACAATATGCCCTTGCCAATTCTGCATCAATTGATTGATCTTCAATAGGTTCTGGTTGATGCATTCACTAAACTTCATTTTAGTGAATTTAAAATAGGGGAATGACCCCTAGCTTACCTCTTACATACAAAAATGCATCCTTAGGTAATGGCTTGGTGAATATGTCTGCAATCTATTCCTTTATATTCACATATTCCAATCTAACTTCTTTATCTTGCACCAAATCTCTTAAGAAGTGATACTTAATAGCAACGTGCTTTGTTTTGGAATGCATTACTAGATTCTTTGATATGTTGATCGCATTGGTGTTATCACAGTACATGAAAATTGGATCTTTGATTTCTACCTTCATTCCTTCCAACAGTTGTTTGAACCAAACAATGGTATAGCAATTGACTACTACTGCTACATATTTTGCCTTTGCTATGGATTGAGAAGTACAATTTTGCTTCTTGCTTGTCCAAGATACTAGTCTTTTACCCAGAAGGAATGCTTCACCACTAGTGCTTTTTCTATCATCAAGACTTCCTACCCAATCAAAATCAGTAAATACTTTCAAGTCCAAATTGTCTCCAAGTTTTTACCATAAACCATAGTCTTCAATACCTTTTAGATATCTCATGATTCTCTTGATTTCCATCATGTGATTTTCCTTAGGATTTGCTTTCTAGAACCAACTAGATTTCCTTTCTTATCTAGTAGCTTGGCCTATCCATTCATAATTCTACCTTGAATCCAATGTTGTTCAATTGTGCCACACTTAGTAGATTATGCTTTAGTCCTTCAACCCAATAGGCATTTTCAAATACAAGTTATTTAGTCAACAAGATACATCATTTTTGTTTTATATTACAAGGTTCATTGTTTCCAATTCTTACACTACCTCCATCATAATATTCCATATGTTGAAATTTTTTTTTTCACTAGTCATATGATGTGAGCAACCACTGCCAATAATCCATATATCATTTTTGCTAACATGAGAGATAACTGCCATCTTATCTCCTTCATCATCAGATTCATCTTTCACTACAATATATACCATTTTATCTTCACTGTTATTAGAATCTTTAGCTATGAAACATGATTTCTTACCTTTGTCCTTGAAGTTCTTGTAGTTCTTGGAGTCCTTCTTTCCTTTATGCTTATTTCCTTTCTTCTCATCCTTAATTTCCTTGTTTGGACACTTAGTAGCGATGTGGCCAATTTCTTCATAAGAAAAATAGATCAAAGGAACTTTACCTTTGTACTTTCCTCTTCTTTTGGATTACTTCCTTGCAAGCAAGGCTTCAACAACTTCAAGATCACTATCTGAACTTTCTTCTAATGATCCATCTTCTTCACTTCTTGATTGATTGGATTTTGACTTTTTACTCTTTTCTTTGAGTGAAAGCTTAGCTTTAAATGCAGATTCAATATTCTTTGAAGCAGGAACATAGTTATTATAATTGTCTAATTCAAAAGTTGTTAATCTTCCAACTAGAGCATCCAACCCTATCTTGTTAGTTGGATCACATCTCATTTCTTGAATAGAAAATACTCTACTTGCATAAATGGGAAGAAAAGTTCTAAGTACTTTACTTACAACAGTTTCCTCCTTGATGTCTCCTGTAGATGCTTTGATTGTACTTACACTAGCCTTGATCCTTTCCACATATTTTTCAATGTTTTCATCTTTTCTCATTCTCATTTGATCCAATTGTCCTCTAAAGGTTTATCCTTTGGCTCTTCTTACATTGTCATCTCCTCCATAGATATCTTTTAGTTTGTTCCACATTTCAAAAGCAGTTTTGCAATCTTTTACCTCATCAAATTTAGCATAACCAAGAGTAGGTGCAATATCAATCATCATGATATTGTAATTCTTCTTTTCAGCAATGTCTTCAACTAATAATGTTCCGGTGGGAGTCTTATATTCAACATCAAGATACTTGCAACTTGAATCACTAATGATAGCTAGATGTAATCTCATAAGTCCTTGCCATGCTGCAAAATTATCTCTGTTCAGCTTAGGAATCTCTCTTTTGTAAGACATCCTGATCTTTAGCTTAGGTCCTTGAAACCTTCTCTGCAAGCACCAAAAGATCTGATATCAATTGTTGGAAATATAAGAGGAGTAACGAAGAGGGGAGGGGCGAATCAGTTACTATAAAAATAAATCCCAGATCCTTTAGATGTCAGTACAAAATGCAAATAGATAATTGAATACTATTGAAGCTTGGTAAACACATAGAATGTTGTAATTCGGTAATAATTGGATTAGCTTGGTAAATGATTAATATAAAAACTATTAGATGTTATCTATGATTACCATTAATTTAACTTAGTTGCAAACACATAAAGAAAATAACATGAACACATTTGACTCTAGGATTTAACGTGGAAACCAATTTGAGAAAAACCACCAATAGTAACTAGTTACTGATTTTCACTCTTTTGAAGTGAGCTTTGTTAGGAGCCAACCTTGTTAAAGGTTACAAAACACACTGTTAGGTGTGACCCTATTAAAGGATTTAATCACCCTATTAGGAGCGGCCTTATTAGAGGTCTTGAGAATAATTCAAACAAATTCTTACTTTGTTAAAGGATCTGCAAATAACTATTAAGCCAACTCTATTAAGAGATTTATATCACTGCTACAATGGTTAGACAGTAACAATGAGATGACTTGATTTGACTACAACCAATTTTCTGATTTCAAATCTCTATTCTAGCTTGTACTTGATCCTTCTTGATTGAATATGACTTTGCTACACCACAAGGATATTTTGCTTATTCTTCAAATTTGCTTCCTTTCATATCAATAGATCTTCAATCATCACAATTTTCACATTCTCTTACACTTCCACTTGCACACTTTGAAATCACACCTTGACCTTATACTTATATCTTACACTTTGTCAAGTTGGCTCAAATACAACTTAGAATAATCAATATTCATCACCTTAGTTGGCTAGAATCAATAGATAAGTCAATTAAGCTTAATACAACAAAATAAGAAAATTCTTCATTAGCCGACCTTGCTTGGTAGAAACTAACTTGAAACAATTTCCCTTGTTAACCAACAGAAGCTCGGTTAACACTACAAACTTATGAAAATCCTTTGGCAACCGAGTGAGCTCGATTACCACTAGTTCCATCTAATTTTCCTTCATTACCCAAGTGAGCTCGGTTAACACTCACTTTTTGGAATATTTCCTTTGACGCTTGAGTGAACTCGACAGACACTACCTCCTAAACTAGGCAAACATAAGAACACTCGATAGACACTAAGAACTGTCTTCACTACCCGAGTGAGCTCGTCATATACTGACTGATAATGATTATGACATTTGTGTAACATTAAAGACAACACACAATTAATCAATTGTATCCAAAAATGATATTGTTACCAAGTATAATCATGGTAGAGGATTGTGGTTGACTATTTTATGTTGATAGGTTGGACATTTTGAGAGTTATATTATGGATTTGATCATGGTGCCATGGATTTTAGCATGACATGATTGGATATCTGGGTACTTCATTGATGGTCATTGGGTTGGATTCATAATTTGTTAAGGTGATATATCTTCTTGGTTGAGGATCATGGTTATTTGATTTCTTTTGAGGGTTTCATGATGTGTACTTTGATTTCTTTGATGGTTTGATGTCTTGATTAATTCTCTTGGTTAGAGGATGATTTTCTATCACGATCTCATAGATAGATTGGATACACAGTTTAATGTGAACTTGTGATATTGAAGATGTGGAAATAAATGATTAGTTTGTTTCTTCTTGGTTTTGAGATCTTAGGCTTCTTGTGGCTTCTTGGTTGGGGTTTTATAGAGATCATTAGTGGCACATTTCACATCTAGAGGTATGTGTAGGACATGATATAGGCTATGATTTTCATGCTTTCTATTTGGTCTTGGTTATTTTATAGGATGTTTGGTTTCACTTAAATTTGTTAGAGCTTGTGATCACTAGTTTGTGTTCATGTATGTCATGTGAGAGATGGCATGGTTATTCCTTTATCTCTTTCCTTTTTTTGTTGCAAAGAAATCGAGAGAGTGTAGGAGACTTACTACAAAAAAATTTCTTAGAGTTTTTTGGTTTATATATTGCACATTATCGTGGATGTCCTTGATACTACATGGATTCACTTCTATGATATGTTGTGAGTGGATTGGTTAAAATTTAATGTTATCTTTTGTAGTGGAAGCCTCTTGGTGTATATGTGGTAGGTATTGCTCTTGAGGCTTTTGACTTCAAGTTATGTATTGGATATCTTGATGTTGTGAGATTAACTTGGTATACCTTTGGAGGTATGGATAGTTGGATGGGTTGGCACTTGTTGTGGGTGCTATTTTAGCTATATATTTTTGATAACTATAAATACATGTGATTACCTCTAGATTAGGTGTTTGTGCTTGGCATTTTAGTTGGAACAAGATTTTTTGATTCTTATATGACACATTGGGTGGCTTTCTCTTTAGATGGTTTCTATGTATGTTTGGTGGTAGTAGCATAATAGGAGGTAGGATCTTCATGTTTGAAATGCTAGATACTTTGATTTTGTTATAGGCTCCTAGATGGAGCCAATAGTGTACTTTGATTCATGATGGTGTATACACTAGGAGTGATTATTCCCTTGTTCATTTACATGGATACAAATTGACCCTATGCAATGTATACATTAAGTTGGCCATTTTTGAGATTATGTGTGTTGCACACATTACATAATATTATATATCTATTATTATTCTATTTTATTATGTAATGGTTCACCTAGATGAATGTGCAACATGTAGAGATTTCCATAGAATATTCTTGATGAGTTATATTGTAACGTTGTGATAATATTTGATGTAATTATTTAATATTTGGAAAAATAATTAAATGTCCAATATTAAACGTGGATCAATGGTGGTTTGGTAGTGCATAGTTTATGCAATACCACTTGGTGGTTTTATGGAAGCTTGCTTCTATAAAAGCAACCACAATGGTAGTTTTTGGTGAGAGAAAAGTTAGCCAAGGTAGCATTTGTGTAGCTTGGAAGAATGGCATGGGATGTGTGGAATCATGCTTATTCACATGGATTACTTGGTTGTTTCTATGAATTTGAAGGTTTCCATGAATGTATTGCAATGGTATTTTGCTGAATAATACATGGTGTTGGATACTTTTGGAGGCTGCAATTTTCTCTCAATGATGGTTTCCTAAGGTATATCTCATGTCACATTTTGTGTTTATGTTGTCTATTCTCTTACATGTGGATTCTAAGTGTTTATTTGTTTCAAATCTATTATAGTTTATGTGGAAATAGTGATATTTTTGGTTACAAGTTTCCTAAAAAATCTACACATGAAACACTTTAACACAAGTATTTTTCACATGAAAACCCTTGGTTAGAGGGAAAAACCATGGTGAGAATTATTACCCACAAATCCTCACTAGTGTGATAATAAGCTACCATATTAGGAGCATTCTAATCACCCAATTAAAAGTATACATGGTTAAGAGTATTTATCCATGTTAGGAGCTTAAAGTAAAGATCTATTAGGATATAATTGGCTAAGGTATTTAGAACTCCTAAAAGCCAACTTTTTATAGGACTTTTTCTTTAGACCTCTTAGGATCCTTCTCACCCTATTAGGAGAGACCCTGTTAGGGGATTTAACTTGTCAACCTACTAAAATTGACAAGTGAAAGATGATTTAAATATTACACTCAATGCATGAAAAATCCAATAAGTTCTTGACCAATGATCTTCTCTTGATTGCTTCTAACACACTTTACTATTTCAACAATAACAACTATCACACCAACCATCAACATATATTGATCTTTCAATCTCTTTCATATTGTTCTTAAGGCAGTGGATAAACCCTAAATGTATTAACCTTAGTCATCTCCAAGAAAATAAAAATTCCATGAGTGAGTTCTATAACCTTGAATTATGTTCCTTGATGTTGGCCCAACCACAACTAATTATTTTGAATTATTTAACTAACAACATAATCTTTGCTAGATTTCTAGATCTAGAGAAATATACTTTGTTGGTTGCTTGTTCTTCATACTATGACCTTTAGACTTCATCAAATATTCACCACTACTAAATGATTTATGTATATTATTTCATAAATGTATACATGAATCCAATGATGTATTTCAAATATACATCAACCATTCACCACTTCTTCAAAAAATAATTCTACCACATGAACAACATCATTAGTCTTATTGCAAGAGATTAAATGTGTCATCTTTTAAAACTTATCAACCACCACAAAAATTGAATCATTCCCATTCCAAGTACTTGGTAACCTAAGAACAAAGTTCATATTGATATCCTCCCATGGTTTCTCTGATACATGTAGTGATTTTTTTGATACATGTAGTGGTTTATATAACCTTATATTTTGCATGGATCTATTTTCCATCTAACATACTATGCAAATCTATACAACTATCTTAACATCTTCCTGTAGTTGTGGCCAGTAATAATTCTCACTAACTAGAGCAATAGTTCTATCTCAATTAAAATGTCCAACCTACCCTCCACTACACTTCTCCTTGAATAGATTATTTATTATTGAGCTCCTTGGAATGAAAAACTTGTTGACCTTATGGTCAAACTATTTATCAGTTAGTGCCTAAACACTTAATCATTTGATTGGTCACATAGTCTACTGAGCTTCACAAGCAGAAAGTAGTGTAAGCCAAGCTTTACAGAGTCTATCGAGCTTCACAAAGTCTACTGAGCATGACAAGTAGAAATTAGTGTAAGCCAGGCTTCATAGAGTCCATCGAGCTTCACAAGAAGAAAGTAGTGTTAACCAAGATAACACTATCTACCGAGCTAGTCATCTTAACCAAGAAAAAGTAAGGTAGTGTTGACTGAGTTGCAGTGTTAACAGAGCCCTTCAATGTCAATCAAGTTATCCAGTGTTCATTGAGTCATCAGTGCTAATTGAGTTCATTCCTACGCTGGAGTGATCAATGTGGACTGTGCATCAGTGTCAATCAAGTGCTAGAGCTTTCTGAGTTAACAGTGTTGCCAAGTGTCAGAATGTCACCCGAGTGGTCTTTAGAACTTGAGTTTGAGTAGTGAGCCAACTTAGTGAAGATTGTTGAATATTATGTTGTAGCTAAACTCATAAGGTAATTATTTGGAATGGTATATATGTAATATATGTTAGGAATAAGGTGTCTCAACCTTGGATAATTCCTATTCTTATTTTTTTTTTTTCAAATGTATTTTTTGCAAATAATTTAATTAAGTGTGAGTGTACATGTCTAATTGGCATGTTGATGTGTCACTCCACTTGCATGTGTCTGAATCTTGAATTGTGTGTAAGGAGATCATGACTGAAATGGTTATGAAGGATTTCTATGACGTGTAAGAGTTATCTTTGGAAGATATGATGATGGGTGAAGACGTGAAGATATGTGGCAATTGATCATTGAGTAACATACACTTGAGTCTCCATCTAGCGCATGGGGTTGAAATTTTTTTTGGGTTCCTACTTTTTTGGAGAATGATAAAACCCTAATATGGTTCTTCTTTCAAAGTTTCCCTAAAATGGAAAGCACATGATAAAAGTGACTTTAAGGGTTGCAGACAGTAGAGAGTGAAAGTGTATTGTTGGTAGTGTTTTGTTGCAACTAGATTTGTCTTCTATGGCTTGAAAGAACTTGCATTACAAGTGTGTTGTAACCTTTGTGTTGAAGTTAATACATTGTGTAGGTTTTGGAGGGGTGGGGTTGTTTTATTGAAAAGTTTTTCCCCATTGACATATCTTTGTGTTTATGCATTTTCTTTCTCTATCTATTTTCTGTATTCATGGTTGACTACAATATTATTGTTTACATAATATCAAATCTGAAATTGTAAGGATTTAATAGGAATTTGCACAATACTTTCCTTAAGGGATTAGTGTAGGAAGCTATTTCCACACCTGAGTTTCCTTACAATATATCTTGTGTGATTTGAAAAAAAGAGTGTAACAAGTAAGAAGTAGAATGAATGTCAATTAGGAGGCTATGAGAAGTATAAGGAAAAGTAAAGTCTTATCTATCACAACAAGGTGATCAATTTACATCAAAGGAATCTCATTTAGAAAACTAAGTTGTAGATAAGAGATCTACTATAGGTTCATCCTAATAGGTGCATCAATCAAATCCTTTAACAAGGCCGACTTAACAGTCTTTTACAAAATCTCCTAACTAAGTGCATACTTAATTATATTATATAAATCCTTTCATAAGGTGGATCTAATAGTCCTTATTGCTCCTAACATGGTAGATCACTAGAAGTGATCAAATGTAAGCTTTAACAGACCAACTTTATACTACAGTACTAAAGCTTGTGGGTATTACCCTAACCCTAGTTTTACTTTCTATTTGGAAGGTTTCTAGGTTACCAAATATTGTGTCAAGTGTTATGAATGTTTGATTGGTTTTAGTCTTTCATGCATGCAATTAGTTTAGATTAGATTGTGAAGGATTAATTGGTGAATTAAAGTAAAAGTTTTATTAGTTCTTGATTCACCCCCCTCTCAGTCACCTAGTCTATCCTACATTTCCAATAGTTGATATTAGAGCCATTAGTTCTCACATCAAAATTTTAGTTGCTTGAGAAAATATCAAAGGCAATGGAAGTGTATAGACTAGAGAAAGCTATTGAAAATGAAAAGTTGGATATGTAATTGGCCATGGATCAATTGAAGAAAATGAAGGAGCAATTCTCTCAATCCTTGCATAGAAGAAAAGAACTAGCAGTAGAAATAAATGACAATCTCTATACAAAAGAAAAAATTGAAGACATTTTCCAAGATAGAAATTTAGATGAAGTTGATGGAGCAATCAAATATCTACTTAAGAAAAATCTCACTCTACATGAAGGAAGTAGAAAATTGAAAAGAAAGCAAGAAATCCAGTTAATCAGAATGTGTGAAAACATAGAGAAAAAGAACATGTTAGAAGAAGAGAAAATATTTCTAATTGAAGGGATAGAAGAAAAGGATAATGAAATTCAACACTTAATCTTCAGCAAGCATATTTGGTAAATCAACTCAATTGTGCAAATCAAGAACTTATCAACTTGAGGTCAGATAATGCAAGATTGCAGAATGATCTTAGCATGGAAAGGAAAACCAATGAAAGAATGATGAAATATCAAGAAAGCATGAATCAATTAAATGAGAAAAATTAATTCAGACACAAAGGTAAAGCAACATTAGGCTATACAGATGAAGGTAAATCATCTCAACAAGTAGCTCAAGAGAACAAGGCCTACATGTAATCATTGTGGAAAAATAGGGCATACATCAAATGAGTGTTGGAGCAATAGTAAATCAAAGTTTTGTGGAAAATGTTACATTTGTAACAAACAAGGGCATAAAGCAAGTGAATGCATAGAGAAAACCAAGTTTGAAGAAAAGTGTTTCAATTGCAACAAACAAGGGCAGAAATCTTCATAATGCAAAACCAAGAAATAAGATCCAACATAAAAAATTGTGAAAGCTTATAACACATGGTGTAGATGTCAGTTATGTGGTGAGTATGGACACATTGAAGAAAATTGCATAAGAACTCACATGAAGAAAATAGACCCTACAAAGAGATGATTTGTATGCATAGAACTTAGACATCTAGTTGGAAACTGTATTAATCAAGGTACAATTGAAGATAAAAAGAAAGAAAAGGCAGACAATATCATAAGTCAAATGAGGCAACAATGGATAAAGAAATCTCTAGAGAATGCAAGTGAAAGTGTTGACACCCAAGTTAGTGAGTTGGGTGACTCAACCATTTCAAACTAGATATCCATGGAGATCGCTAGAATTATGATTTAGAAGGAGACATCTCATACCAATTCTAGTTAGTAAGCAAAAAGATCCAAATCAACATTTCAGATGCATTAGGATCACTGAGTTAAATGATAGTTTGATCCAAGTGTTAGCACAATAGTCAAAACTAAGTTATAGACCCAAGCACATTGATAGAGGGAGTTTTGACTTATATTTTTGAAGTATTCAAAATTTTGGTATGATAAGTGTTTTTTTCACTAATGAAAAATGGGGATATTGTTGACCTTATGGTAAAATCATTTTTTAGTTAGTGCCTAAATAATTAATCATTTGATTGGTCATAGATTCTATCAAGATTCACAAGTAGAAAGTAGTTTAATCTGAGCTTTACAGAGTCTACCAAGCATCACAAGCAGAAAGTAGTATAAGCTGAGCTTCATAGAGTATATCGTGCTTCACAAACAAAAAGTAGTGTTAACTGAGCTAGTAGTTTCTACCAAGCTAGTTGTTTTAACCAAATAGAAGGAAGGTAGTGTTGAGCGAGGTGCAGTGTCAACCAAGCCCTTTAGTGTCAACTGAGTTATCCAATATTCACCGAGTCATTAGTGCTAACCAAGTTCATACCTACTCCTAAGTTATCAATATTGGCCATGCATCAGTGTCAATCAAGTGCCAGAGCTTGTCGAGTTAAAAATGTTGCTGATTGTCAGAATATCACTTGAGTGGTCTTTAGAACCCAAGTTTCAGCAATGAGCTTAGTGAAGATTGTTAAATATGATATTTTAGTAGACCTCAAAAGGTAATTATTCGGATTGGTATATATGTAATATATCTTGTGTGATCCAAAAAATGAGTGTAAAAAGTAAGAAGTAGAGTGAATGCAAATTAGAAGAAGGCTACAAGTAGTATAAGGAAAAACAAAGTCTTATCTATCACAGTAAGGTGACCAGTTTACATAAAAGGAATATCATTCAAATTGAGTTGTATATTAGAGATCTACTACTGGTTCATCCTAACAGGTGCATCAATCAAATCCTTTAACAAGGTGGACTTAATAGTCTTTTGCATAATCTCCTATTTGATTGCATACTTAATAAATCCTTTCACAAGGTGGACCTAATAGTCCTTATTGATCCTAACAAGGTAGATCACCAGAAGTGATCAATTGTAAGCTTTAAAAGGCTAACTTTATACTAAAATACTAAAGCTTGTGGGTATCATCCCCACCTCGGTTTAACTTTCTATTTGGAAGGTTTATGGGTTACCAAATATTGTGTCAAGTATTATGAATGTTTTGTTGCTTTTAGTCTTTCATGCATGCAATTAGTTTAGATTAGATTGTAAAGGATTAATTGGTGAATTAAAGTAAAAAATTTATTGGTTACTAATTTACCCCCCTCTTAGTCACCTATTCTATCCTACATTTCCAACACAACTGACTCCCTTTGAATAACATACCATTCTAGATAAGTGAATGCAACAACCTAGTTCTATCTAGAGTAAAAGATTTTGTACAAGATTTCCAAGCTTCACCAAAATTAGGATCCTCTAGATAAAAATATTGAGTTGCTTAAATCCAACAACCTTAATTTGCATCAAAACCTATCTCCTGCTAAGATTTTCTACAACTTGATGAAAAGAGTTTAACTTTACAAAAAATCATCCCATTTTAAATGCCTTTGATTCAATTTTCCTTGATTATTCAAATATTAAAAAAATTGACTATCGATAACTGGAACAAACTCCTTAGGAAAAAGATATTGTCTCCACTTCTTCAATTCATAAACTATGGCATAGAACTCTTGGTCATAAAAAATATGTTTTATTTTGGCATGATTTAAGTTCTCACTGAAATAAACAAAAAATCTACCTTATTGGATCAAAATAACTCAAATAGCATTGACACTAGCATTACAACCTACTTGAATCACTTTGTTAAACTTTGGAGGTGCTAAAACAAGTTATTTCTTTAACTTTCTCTCCAAAAATTCAAAATTATCATATTTTTGTGCAATCTACCTAGCTCTTTCCTACCCTCTCTCACTGTTTTAGTCAAGGAACCACGAACACTACTGAAACATCTGATAAAATTTCTATAAAAGATAGCTAAACTATGAAAATATCTTACCTCACTAAAACTCCTTAGAGTAGGCTATTTGAGGATAGAATTTACCTTCTTTAAGTCTACTTTTAGATCATACGTTTAAACCAAAAATCCCAGATACACTAAGTCCTTTACAAAATTGTACTTGTTCAAATTAATCAATAATTTCTCTTCCCTCAACCTCTCAAACATCTTATAAAGATGCAATATATTCTTCTCCAATGCCATACTAATGAGTAAAATATCATCCAAATAAACAATGACAAACTTAATTAGAATCTATTTCAATACCTTTCTAATGAGCCACATGAATGTGTTCAATGCACCATTTAGCCCAAAAGGAGCCACATGAATGTGTTCAATGCACCATTTAGCCCAAAAGGCACAATCTACCACTCATACAATCCCTCCTTTTAACTTGAAGATGGTATTTCATTCATCTCCTTCTTTGATCTATATTTTTTGATATCCACTCTTCAAATCTACCTTTGTGAAATACATATATCCCATTAAACAATATATAATATCATTTATCCTTACCAAGATAAATATATAATTGATAGTGATCTTGTCGATGGATCAAGAATCTATACACATCCTCCATTCTTCATTTTTATTTGGTGTTAATACTATTGGTATAACACATGGACTTATAATCTCTTCAATCAACCCATTCTACAATAAATTTTGTACTCATCTATTCAAATTTTCACTTCTCATTGGAGTAACTTTGTGAGCTACCTTATTTGGAAAACTAGCTCTTTGAATCAAGTCTATTTGATGATTTATCTTCCTCACTAGTGGAAATCTATCAGGTACATTATCAAATAACTATCCTGAAACTCATCTAACAAATCTTCAACTGCTATAGGTACATCTTCTACTTCTTCTTTACCATCTTTTGGAATTAAAGAAAAAAACTTCCACTCATTCTCCATACCTTATTTTTTTTAATTCCACAAACTAAACACATTCTAGTATCACTACATACCTTTTCTTTTGTTTCCTTCAATGTATTTATCTTGTGTCAAAATCCATCCTTAATCAAAGAATAGGTACTTCATACCCATCATGTATTGCACGATAATCAAACTACAAGTGTCTCTCCAAAAAAATATGGTAAATTCCCATAGGCATGATATCACATAGAACCTCATCATGATAGTTCCTGACATTAAATTTACTATACATTGTTCATTAACCAAGGTCTTTTGATCATTTTACAACTAAGCAATCTGATACGGTTTGGATCTATCTTTATTTATAACTTCAATTTATTAATTATTTTCTCTAAAATAAGATTATATGTGCTACTACTATAAATAATGACATTACATACTTTACCATTACACTTGCACCTATTGTGAGATTTTTAAATTTCCTTTTTTCAAGTTCAATCTCATCACTCAACAAGGCTAATATGGTAACAATACCTCTCATATTCCAACATCTTTATAAGCGATGAATTGGCATTTTAATCTACATGCACAACTCATACATTTCCTTCTAGTCTTCTATTGGTTCTTCCTTAATGTTGAGGACAATCATAAGCTCTATTGGGACTAAAAATTGTATGGTCAATTTTGAGTACAATTGAGAAATCTAAGGCCTATGAGTGCTCATGAATGCATGTACCTGGTTGTACCTCTGAGCCCCATAAGGTGTTTAATGTTTCCAACACCTTCCATTTAGTGTGTCCACTCATTCTAGGATGTTAAAATGCCATTCTGAGCCATTTCGTGAAGTCTTGTTTTGAGCAAATTCCAAATCTGCATTTTCACCTAAATGTCAAATAGCAACATGAGCCTATGTTTGCAAGTGAATATCTCGCACCCAGAAGTGTTTCATGATTCACCACTTTTTAAGTATTTGGTGTCCATACCTTAGAGCCTATGTTTTAGGTTTCAAGTTATTTCAAATCCATTTGACTAGGTTTTGAATCCCTCAAAGTTGGTAGTTTACTGTTTTCATGCATTTGCAAACTGTTCATAATTCTGGGAAGCCATGTTTGACGAGTTATAACTTTGACCCAGTTGACCCAAATGCTAAATTTCCTTTTGTGTTGCATTTTAGATGTTAGAGACTTGTTATGTTTCAAGTTTTAATTCATGAAAAATCTATTTGATTAGTTTTCAAATGTGATTCCAAACACAATTTATATCTTTTTACTGGTATCAGCAAATGTAGACTGTTTGGTACCCTTATTCGTGACATCATAACTTGAGATCTATGATTGGTAAGATTAAATAGATTGTACTACCATTTTCTCCTCCAAAAATACTTTAAGTGTGCCAATTTTTAGATCTAGAAAAATCCATTTGCACACTTTTCCAAGTCAATTCCATTTGCAAAAAATGCTTTTCTGACATTGTTTCCAGTCTGCAATTCTGAGTAGCCTACTTTGACTGCTTTCCAAATGCGCCCCGTGATTGATCATGAACCCAAATCATAGACTTATACTCTCCTCATGATAGTGAACCAATGCCCCAGTTTTTGTCTTCCCAAGTGTCAGTTTACCTAGTTTTCAAAGCCAAATCCGAACCCAATTTATTACTTTCTGACATGTTTTCTTGCAGGCAGTTCTAAGAGGTCAACTTTAACAGTGAATATCTTTTGACCTCAAATTTATCATGAGACAAGATTTGACAGGGTAAAAGTGTGCGGAGCAAAGAATCAGTGCCCCAATTTTTAGAGCTTGGTCAGGTGTTCGAATCAGTTAAGGCAAGTTAAAGGACCTCCTGGCACAAAGATGACAAGTTGCAAATAATGAAAAATGAGTTTTTAAGGATCAGTTAGTGCTTGAATTTAATTCCAGTGAGTATCAAATGGTGAATAGATCAATTTGTCAGTTCATTTGTTTGGAAATGAATTTTTTTTTTAGTTGGACCCACTTTGGGGCTCGATTAATTCCGTCAAATTGATAGGTTTTAGAGGTGAATAAAGGATGTTTTAAAAGTTAAAAAAGTAATGCAAATTGACCATGCTTTTGAGATGGGAAGAAGCTGGATAAGATAGGATCAATAAAGGACTACACAAGAGTGCAATTCAAGAATCGAGAAAGCAACATGTCATTGGCCCTAGAAGAAGTCAAAGAATCTTGGGAGGAGCATTTTTATATGAGCACGTTAGACAACATATCACGTTCTTTTTTACTATAATTAGTCTTGCTTATTTAGCTGTATATAAACCTTTGACCTGAAATGAAATTGAATTAAAAGGACCATGCACATTTAGCCATTTTGAAACATACCTGGAAGCTATGTTAAAGCCAAGGAGCAAGGCCTCATACTTTGATACATCAAACTTTAACATGAAGGTGAATTTGAAATGCATGCCACTAGGTGACACAAGAACACTGTGCACACCATTTCCATCTTGAAAGTATGTACCATCAAAATACATAGGTCATATGCTATTAAATTTAGAGTGAGTGGGTTATTGGTTCTCAATGTCACTTTCCACACTTTTAGAGGAATCAATCCACTCAAGGCTAGGAAAATGTCGCCGCTCTAATGGGGGATTGATCATCTCACCATAAAAATGCAAGTATTTAAAGGCCAATTGCTAAAACTGGTAGGAAGTTGTGGTAATAAAAGTTTCAAGAACCCATGTCATGGGCAAGAAGATGCCCACATCCAAAAGTTGAAGACAACTGCCAAACTTAAAAGAACAAGCTCCAAGACACTACAAATAGAGTAGACACCAAGGAGCAGATGTAGCATGATCAAAGGAGCTCCCATGCAAGTAAAAAGGAGGAAGAGCCATGACTTAAAATAGGGACTCCATGCATAGTCAAAGCAAAGCCACAACAAATGAAAAAGGGAAATCTATGCATAAAAGCCACCCAATAAAAAGAGGAAGACTACACTACATGCAACAGGGGAGTTAAAGAACAAGCTGTAGCCTGCAAAGAAAAAGGCAGCATGTGAAAGGTAGAACGAGCCACCAAAAAAGACAAAGACTCACACCATGTAAAAGAGTAGGCAAAGCAATATGCGCCGATCAAATAATTTGCCCACGCATGCAATATAAGTGGTAGAACATCAAATAAAGGAGTAGACACCATATGAAAGGAACATGATGCCTTGAGCAAAGAAAAATTGCTCATTACTGTGCTATGAATAAGGCAAAGCAAGATATCAGTTCCAAAGTAGCTCCATGGGAGAAAACATGGTGCTCTTCCTTTGACAAGAGCAGTTACAGACACTTCAGAAGGAGAGGCAATGAAATCAGATAAGGAGAATTCCCACACTTTAAAGCCATGAGAAATGAAAGAATAAAGAGTCGCACTAGCATAAGATGCAAAATTAAAAGAATACCCTATGCAAGACGTAGTAACCCATGAGCAGAGCATAAAATTAGTAAAAGCTTTTGTCCCACATTGTCCATATGGGCAATTTCAAATGGTTTAAATACAATTATACACATAATGCATTGTGTCTTAAGGACACTTAGCTTTTGGAAGCTGAATGTTGCAAGGTGGGCCAGACTAGGACGTGAGAGATAGCTAGTGGTGCATTAAGTATAATTTTGAACAAATACGTTGACATCATCGCCAGAAAAATGAGTTTGAGGTCGTTGGAGAAGCGAGAAACAGTGCCGAGAAAGAGGAGATTTTCGGTGGTCACCATGTCACCATCAAAAAATGGTGGAAAATTCTGGCATGTTACATGGTGACCCATCAAAAAATATCAAATTTGGCTAGTGACCACCGAAAAAATTAGAAATTTGATAGAGGTAAAATGCATCAACATGGGTCTTGCTTCCAATGCAGTTGACGAATCAGGTAGTGCCAAGTGGCAGTCGACAGGATGACGAGATGATGATGTGGATTTTTGAACCAACTGCAAGGTGCTAGATGGCATGAGTTCCAAGGTAGGCCATGATGTGGTGGGCAGATATCTTAGATGCCCAAGATGATGCCACGTGGCAAATCAGAGGGTCATCACTATGTCGCGAAGAGGAAGTTGCTCAACAGATAGTATGGTGACATAGTGAATTGAAATAGGAAGATGATATGTGGCACTAACATGGTGGTGAGGTGGACAAATCTCATGCTGACACATGGCACCTAGTTGGGGAGGTTCGACAATTGTGCAAGATCAAACCAATCATGTGCTGCCAAGTGTCAAAGTTGGTAAAATTAGCTTTGACCTAGATTGAAAAGGGAAAAACTTTTAAGATTTCAAATATAAAATTTATTTTTATATTTAGGTTGGTTTCACATGTAGTCAAGAGATCTTTTAAATAAAGTCTGAAACTTTATATAGTTTAAACTTTAATGAAAGTTTAAATTTTTGCAAAATAATGTGTAAACCTGTAAATGGAGGCTTGAACTTCAAATGGCCGTAACTGGAGCAATTTTTAACCAAAATGGGCACTCCAATATACCATCAAAATTGAGAAGATCTGAAATTTTTGAATATGAGGTCAGTTTTTGCATAGCTATTCACTGCTTCATGCTATATGCCAATTTATAAAGTCTGGGACATTCTTAGCACAATGGGTGTTTTTCACCATGGAGCATCAAAAGTGGTTAGAAGGCATATTTGAAATCTTGTTGAATCTTGGGTTTGAAGAAAATCAATTCTAAAAGATTATATTGGCTTCTTGAGGCCATTTTAATTGATTTTTCACTTTTTTACCTTGAGTTCAAATTCGATATCAGAAATCAGTTATATCTTCTATCAAGTTTCTAAGATTCTTTATTGCCTTTAAGAGCAAAAATGATGGGGATTTGATTGGCAGTTACAGAGAGAAGGCAGAGAGAAGGTTTTTAAACTTTTTGGCAAAGAATTTTGAGTGGACACATGTTAGTGGCATAACAGATCCAAGAATTCACTTCTTGCTATATCTTTCCTTCTTTCATTCATTTTAGTGGTTGGAATTTTGGAAAGTTTTCTATGGAATAAAGACATTTAGTAGAATTGGCCCTGGAATTGATGAAGTCTGAATGGAAGATCTGGGATGTGCTGGTTCCAGACCATGAAGTTTTTTCTTTAGCTGTGACACACCCTTCCCATCCCATCAGTTTCCCATTCTCGCCATTTTCTCTCTTGTATGACAAAATTTGTTCATTGTATAGTTTGGTTTATTAGGTTCTTTATGAGTTAATTTCATGCATTTTTATGTATTATTTCAAGGAAATTAATATAGTGAGCAGCAAATGTTGAGTTTCAATTTAAATTTTGTCTCCTTTCTTAATGAGTTGTAATGTTTTATGATCTTTGAACAAAGAGCCTAGATCATAGTTGCAATCCCTTAAGGTTGTATGTTGCTTCATTGTTGCTTGCAATTCAAGGAATTACATAAATGCTTCAGGGAAATCAATAGGGTTGCAGGTTATTGAGGAACATATCAGGCAAGAATGGGATTTAAATCAAACATTGATATCAAATTTACAAGGTAAATGGATAGATCTGGAGTCTTGGCATAAGATATGTATTATAGATATCCAAAATGCATGAGGGAGATTTGTGAATTTCCTAATGGATGATGCGTTGATCTGTTACAAGATCATAAGTTTTTTGTTCGCTTTCCCCATCCACATAAAATCAAATCAAATTCAAATAATCTTTACATTTTATGTTGAAGAACCTAAATGTAATGCCCTCACTCAGCTTATGAACTTCATTGTTTTGCATTTAGCTATTGTAGATCTATGCCATTTCATGAGATATTAGGAGATATAAGGGCTAAATCTGCTATTAATAGATTCACGAATATGTTTTTGCACTGGTACCATATCAATCGAATCTGAGGTCCACCCACCTAGGTTTTGTAGAACCTGAAGTGAAGAAGGGTCAAGCCTTATAGTTGGCCCGATGTTTGAAATAGTATGTTGAAGATGGGAGTTAGCTACCCCTAGATGTACCATATTCTCATCGGGGTAATTTAAAACCTATAACATTTCAAAACACCAACAAGCTCTATGTTCTCCTCAATGAAAATATTTCAAACAAAAGCTTCTTCTTCCTCTTTGATTCTTGTTAATTTGATCATAGGAATGATTATAATTATTTTCTCTCTAATTTTGATTACTACTCTCCTTGTCATTCTTTTTCTAATCTTCTTTTCGACCTCCATAAGACTGTCCACTAGATCCTCCACCATGACCTCTTCCACCTTGCTTGCTTTCAAAATTCTTGTTCAAATTTTTTTCCACTCATATGAAAAACTAGTATGCCTCTTCAATATTGATCATTCTAACTAGACTCAACTCCTCCCAAATACTTGGCCTTAACTCATTATGTTAATGAGAAACACAATTTTTTCCTTGTTATCTTTTGCATGACCTATTTTTAGGACTATAGAAAACTCTTCTATATACTCCTATACAGATCTTCCCACTTGCTTCATCCCTTTCATATTATTCAATAGATAAAATCATACTCAACAAGAATGAATCATATCTTCGATTTCTCCACCATTCAATCCCATCTTATGATTTTCTCCTTACCTCTTCTATTTCACTTCAACTAAATTTCCAGCCACCAATTTTTTCATGACACTTTAGTTTGGCCTTTGCAAATCTAACCCTCTTGGGATCTTTGATATCATCCTACTCAAAGTATTCTTTAGGGTTCATTTGGTTGCTAGAATTGAGGAATGTTGGATCCTGCAATGTTGATATTAGGGAAATTATAGAATTTAAAAATATGAAAAATAGTTTTTGGAATATGACTTCAACTTGTTTGTTTCACTTGGAGGATTAGTAGGAAGATGATTTTTTTACATTTTTTTGTAAGCACTGGAATTGTAAAAAGTTTTTTTTTTAATACTTTATTTTTTATTTTTTATAGTATCTTTCCCCATGTGGAACCTCAGAAGCAGTGTCTTCAACACCATGAGAAAGACAAACATAAGCAATGCCATTTTTGCATTAATTGGTGGAGGGTATGGAATACTACCACAGTAATCATTTGAAGTTCCTAATTGCTTCATATTTGCACTAAACACCACCTTTTGTTCTAA
Organism: Cupressus sempervirens; assembly: GCA_028749045.1. Taxonomy (NCBI): domain Eukaryota; kingdom Viridiplantae; phylum Streptophyta; class Pinopsida; order Cupressales; family Cupressaceae; genus Cupressus; species Cupressus sempervirens. The sequence continues at coordinate 226,731,764 of CM053783.1, read as the reverse complement.
AGAAACAACATTTGGTTCAATTGATGGAGAACATGGAATGCCCCCACAATCAACCTTTGAACTATCGAACTCTTCCATATGCGATATTACATTATTGTTGCTCAAGGATCAAGGATGTTATGTCAACCAACAAAAACCATTAAAATAAGGAGGAACATAGAAAATAGTATGGTTATTTTCATTTGCACCATATTTTCCATGATTAGTGTAGATATTATATACTACCTCAGATCAAGAAAAAATAAATCTGAATTAGACTATGAATGAACACTAAGATGAAATACAATGCATTATTCTAACAAAGTTACATGCAATAGCAATAACTAATAACCACAAATGATATCTTCCATCACTACATAATCAAAGCACATTGGATACAAAAATATATAACTAAAGTAGTCTAGGAATTTTGTGACAAATTAAAAGGAGGATCCTTAACTTGCAATCATGCCTCAAATGATGGCAACAAGATTTGCAAACAATTGTGGTTGATAGACAATGCCAATGTAGGTTCTACAAATAATGTCTCAAAAAATATTTTTCCTTCATTTCAATATGAATTCTAGCTTTTTAATCAAAGATCTACATGCTTGTTTTGGGTGAAAATTAGAATTCTAGTATTCCTAATCTATTTTCATTTTTCAAATAAATATAGAATTTGAAAATTATAGTATTCAAAAATTCTAATTCTATCTCTATTGTGGAAACAAATAGACTCTTAATTCATTGATCTAGCTGGTCAATTCCTCTAGGTTAAGATTTCCAAAAATTGTGGGGACTTCAATCTTGGGTCTTTTTCTATGTGGGAAATACAATAGGGAAGTAAACTCCGAGAGGGGGGGTGGGGGGTTGAATCAACACTTAAAACTTTCAACCTCAAAAACATGCACCACATATCCATCTCACAATCTATGTACATAAGCTAAAATACCAAATACATCCATAGCATGAAAGTAAAACATTTAACACATGTATGGCACAAGATATTTGGTTGCCCATAAACCCTCCAAGGAGAAGGTAAAACTGGGGTGGGGATGGCACTCACAAATCTTCACTACTACTATAATAAAGTGTATCTAATGAAGGTTACAATGTTTTGATCATGAAACATGATCTATCTTGTGAAAGGTCTACCCTGTTAAAGGCTTATAAGATTGTTAGATCTTACCCTATTAAAGGATTTCAACACCTTGTTAAAAGTGTGCCTGGTAAAAATACTTTAACTTACAATGAAGTAAGCATCCTGTTAAAGGATTTATAACAACTTGTCATGACTACTCTATTAAGAGATTTAACTGATTCACCTATTAGAATGTCTCAACAATGATCCTTCAGTTAGCACTTTGTTGCTTATGTCAAATCACCTCTTTTTTTATGTGTACTTGATCCTTTTTGATTAGATATATCTCTACTATCTTTTGATTCCTTTCCTCTATTCTCCTCTAACTGATTCTACAATTCAACTCAAATTATAACTTCTTAGTCACCATGAATTCTCTATTTTTGCATGCAAACTTCTCTCCTTTCTCCTTACAACATTCATAAAAAGCTTAGGGTTTGTCCTCCTTTAGAAGACCTAGGTGACTTAGGGTTAGGTATGAATCAATGATTGTGATTCACCCATATTGCCACTTAATCCTTCCCTTTTTTTGATTGGATGCATGCAATGCATAGGGATTCACTATTAAGATTTGTCCTTATCATCTAAGATCATTAAACAATCCTTAAGTCAGCCCAAAAATGGTTTACATACAAGTTTGTGCCATTACAAAAAACTATGTCAAAACTGTATAACTCAGCACTTGAAGTCCTCGATGCTCATCATGAAATACAACTTCAATGCTATAACTCAACCTCTAAATGACTCAACATCCATTGATCACTCGGTATCTGTATAGCTCAACACATACTATTTTCTTGGCACTTGAGTGACTTGGCACTTACTAGTTACTTGATACATACTAAATATCTATCGCTCAACATATACTATTTGACAACTTATGCTCAGCATGTATTAATTGTTTGGCATGAACTAATTAAATGAATTAAGTATATTGTCACTCATATGTCAAAACCAATATGAAATCAACATTTCTAATCCTAGAAATAGCTCTAAAAAAGCTATCTTCCTCAAGATCCCTAACCGCTTCTACTCCTTCATGTTCAACATGGCTTTTAAAAAATAAATTCATCCCCAATTTCATTTTTTTCTATAATACACATTCCTCTATGAGTCTCCTCTTTCAATTCTTACACTTGTCTTTGAAGGCTTTAAAACCCTCTTTTGTCAAACCTCCAACTCTTTCATCATGGTACCTTCATGAAGGTATTTTTTCTCTTATGACTCAAATCCACAACCATAACCCCATTTCAAACTACCTCATGGTAAATAATCCATCTACACACTCAGGAATGCCTTCTTTGATTTAAATTAATGAAGGTTACTCCCCTCATTAACAAAAACACATATACTTGACTAGGGAAATAACAACAATTGACAAGAACAAGAAATTGGATTCTTATTATCTCCATAAAAATGGAATTTAAATATTCAAAAATATGATATGGAGAGCCACATAGGCATTTTATTTACAAGATTATATAATCTATATCCACCATACATGTCCCCAAAAGTGTCCTAGATAAGCCTACAAGTCTTCCTTAAGAAAATTTCAGCCACCCAAGAAGATTCTAGAAAATTTAACCCTAAAGTTTGAAGCCAACCAACCTTAAGATATTTTTGTGTATTTTATTACATTAGAGTAGGAACCAAAAACTTTCAAAACTTATTTTTTTTGAAGGAACTCCATTTTTTCCCATTTTAGGTTGTTTAACTTTTAGAGACCATAACTCATCGCCAGATGCTCTAATTGGCTATTATGACTCCATTTTGGAAATGCCATGAACTACCCTACAATACCTATTTTTTACAAGCTCCAGTGAAAGGGTTAACCCCTATTTAGAAATTCTAAAGGCTTCAAAAATGAGTTCAAAATTTTGTACCTTGTTGCCAATACCAAAAAACTTAATATCTTAAAAGATAGACTTGAGCTTATGTAATGCCCCACTTGGAGATCCTTGGAACAAGGATTCAATTCAAGCCAAGATATTTTTTTTGACAATTATGAATGCACATGTCAACATCATACAAGGATCACAAAGATCACAATGGAAGACTTAACCACCATCCCGACAACTAATAAATCTCCAAATTTCACTACCAAACATAAATAACAAACCACAAAGGAACACAAATGATACAAATCTGATAACATACTGAATTTGAAATGCAATTACAAGGTATTCAAAAACACCATAAAGGGTAACCAAAATACCTCTAAAAAACTTCCAAACAAAACGAAAAGTGCCCACTGTCCGCTCGGATGGGTTTTTGCAAAACCTAGGCAATACTTTAAATCAGCACGATATGATACTTTCCAGTATCATACGACCTTTCTAATCAAGGTGTGTGATACAATCAAGGTTAGGGTGAGAAGGTATATAATAATTTACCAATATCATAAGGCATTTCTCCAAGAGGCATGTGATATGACAAAGTGTTGCATGATAGAGTTGACAAGGGTATGTAATACTTTCCAATATCACACGATTCCTCTCCTTTGGATGTGTGATACTTTAAAGTATCGCCTAATGTTAATTCATGGTCACCTAGAGAAAGAAAGAATTACTCTAAGGGCTAAAATAGGGGATAAAATAAAAAAGCAAACCTCCACACTGGGGAGTATTGGATCTATGTAGATCGAGGAATGAACACTTGAGTGCATAAATGACAAGATGCCATGAACAAGAAAGAGGAGCATCTATCCATCTAAACCATAGCAGTAAAAAGGACATACTAAAAACAACATCATAGTGTACAGAAGCAACATCACAATGTACAAAAATAACATCGCAATAATTGAACAACCAAACTAAGTACGCAGTTCCTCCCAATCGTCAATAGAATCATAAGACCATCATGGGTCCTAGCCATCCCCCACACAACATTCCAAACTACTGACCAGATTGTCGGTGTTATCTTGTGAGGACGTCACTACTAAAACATGCTACAACATAAGAATAAGGAAGTCTAACATGCTAAAAGTAATGCATTAGATAATCCAATAAATCAACCACACCATCTATGATATGCTAATCATCATAAAAATAGGAAATCTAACATGCTAAACTAATAAGCAATAGCTTTGTCAATGAAGCAATTCACTTCATCTAATCATATGCTAAACATCATAATAGAGAAATGTGTCTAATAAACTAGCAACATCTAAACATGATATCCAAGCATTCCAATGAAAGCATAAATCACAAGAAAGGATACTTTGGAACCTAAAGTATCAAGTGAAAACATCCAACAACGGTCACACTATAGTAAAAGACCATTTCTGTACACCAACCTATAGCAGTGGTAAAGATAGCTATGCCTCCCAACCATGTGGACCTATAGGTCTAGTCCCACCATGCTGATGGAGATAATGAACCAACCAAAAACACACATAAAACACAATGTCCATGGCTAACACTCATGCTAGACAATATGATGACTGAAACCAAGACATAGATAATGCATAAACTATAGGTCATGGTTAGACACTCAATAGGCTATTAAGTAGGGGCTAACATCATGGAGAGTTGCTTGGAATTGACAAGCCCAAGTTCAAATTGTGTGTTTCAACTACCCAATGGAGGCCCCTGCACACACATTTTATTATCTTAAGTTTTATTACCACTTACACATTTTATTTAGTTATCACTTAATTAAAACTTCTTCATGCCAACCCTCACAAAATAGGCACCCAGTTGTGGAGATAGAAGCCCCCTCCAAATGCTACCCTACCCTACCCATGCTCATCTAAGAATGAGTGCCCGTTGGCATGCAAATTTCCAACCAAACCCAATGATTATAACTTCTAAAACTACCACAGAAGATCGAGCCTTGCAAGTCACTCGACAAATGTACGCACAAGTACTCGTGTGTGGAACACCACCATCACAAAGATCATAACAAAAGGACTGGATGAGAAGACAAGAAAATGATCACTCAATCAAAAATAACTTAGGAGGACAGATTCTACACAAATCCTAATAAACAATAAAACCATACATTATGGACTCACTCAACCAACCTCAATCTGGGAGTATGGATTCTACACAAATCCCAATGGTGCAATAAGACCAAACATCATGAACTCACTCAACTAGCCTTAATCTAGGAGTATGGATTCTACATAAATTTCAATGGTGCAATAAGATCAAACATCATGAACTCACTCAACTAGCCTCAATTTGGGAGTATGGATTCTACACAAATCCTAGTGGTGCAATAAGACCAAACATCATGAACTCACTCAACCAGCCTCAATCTGGGAGTATGGATTCTAACAAATCCCAATGGTGCAATAAGACAAAACATCATGAACTCACTCAACCAACCTCAATTCGAGAGTGTAGATTCTACATGAATCCTAGTGTCCATGAAAAAATAACAAAGGTCCAAAGAAACCATAACACTAGGTATAAAATCACTCAACCAAACACAAAGTCAGAGTATAGATGCGCCACACATCCCAATGCAAACATAAAAGTGCAACAATGGTCTGACTGACATCCAAATAGATGATCTAGGTCCACGACCAACATCATGCCAAGAAAACATGAGAAAACTTGGTGGCACACAAATTGAGGTAAAAACCTCCAAAAACTAGAAAACTTCAAAATTAAAACCCATTTGGTCTTTGTGCACAAAAACTCCAAAAATCTAATAAAATTTGGATTCGGACACCATATACAAAAATGGCCAGCATAATGATGCAAAACCCCAAACCCTCATCTCGAAAAATAGGAAAATGCTCATACCTGCCCAACTGAGTAGAGCTAGCATACAAAAACAGATGGGAACACTAGTTCTCAGCCTCCTAACAAACAACTACCAAAAATAGAAACAAAAATAGAGTCAAAAAAATAAAACAGGAGAGCCCTACCTTACAGCCAAAAGGACAAAACAAGAATCTGAACCATAAAATAAAAACCCAACAGAAGTAGCCAAAAACTATGACAATCCAAGGTCTCCCTGAGTTGGATCCAACGAGCTCAACCTCATGATGATCCCATGCCTACAGCTCCCACAATGAATAGAATAGTAAATCCTCATGAAGAGGATTTTGGGTTTTATTCTCTGAATTTCTAATTTAAAAGTGAGAAGTGAGGAATTAAATTCCTTTTTGAATACTTATTCACTTTTTGAGTGAATAATTGATGAGGGAAATTAACAAACCAACCTAGTTAAACTTCGAATTGACCCAAATTGGCTATTCCTAGAAATAGGAATTCATTTATGGCAATGCTATTAGAAATTAAATTCAATAAAATTAAAAGCTCAAAAACCCAAAAACACAGAAATTTCCTTAACAACTTTCATGACAATGCGAACCTCTAAATGCACAAACACACTCACTAGTCTAATCACACAATGCAAAAGAGTTTGGGTTTAATAATCACTAAAAGGATTAATTAAACAATTAAAAGAAGGATAGGTCAACAATAAAGGGACAACATTGGTAAAATATGAATGATCGAATCACTAAATCCATGTGCTACTGCCAGAGATATAAATCTTGCACACTAAACAACGCGATCAAGTGCAATTGCATATATTAACATAGCCAAAGCAATAAATGCATTAAATCACCTAATTTAACCATTTATTCAATTATATTGAAATAATTTATTGACATCACTCACGTTCGCATATAGCATAATGAAGCAATAATGAAGTAAATAACCATAGCATTAAATCTATCACATAACATAATCATGGATATGTCCAAATATCAGATAACCAGATATCATCATAAAATACACTATCATCTCAAAATGGCATCATCATGTAATATGATCAACTAAATAACATAGTAGTCTAACATCTATGATACTAAAATCAAAGTATAACATCTGACCCTCAAGTCATCTCAAATGTAAAACATAACATGAGTATCGAGTATCTCTCAAATCAAAATATAACAAGGGAAACACAACACCAATGAATCCAACATGGGAAATCCATTTCTAATTATTTAAGAATTTAATAATGGTTTTTAAACAACATGAAAAGGCACTTAAAACATATAAGAAAAAACAACCATAAAAATGACTCACCATTGCTACATGAACCTAGTCCAATGTAGCAAGTAGTAGTACATAGTGCAATCTTTACACACATCTCATAGTAATCATGAAACAACCTCATGATACCACATTGATCCTTGTGACCACTGGCATAAACCTCAATGAACCATAAATCACATCATAATCTCATAAATCAGCCATAAGAATAATCAAAGCAACTGATACAAAACATAAATCCAATCACCTCAATAGTGTAGACCACTCATGTTCACAATCATGATCCCTTCTCAAGGAGAGATCAACAAAGTTACATCCATTAGGATGACTTACAAAATTCAAATGGGAGAGGTACTACATCATCCCCCTCAAAGACTCGGCTTACTCCTGGAAGCTTGTAATCCAAGAATAGAAACCAAAACACACCAAGTATGAAATCAAAATCAAACACAAGGACTGACTTAATGACATCTTCACAAGTCCAACCAAATCACTCCAACACTCTCAAACCATTATGTCAACCCCCAAATAGGTTAACCACAAGAGAAAAGGTGTCACATTGACATAAGGTCCTCCAACAAGGAACCTTCTATGCAATAGGAAAACCCATCTAGCCCTAAAGTCAACAATACAAGGTAAGGAAAAGTCACTCAAGCTCATCCACAGGTGCCCAACTATGACATGCACCTACCACGTGACCACAAAACAAGGTCAAAACACTACACACTTTCAAAAATAGTTGGAATCATGGGGAATAACCATCCCAAATTCCCAAGAATACTATCATGTCACCCATGAGCATCCTTGAATCCATGTAAACTCACCCTTCAAACATAGAGGATGACGGTTTACTAATAAAATTACACAATGCAAAAGGACACTCACCGCTACTGACCACAAAGCATAGGAGCACATAGTTTCTATGGTATAAAAACTCAAATATCACTATGAACTAGGGTTACATAACCCGACCAGACAAGATATCACCTTTCCACAAGGTTGCAAAGATTTTATAGTGGAAAAAATCATGTAATATCTTCATACCAACTCATAAGATGGTAACATGTGTCCAACAATATCATGTCCCTTCTAGCACCATGCTAGGAATACCAAACCCAAACTACTGCTAAACTCAATCTCCAGCCTCGAGCCAACTATTAAAAAGCAACTTGACTGAGACACTCCTGAAGATATAAGGTTAGAGAGATCAAAACTACATAGCCTTAGGGGTTAGAGGGAGTCTCTCTCAACCTCTGCACTAAATCATCCCAAGACACATTAGGGAATCCCATAATTCCACCAACCATAAAAATACTAGACTCATCAAAAGATGGAGTCACTCTCAAAAGACAAGGCAACATCAACCTTGAACAAGGAATGCTCACAAACCACACTTCACCTCACAAGGGTGGGTCGGTGCTATAAGAAACACACAAACCCCAGCACAAATCCCAACAAGTACCTAGTATATTATGAAGATTTGTTAACACCTCCCTAAGAAAAATATGAAGGGTTAAACTTCTCCAATGGCCATAACTATGATATGTCATGATTGAATTGATCTCTACTTGATAAAGGGTACTCAAAACATCGATCTACACCTTTTGAAGTGTGAATGAGTTGCTCATTGTTCTGTATTAGCATAGTCTCGTGCAAAGTTTCTCATCAAATCAGGTGAGAAAGTGGAATGAACTAGGCGAGAAAGTGCATGATCACTAGTTTCTTGTGTGAAATTTCAAATTAAAACAAAAATTGACTTCACTCTGGAGGCCATAAGTTTCATGTCTGAACTCGAATCGACTCTATTTGAAAAGTGTTAGAAAGAAATCGAAAAGGCCTACAACATGATGGATCTTAGAGAGTCTAAAGACCTAAGAGTTTGAAACACCACTCAAGATAAACATCAAAGGAAAACTCAAACTGTCTCAGTTACCAAGACAAGCAACTGACAAAACATCCAAAACAACCAAAGAGCACACATGTCCAGAATGACATAAGATATGAAATGAAAGGTAATTAGCACAATGAAACCATCATTACTTATCTTTCATAATTTCATCAATTAATCATAACACAAGCATTAATGCACAATGAAACTAAAAGGTTTTCAAAGCAAGGGTTCAAGAGTCACTTTCCATAAAACAAGTACATATCTTTTCAAATTTCTTTCCTTAAAATCATTACGTTATATCATCACTTAAATCATCCAATTATTCTAATAATTTACATGTACTACAAGCACACTAGCATGTTCTCTATGATATTATCCCTTGTATGTACTACTAGAGGTTCAAGATGAACATGATAGAGTCACAACACACAACTGGGAAACATTAAAATACATACAAAATAGTCATCATGAACCAAAATGAAAAGCCCAAATGGGAAAATTGTCAATTCCAATAGTAAATATCAAAAAGTGCACATTTCAACAATAAGACAAATGTGACAACTATCACAAGGAGAGCGATAGATAAAATTTGATGACTATTCCAAGAGAGGAAAATATTGAAAACTAATACTAGCCCAACAACATGAGGAAAGTACCTCCAACACAATAAAATAAGGCATCAATCAAATCACATTACATGTGATGACTTAGAACATTCACACAAGAGGGATAAATCACCACACAAAGCTAAGGGATACATCATCCTAGCAGCATTAGAGAACATACTCACACACATCAAGCAATATACCACCAATAACCCCATGCATATGCAAAGTACAATAATTTTCTTAATTAATTTTTTGTGCAATGTAACATTTAGATATCCAACAATTTAATACAATTTCTATAAGCTTATGAAGCAATCAGATTGGGGACTTAAGTCATTAACCCAAAGGATCTAATGCAAAACCTACTACCTTGCAATGATTCACAACAACACTCATTTTTCAATGAAGGGAATTGTTTCATTACTATAATAACATAACACAAAATCACAAGTAAGATTCATTTATTTACTTACAATTAGGAGAAAATAGGGAACCAATACACCTTACTCCACAAGGAGAAACAAAAAGAGGCACTCAAAGCCAACACATGGAAACCAATCAATGGCTCCATCCGAAAAGGGTCATATGAGCAACCAACCAAACAAGGCGCATCAATTCCATCTACAAAACAAGGAAGACTTGCTTCCTTCCTCTCACAGTGCTCTAGTCACATCTACTAGACAAGAAATTCCATCCCAGGTAGATACTGAAGCAACAAAGATCATGAGCTCTTCACCAAGACACTCGCACTCACACAATGCAACACCAACCACATGGGAAACATATACACAGAGATCCCAATGTTTGAACATGGGCTCTGATACTAGATGTAATGCCCGGCCCGAAGATCCTTGGAACAAGGATTTGATTCAAACCAAGATTTTTTTTAACAAGTATGAATGTACATGTCAACATCATATAGGGATCACAAAGATTGCAATGGAAGACTTAACCACTATCCCGACAACCAACAAATCTCCAAACACCACTACCAAACATAAACAACAAACCATCGAGGAACGCAAATGATACAAATCCAATAACATACCAAATTCAAAATGAAATTCTAAGGCATTTGAGAACACCATAAAGGGTAACCAAAACACCTCTAGAAAACTTTCGAACAAAATGAAAAGTGCTTAATGTCTACCCAGACATGTTTTTGCAAAATGCAGACGATACTTTAAATCAACACGATACGATACTTTCCAGTATCATACAACCTTTCTAATGAAGGTGTGAGATACATCAAAAGGTAGATCTAGACTCATCAAAAGATCGAGTCACTCTCAAATGACAAGGCAACATCAACCTCGAACAAGGAATGCTCACAAACCACACTTCACCTCACAAGGGTGGGTCGATGCTATAGGAAACACACAAACCCAAGCACAAATCCCAACAAGTACCTAGTATATTATGAAGATTTGTTAACGTCTCCCTAAGAAAAACATGAAGGGTTAAACTTCTCCAATGACCATAACTATGATATGTCATGATTGAATTGACCTCTACTTGATAAAGGGTACTTGGAACATCAATCTGCACCTTTCAAAGTGTGAATGAGTTGCTCGTTGTTCCCCAGGTGAAATTTTGTATTAGCATAGTCTTGCACAAAGTTTCTCATAAAATCAGTTGAGAAAGTGCAATGAACTAGGCAAGAAAGTGCATGATCACTAGTTTCTCGCACAAAATTTAAAATCAACACAAAAATTGCCTTCACTCTGGAGGCCATAAGTTTCATGTCTGAACTTGGATTGATTCTATTTAAAAAGAGTCAGAAAGACATCGACAAGGCCTACAAAATGATGGATCTCAAAGAGTCTAAAGACCTAAGATTTTGAAACACCACTCAAGATAAACATAAAAGGAAAACTCAAACTATCTTAGTTACCAAGACAAGCAACCGACGAAACGTCCAAAACAACCAAAGAGCAAACATGTCCAAAATGACATAAGACATGAAATGAAAGGTAATTCACACAATGAAACCATCATTACTTATCTTTCATAATTTCATCAATTAATCATAACACAAGCATTAATGCACAATGAAAGTAAAAGGTTTTCAAAGAAAGGGTTCAAGAGTCACTTTCCATAAACAAGTACATTTCTTTTCAAATTTTTTAACCACTGACCCACCCTTGTGCTTGGGTTTGTGTGTTTCCTATAGCACTGAACCACCCTTGTGAGGTGAAGTGTGGTTTGCGAGCATTCCTTGTTCAAGGTTGATGTTGCCTTGTCATTTAAGAGTGACTTGGTCTTTTGATGAGTCTAGATCTGCCTTTTGATGTGTTACACACCTTCATTATAAAGGTTGTACGATACTAGAAAGTATCGTACTGTGTTGATTTAAAGTATTACCTAGGTTTTGCAAAAACTTGTCTAGGCAGACAATGGGCACTTTTTGTTTTGTTCGAAAGTTTTTCAAAGGTGTTTTGGTTACCATTTATGGTGTTCTCAAATACCTTAGAATTTCATTTCAAATTTGATATGTTATCATATTTGTATCATTTGCATTCCTCTGTGGTTTGTCATTTATGTTTGGTAGTGGCATTTGGAGATTCATTGGTTGTCGACATGGTGGTTAAGTCTTCCATATGGGAGAGGCACTATAGCTTGCAATGAAACTTTCCTGGAAGGATAATATATTCAAAGTAAACCTCCAACAAATAAATCAAAACATTTTGAGCTAAAAAATCAACTTATTAAAAATAATAAGCTTTTATAAATAACAATTTTGCACTAAGATTATCCTCATTAAAAAGAAAAATAATTTTTTTTGTGGTGATGCAAGATTTCCTTATACCTAGAATGCTCCTGCATCACTTGATGTGGCCTTTTCATAAAATTTTGTATCTTGCTCTGAATTTGATAATATTTCTTTGGTTGGTTCAATGATTTTTCCCTTCTTCTTTTGGACTCTTTTGAATCTATATTTGATTTCCATAGATACATTCATCATCTCTTTAGGGCACTCTGAACTTAGATTTATTATCCCTTTGATAATCAATAGGTTATCTTCACCATTATCAATGTATGTTTTCAATGCAAACATGCTTTTGATAACATTTTCTTATTCATTGACCATGTCTCTAGTATCTTTCTCTTCTTCTTCTCCTAAGCTAATGCAAGCTTAGTTAGTAGATGAATTCTCTACACCCAATGGAGATGCAAACCCTTATGATGACTTATTCTAATCCTTTTTGATCCATACCTTTCTCATCTAATTATTTATCTCCTCAACCCTAGTAATTTGGTTTCTCTTCTTATCATTTTCCTGATTCAATTAGCTTTCCTTTATTATTTTTCTAAAAGAACCTTGCTATATGTACAATCTTGTGATAGTGAAAACATGTCATCCTAGTAGATCTCCAAGGCCTAACTTTACCATTGTTGGTCCTTAATCTATAATTGATTTCCATATGTCCATGGTTGTGGAAATGTGGACATTTAACATTCCACCCATTTCTACTCCCCCAGCTCAAAAATGTCCCTTGATTATTCAATGTTGTCCCACACTCATTAGCTTTATGACCAAACTTGTAATTTTAGCAATGACTATTGAACATGTTTGGCATATTTCTATAAAATCTACCAGTATGACCTAACACATGAAAAATTGAGCATGTAGGAGTACTAGGGATATTCTTGCAATACATCCTACCTTGTAATAGTTAAAAAAGGTTTAGAGGCTTTCCTACCATGACTTTTCTTATTCACCTTGGGTAGAGACTTTTCATCGTGTTTGGGTTTCTTAGATGATCAGGTAACTTCAAAATAAATATAGCCAAGACCACAAGTATCATCATGCATCCTTTGGTTCCAATGTTTCTCATATATCTTTGCATAACTATCATTGAATGTATTTAGTAACATGTTTGTATCATTTATCTCTTTCTACAATCTTTCATTCTCTCCACCTAAACTTTCACTTGTCATCATCATATTATTGATCTAACCTATTATATATTGCATTTCATCATTAGTCTTATCAAGATCTACATGAAAGGTAACAAATTCTTGTTTAGATTTGAAGAGATCAACAATTTTTTCTTGTAGGAAATCTTCTGCACTCTTTTTCACCTAGATTCAACAAATTTCCTATGTTTCATTTCCCGATCCATCTAGATGGACAAAGATTCAAACTCCCTCTTGATATGCTTCTTTTCCTTATGAAATTGTTCATTCTCTAGAGACAACGATTATAGGGCTTCATATTCCTTAGATTAAATGTTTCTATATGCTTCTAATTGATCACATATCTCTTTCCTCTTTTCTCTTGAATGTTCTCGTTGATCCTTCAACCTCTCAATTGTATGTTCAACTTTTGCAAGTTGAACTTCAAGACTACTCACATATCTAGTAGACTTACTATCTCCTTCAAGAACCTTGACCAAGCTATTAGGATTGTTCAAGGGAACCTTGCTTGGATACCAATTGTTAATTCTAGATGATATAATTGATCACATAGATCTTTCCTCTTTTCTCTTGAATGTTCTTGTTGATCCTTCAGCCTCTCTATTGTATGTTCATATTTTGTAAGTTGATCTTCTAGACTACTCACATATCTAGTAGAATTAGTGTCTCCTTCAAGGACCTTCCCCAAGCTATTAGGATTCTTCAAGGGGACCTTTCTTTGACACCAATTATTAATGCTAGATGACACTAAGTGGGGGGGGGGGGGGGGGGGGGGGTGTTGAATCAATGTGATAAAAAATTTACATTCTTACATCACTAATTTCCACAAAGCATAACATGACATGAAAAATAATAAAGTATAAAAAATGTAAATCAAACATCCACATATTAAGCACTTTATACAAGTATGTTTTATAGTGAAAGCCTTGGTTAGAGGAACAAACAATGGTGAGAATTAGTACCCACAAATTCTTATTGGTGCAGTAATAAGTTACTTAGTTAGGTGCATTACATCCAACCAGTTAAGGGCATATCTAGTTAAGAGTATTTAGATATGTCACCTAGTTAACACATTTATAATTCCTTCTAAGAGTCACCTTGTTAGAGGATTTTTTCTTTACACCTATTAGAATCCTACTCACCCTATTAGGATTGATCCTTTTAAGAGATTCAACTTGTCAACCTAATAAAATAAAAAAGTAAAAAATGATCCAAATATTTTACCCAATGCATAAAAGATTCAATAAATTCTTGACCAATGCTCCACTCTTGATTTCTTCTAACACACTATACTACTACTAGAATAAAAAATATCAGACCAATAATTAATGCAAATTGATCTTTCAATTCATTTTATAATGTTCTTAAGGTGGTGGAAAAAACATAAATGTATCACCATTAGTCATCTGTAAAATTAATTCAAATTTCATGAGTGAGAACTATAACCTTAATGTTTTTGCCTTGATGCTAGCCTAGCTAGAAATAATTACTTTGAATTTTCAACTAACATCATAATCTTTACCATATTACTGGACCTAGAGAAGCATACTATTCTAGTTACTTATTCTTCATATCATCACTTGTAGACTTCATAAAATATTCACCACTACTATAATTTTGGTAGATATTCTTTTTGGTGTAGGAGCACCTAGAGACATGGACATAAAGAATACATATCTCATTAATGTTTGTTCTAAAATGTCAAATTAATGTTTGTCAATATATTTGAGCCAACATTTAAGGCTAAGTTAAGCCTTGGAATTAATTTGTAATAGATTTTCAAAGTTGTCTAGTATAGTAAAATTATGTAAATAAACCCATGGAAGGGAAAAATATCATAAAATTTCATATATATTATATTTTGATATGTTAGTAGGGGTTTCTAAAAAGTGAAAAGTTCATTTATGAAAAAATGAAAAAGTTTTCAAATAAGTAATAAAATTTTGTCACAAAAATTTGACAATATGAAAAATTGATGTAAAGAGGAAGATCAAGGGTCATTATAGGTATCCAATAGTTGGAGAAATTTAAAAGACAATAAACTATCATGTAATGGTCATGATTTAAAGAGGGGAATGGTTGGAAATATTTTTGAGGAGAATAGAAATGAAATGAGTTTTTGTTTTACAAGTTTTATGTTAATTTTTTGTTTAATTTTCCAGAAACCTGACTGTTGTTTCTTTAAAAAATAGATTCATATGAAAAGATACAAACTTGAAACTTATATTTTAGGAAAGGTACTTGAGTTATCTTTTTTTTTTTTGGTTTGGTCAAATTTCATTGTGATGTGAAAAAATGATGAGCATTTGAGTCTAGACTAGTATGAACCTGATTTTTTTGTGAGTAGTTTTTAGAGAAGAGTAATAACTTTTATTCCAATTATCATTTTGAGCTATAACTTTGGAAAAACATGTTTAGCTGATATGTATACTCTCTCATAAAAGAAATTAATTTTATCTCTTCATTTGTGAAATTTATGATCAACTCTTCTCAAGTGGAAAATTCTATCCTAGTTTGTTGATTTGGTTATATATTTGCAAAATGTGCAATATTGCCACGATAAGTTATGGAGTTGTGATTATGTGATTTTTGAATCCTTATATCCTTGCATCACCTTTATAAATGGACACGCATAACTCTAATCATCATATCATATCAACCATACATAAAATTGCTTCCATGTTCAAGAATTATATTCCATTAACATCTTCCAACGTGTTAGAACCTTCCTATCTTGCTCCGCAAAGTGGGGATAAAGAGGAAGTATTATAGAAATGTGAAATTAATTCAAGGTAGATCTTCCAAAACCTAATCTAGCTAAGGTATATTTTCCTAAGGTATAAGAACCAAATCTATTTCCACTGAATTGATAATATCATATTTATCAATATAGGTCAACACATGTTCTAGTGATGATTAGGAGAATTTGGATTTTAATAAATTTCACATTAGAGAATACAAGGTCAACCTAGTCAATCTAAAAACCCCAAAGATATTTTTTGGTGCGGCTAATAGAAATGATTATGCATCCATAAAGATCGATGCCATATACAAAATTGATCATCTCTTCTACACCAATCCTCTGAGTTCTAAAGAGACTCATTTGATATACGAACCGAGACATAATATGATTTCAAAATGAAACTATGGTGGTAGAAGTTGTTGTCCCTATGAGGATAGTATTTTCATTTCTTTCAAATTTGAATTTAGACATCATATCATTTGGCTTCCATTCCACATACATCTAATAAGCCAAGACCACAGTTGGACATCAATATGATTATTACTAATCCTCTACCTCTTGAGTTGTCCGATATTGAGATTATTAACACTAATATAAGATCCATAATAGTTCTTGTATATATTTTCTCTTTTGAAGAGGATCTTACAAAAATTCATAGGTGTCAACGATTTATTTTTCCATATTATCATCATAAGGGACAATCACCCCACTACCTTGAAATCTATACGTACTTTAAGGAATACATTAATAATGGTAATGATGAGGCAAAATTATCTCATTAGTGTAGCAATAATTTGATTCCTTATTTAAAATACTTAAGTAACCTCATTAAGGCATTAATAATTTTACCCAACACAATCTTGGCAAGAAAACTAACATCCTTGAAGATACAATTATTGTATTCTTTCAAAATTCCCCAACAAAAGTGGGGAAGAGCCCATTTGCTAATGTAATAAAGACCAAAAACCTTCCAAGAATTGTCCCATTGCCTAAAGAAGTTAGTAGTTGAGGTAGGGGTACACCATTCCAAAATTAAACCTTGACTAAAACTAGACCACACCTCTCTCATAAAAGTGCAATGAATAAACAAGTGGTCCATTGACTCTACCTAGTTTTTGCATAGAATGCATCTGTTAGGAATAGAGAGTCCTCTTTAAGATTATCAATAGTTAGAACCCTATGTTGGAGGAAAATCCAAAAGAAGATGTTGATTTTAGGAATAAGGCTGGGGTACCAGGCATACACCCATATAGGTTTGAAATCTTGCTTCATTAGAGCTTGGTACGCAAAAGCCACTGAGTAAATACCAGTAGAAGTTTTCTTCCATACTAATTGGTCCTGATCATTGTTCAAAATCATTGAGTGGAGGATAGTCATTAGAGGTTTGAGGTGCTCAGAGATAGAAGAAAGATCTCTCCACTCTTGGCCTAATCTGTAGTCACTGACTTTATTACCAAACCTCTAAATGCAAGTATTAGCCCATATGTCAAAATTAGGAAAATTGAGGAGAGGCCCTTGGAATAACCAATTGTCCTGTCAGAAAAGAATGTCATTGTCATTTCCCACTCTCCACTTCACATTTCTTTTAGTAGTATCTTTGGATTTGAGCATTCCACTCCAAATATTTGAGCCATTGGGAATGATGTTTTTGTTGAACAGGTATTGAATGGAAGGTCTCTGACGATATTTGTCCTCCATGATATCTCTCCAATCCCCCTTGCTAGAAAATATTCTCCAAATCTATTTAGCTTGAAGATATTTATTGAAAGGTCTTAGTTTTCTGATACCCAAACCCCCATAGTGTTTGGGGAGGCACATATTGTCCCAAGCAATGAGAGGAAATCTCTTGTGGTCTTCCAAACAGAACCATAAAAAATTCCTCTGGATTTTCTCCATTAGGTTGGAAAACTTGCTAGGAACCCCAAAAAGGCTCAGCACATAGGTTGGAATATTTTGAAGGGTGGATTTGACCAACCAAAATTTGCCTTCTTAGCTTAGGGTGATACCCTTCCAGCCAACTAATTTCTTGTTAAATGTATCAATAAATCTCATCCATAAATAATTAGGGGATTTGAGACCCATAGGGAGACCAAAATAAGTGGAGGGAAGGCTACCTATGCCACATCCCAGAATATTGGCTATCATCCTTTGTCTCATAGCTGAAGTATTGATGAAGAAGACAAAGCCCTTGTTCCAATTGATAAGTTGTCCTAATCCCCTAGTGTAAGAGCTCAAAATATTTTTGACCACCTTGGCTTCCCCAACCAAAGCTTCACCCCGTTTATGGTGTCATCCAAAAATTGTTGATGCAAGAAGACTAGGGGACTAGAAGATGGTTTCATTCCTTTGAAAGCCCCTAAAATTCTGTTAGCTGAAATCATCCTTCCCAAACAATCATCCAACATGATAAAGAGAATGGGTTATAAGAGGTCCCCTTTCCTTAACACTCTTGAGGGTTTGAAGAATGCCAAAGGAGAACCATTGATCAAAATGACCAAAGAGGAAGTAGTAATCAGTTGGTTGATAAGCTCACAAACATTAGAATTGACCCCAAAGGCTTTAAGAACCTTGATGAGAAAAGACCAATCAACCCAATCATAAGCCTTGGAGAGGTCAAGATTAAGGAGAAAGTCTTCTCTCTTGCATTCTTCCAAAGAGTGGATGACTTCATGAATAATCATGATAGAATCTAGAATTTTCCTCCCCAAAACAAAACCTGACTACTGAGGAGCAATAATAATAGGGAGGGTCTTGATAATCCTATTAGCTAGGACTTTAAAAATAATCTTGTAGTAAGAGTTGTATAGGATGATAGGTCTAAAATGATCCATAGAATCCACCCTCAAAACTTTAGGGATAAGCACTAAGAATGTAGCATTAACCTCCTTGAGTAGAATTTTAGCTTTGAAAAACTCTTGGACTAGTTTGATTACATCCTATTGAACCACTTCCCAGAACAATTGGAAGAAGAAAGTAGGGAAACCATCCATACTTGAGGATTTGTCTGTAGGGAGGGAGAACACTGCCTACTCAATTTCCAGAGGGGAAGGAATAACCTCAATCATAGAGTTTTACTCTGGCTAGATTAGAGATAGGATATTAGAGATAATGTCATGCTGATCATCTTCCAAAAGATTAAGGTCTTTAGTCAAAAGATTAGAGAAAAAAGAGATGGCCTTTGCCACTATATCTATTTCTTCCTCCAAAATAATAGCCCCCTTTTTTATTCTGCTAATTATATTATGGACTCTATGTTTCAAAGTAGAGATATGGAAGAATCTAGTGTTTTCGTCCCCCTCTTTTAACCAGACAACTCTTGATCTCTATTTCCAATAAGCTTCCTCTTGACCAATAATATTGTGAAGCTTAGAAAGAATAATTTTTTCCTCCTCTAGCTACTCCTCATTATAGCCCTCCCTCTGAATAACACCCTGAATAATGCTAAGGTCCTTTGAGATCTTTTCTTTGGATTGGAATATGTTACCAAAATTTGACTTATTCCACTTCTTAATTTTGTTTTTGATATGTTTCAACTTCTTGGCCACCTTGAACATGGAAGTGCCCTCTATGTGAATATTCCACCACTCCAAGATATGAAGAGAGATATCTAGGTGGGAAGTCCACATTCTTTTGAATCTAAAGGGGAAGTTACATTTGATGGCAAGGGGGTCAATAGTGAGAGAAATAGGAGAGTGATATGAACCAATCCAAGCCAATTATGATAAATTACAGTTGTTGGAGTTCATCTAATCTAAAGGTATGAGAGGTTTGTCTAACCACACTTGGATGCAATCTCTGCCGACTCTTCTATTAGACCAGGTGAAGAAGCCTCCCTAAAGATCAACATCTATCATTGATGAAGTTAGAAAGGTCTTTCCTAGTATCCAAATCTAGGGCCAAACCACCCTATTTCTCATCATCCATTAGGGGGGTATTAAAGTCCCAATATTGATACAATTTTCCACTTGGAATCTAGGTAAAATATTTCTTATATTTACCCAATAGTTCCTCCTACCAATCTTAAAATTAGGAGCATAAACATTCAAAAGATACTAGATTTCATAATTGTTGATATTAAGAACTTGAATGAGTAGAATATTACCTTCACCATATAAGACTTGGGGCTTGAAAATGTTAGAGTTGTAGAGGGTGAGCAGACCCCTCGAGGCCCCATCAAAATTTGTGGCAAACCACTCCAAACTACTACTAAAAGAGATTCTCTCCATAGACTCCCTTTTTATTTTGGTTTCTTGAATAAGCATAAAATATGGTCTATTATCCCTAATCATATTTTTAATCACCTATTGTTTATGGACTCCATTTAGCCCATGTATATCTTATGATATGACCTTCATCTCTTCTTTGCAAGGTAGGCCTCTTGGATGTTCATTTAACTACCATTTGCTAGATTCCTTCTAGTTTCCTCTTTCCTATTCTAGTTTTGATTATTCCTTCCAGGGGTTTTAGGTTTTTCTCCAACATCATCTTTCGCTCTACTCCTAGTAGCAACTGGGAAAACTGTAGAAGGGTCTCTACTTTTCTATTTCTTTCTAACCATAGTCCACTCCCCCTCTCACTCATTTGCATAGCTCACAAAAAGAGTCTCCATTCTTGTTAATTGGCTTGGTGATGAGGATCTAACCATTTAGATCACTCTTGAAACCTTCCTAGGAGATGTGACCTCCAAGATAAGGTTGATAATAGATTCCCTAGGGTTTGAGGGTCCACTCTTTTGAGCAACATCCCCATGCCCTTTAGGAGCTTGAGAGTCAGGAACTTATGATTTAGCTTCATCTTCTGCATGATCAGAGCTTACAATCCCTAACTCCCTAGAGAAAAGATCCACCTTTTTATTAGTCTCCATAGGATTAGGAATATGAGGGATAACATCAAAGGAGATATCCTCAAATTCTTTTCCATGAGAAATAACCTTAGTGCTTACCTCTTCTATAGCCCACTACTGAGCTACTAAAGGCATAATCATATCAGCTTCCATAATGGAGATTCCTCAGGATTCTATCCCTTGAACCACTACAACAACTGGCAACTGGGCTTCCACTTGGTCCTCTTGTTGTTTCTTAGGCCCTCTTTCATGGTTCACAATTTCCTTCTATCTCCATACCTTATCTCCCTCTTTGGTATTCTTGATTTTGTCATTGGAAATTCTATTGGTCTTATTCTTACTCAACGAATGTTTCCTGGATTTTTCCTCTAGAAATTTAGGGCATATCTTAGCCACCTGGCCTACTTTCTTGCAATGGAAGCATACAAAAGGGACACTTTCAAAGTCTAGTTTATGAATATGCATTTCCAATTTGGAGTGAAGATAGACAACCTTTGACATGTCTTTGCCCTTACTGACCTCAATATAGATCCAAGCATAGGTTAATCGACTTCTTGACACCATTATGGGGTCAATGGAAAGAAGCTCCCCAAAAGATTTTTCTATGCCATCAAAAACATCTTCGTACCAAAAATCCATAGGAATTTCAAAAAGGTGAACCCATACAGGAGCTTGAACAAAAAAATAATCATTAAGATCCAATTTTGAGGTCCATTTCTATAGAGCTAGGGTAGATCAACCAAAGGACCAAAACCCTGCATAGAGGATCCTTGTGCGATCTTCTAGGCAAGAGAACTCAAAGGAGAGGAAACCGTTTTCCATAACTACAATCTCAACATGACCTTTCAGGTCCCATTTGTTCTTAGCATAGGTCCACATAATATCAATATTTGGCCTTGGTCCATTGAACTTACCAACTAGAGAAGAGGCCATAGTAGTAATATTATGGTCTACTAGCTCATCAGGAATCTCAATAGCATATTTTCCTTTTTCCTTATCTGAGATATCCTTTATCTCTGGGAAGGAAGACTTACTTGTGAGTTTGATATCAAAGAGAGAAGACCACCAAGTAGTCAAATCTGCATAGGGGACTTTCCAAGAAGAGTACAGGCTCAGCATGAACTGATCCTATCTCAATGCTTCCTTCCTAGGGTACTTCCTAGGTTCTTGTAGACCCTCATTCCCAGAGGCTGGCTTATTTCCTTGGTCTTCATCCTCTTGGTAGGTCCCAAGTTCCTTCTCTACACCATCCTAGACTGACCTACCTAAAGTAGAATTCAAATTTCTGATCTCACCAATTCTCACTCCTACTCTCGCTCCCTCTTTGTGTTCCATTTTTTTAGCCCTTTTGTTGTTACAGGCTTCTACCATAGTACTTTCTCCTAGAAGATTGGTATCATCAACAAATTGTTGATGGGTGATTCTAGATAAACCTTTTACCATGAATACTCTTTTAAAAAAAAAAAAGATTTTCTATTACCTAACATTGATATGATTTGAATTTGTAACAAACCATGTACTTCTATCTTCCTTATATGAAATTTACAATTAGATTTGGATAAAGCCATAAGTCAATACAAGACTAAATTTACTACTCCTTGGTGAATGTTTTTCTAGGTAGTCATGATATTTGGATTAAAAAATGTTAGTACAATCTAAAAATGGTCCATGAGCCTCATATTCCATTATTTAATTCATAATACTCTAGAAGAATATGTGGATGATATCTTGGATTTATTTTTCCTTATCAAGATTATGTTGGAAATTTCTAACTTATCTTTGACCAACTTTGTCTATATAAGATGACATTAAATCCTCTTAAGTGTCTTTGGAATATATGATAGAAATTTGTTAGGATACATAATTTCTTAGAGGAGAATCAAAGTTGATACAAATAAGAACGATGCAATTGTCAATATGCCTCCTAGAAACATTCTTAACTTCATAGTTTGTAAGGGAAAATCTATGCCACATAAAGATTTGTCTCTCATTTGGCTAATCAAATAATTCCTTTTAGATGATTATTAAAGAAGACTGGATACAATTGGTATAAACTCCTTAAGGATTGAGTAAAATAGCTTGTTAAATAGCTGAAATTCTTCTCATTCACATGGATGGAGATCACATTCATTAGTATTATCAATATATATGAATGTGTGTATGTGTAGAAGAGATGATAAATTTTATATAGAGTCTTCAAAAATATTGTATGTTTGTTAGTTTTAAGTTTAAATGTACCCCATTATTGCAATATTAGTTCTTACGATTGATTTGGGAAGCCAAACACATGAATTATTATAACCCAATTCTAGTCTTGAGACTAGGTATAGGTTAAAGTCAACAAAAACCTTGAATTTTGACCTAGATCCTCCATTTTTACTTGTTCTTGTGGCTACCATGTATTCACAATTTATAGATTCTATCTTCATGATTCCAGACACAATTACATTTTGGTTTTTGGTACAATTTGACAATCTATTTTCAAATCCAAAGTGGCATCCTCTAATAATTCTCCAATTGAGTACATTTATCCCTTTATTATTTTATATAATTTTATTTCATATATTATATTCATCTCTTCTAACATACTTCCAACTTCTTATCTTAGGGACAAGAAGAACCACTTAAGACCCTACATTGTAGACATCATGAATTAACACCTTACCTTAGGATAATTGAATTTTCTTTATTTCAAGGTCTTAGATCTTCTTAAATATAACACATATAATTTGGTGAGTGATCTATCCTAGCATTTGTCACTATTTTTATGTTACAATATATACATAAAAGAATTGTGTATATCTACCACATCAAATAATCTACTACATCATAAGTGAAAAGTTTTTATACCTTGAACTCAAACTTTCTAATTTGGATTGGATGGGAGAACTTGACTTGTTTTTGGAAATGGTAGTAGTGGTTGAAAGAGCTTGGTTATAGCTAGTGATAGTTATGTCACCCTCTAATTCTATTTTTGTCCCTCCTCCTCTTGTTGTTGCTAACATGGAGGGTTCCTTGGGTACTTCTCATAAGAGATCCCTATATGTATAGTTATATGGTTAGCATATCCTCATCCATATTATCCCCTCAGGGACCAAGATATCCAAAGGATGTATGTTTTCCCACCATCAAGAAAAACCATTTGTTGCTCTCATGTCATATATATTTAAAGCATTGAGGGTGCATCATCATTATTCTCCCTAGGGGACTGCATGAGTCATCCTTGATAGTTGGGGGTGATGATCTCGTGGGTGTGCAAGAATATGTACCAACCAAAATTAGGTGGGTGGTACATGTGGAAGAGTCTTCATCTATTCAAATTTGAACATGCACTAATTTTATTTGTATGAAATCATGGTGTGATCATCAAAATATGTATGGAATAAATTGTGTTGAGTGTGTACTAGGGTGCCTAGCCTCTAGATAGTCATTCCTTAGTATGGGATCCAAATAATATCTCACATCTAGGTAGTCCTCAGTTAGCTATCAGGGTATCAAGTCTTTACATTTCTAATTATCCAATAGTAAAGGATATGCATGCACATGAGAGAGCAAAAAATTGATAAGTTGTGGAAAACCCATCAAATGGGTGCAAGTGATATGATTAAGGATAAAAATTTGTAAGAGGGTACACATTGTAATACTCTAGAACTTATGGTCCACATACTAGATCAGGTCATAATGCAAGTTAACTAGCATGCTCTGATCCCACACATAAACATGTCCTAATTCCTCCATGAATTGGATGCATGGAATAAGACATTTTGGAAAGTGATGTAGGAGCATCTTGGGTGTAAGAGAAATCTTGCTTCACCCAAAAATAATTCATTTTAGTTGTTTCAATAAGGGTTGTCTTAATGTAGAGTTGTTGTCTATGGAGGCTTGCTACATAGTGATTCAGTCATATGAGCTAAAAAATGTTCTAATTTTAGAGGTGAAGGTTAATTTTGGATATATCAACTTGTCAGTGGAGTTTCATGCCAAATTATATGTATTTGCGAAGTTATTACAGATTTTTGGTGTACAATTTTGGAATAAAAAATTTAGGCTCATTTTTGAAGGCCCCTCAAATGAGGCCCGAAAAATTGATGGATGGGCACTTGCAAGGATATGATCTTGTAGATGAGAAGTCAACAATTCTAGAATGGGTTTATAGTAGAAAATAAGAGCAATGGTTCCAGAGTTATGGCCTTCTAAGGTTGGGCTACCCATAATTTCTAAAATAATTATCAAAGGTGTATTTAGCTGACTCTATGCATATTGTTAAGATCTGTTGGCCCTAGGTATTAAGTTTGAGTGTCTAGAATCTTCCTGGGTGGCATAAAATTGCCTATTTAAGAAAGACCCAAACATTATCTAGGACAACTCTAGATGATAATTCATAGCTTTGTCTTGCAAATTATTGTAATGAAGGTGCCTATGTGGGTTAGCATATTGTAATTTTTCATTTGCAACTTTAATAAGAAGCCCATATTTTGTTCTCACAAATTTCTATTATTTCTTGTTTCTATTACATGTTTATGGTATTAAGGGGAGCACCCTTCATTAAGTGGCATTAGAGCTAGAGTTCCTGAATATGTGGATAGATTACTGACTATGAGGTAGTTCACACCAGGACTGTTGTTTGGCCTAAGAATATAGACAAATCATTGATTGTGAGGCAGTTTGCACTAGGGTTTCAACAAAAGCACAAAAATAGCTCCATGAAGAGAGCATGGTGGAAGAGCTATAGGTGTTATACCTAAAATTTTTAGGGTCCTCCAAAGACAAATGTAAGTAATGGAAGAATAAATGCACTGAGGAATAAACCTTGTCGTAAGAGATGAAAGTAAGGATGAGGATGAAGAAGAGGAAAATGTAAAAGTAGAGGTAGTCTAAACCCAAAGGAAGATAGGCTTTTTAAGGCCATCTCGAGGGTTGGAAAAAGACCTAAGTTTGATGTTCCCATGTTTTCATGAAATGTTAACCTAGAGGATCTGATGAATTAGATCAATGAGTTAAAGGAATACTTTGAGTATGAAGATATTGAAGATCTTAATAGGATCAAGTTTGTGAAGGAAAAACTAAAGGGACATGTGAAGATTTGGTGGAAGGAGACTAAGTTTTAGCAAAATTGATGAGGAAATGACAAAATTGCCAAATGGGAGTGGATGATAGCTAAATTGAAGAGACAATTCATTCCCATGGATTATGAGTTGTATCTGCTAAAGAAAATGCAAGGGTTGAAGCAAGTAGGAAGATTTGTTCAAGAGTATATTGAAGAGTTCTACCAAGTTCTCATTAGAACCAACCATGTAGAAGATGATAAGGAGAAAGTTTTCCATTATCTTAATGGGTCAAGGAAAAAAATTTAGGAGTTGAGCTTGGCTTAAATGACTAGTATTGAGGAGGATACTAGTTTTCCCTAAGAGTGAAGGAAAAGTTGAGCAAAAAGTTTGATAACAAAAATAGTAGTAGAGGTCACGGTGGAAGATCTGGTAGCCGATCTTATGGAGGCCAAAATGAAGATCATAAGAACAAGAATGAGGTGAGTAGTAGCAGTAAGAACTAGAGGGGGAACAATTCTAATGATTTTTATGATCAAAACAATAGAGATTAGAGAGGAAGAGGCAGAGGTAGAGGATACGGATTTGGAAGAGGAGGCTTCTATGGGAAATGTTTTCAATGAGGAGAAGAAGGCCATAAAACATTTGAGTGTTCCCAACACCAAGGAAGGATAGATCAGAGAGAAGAAGGCCAGGCCAAAGTTGTACATGTTGATGAAGATGCCAAATCATCACATTCTAAAGATGCTAAAAGAGGAGAAGTCCTAGTTAAAAGAAGAGTCCTATTGAGAGGTGAGAATGAATGTGATCAAAGAAGGAGCTTATTTTGTACAAGGTGCAGATGTGAAGATAAGTGTTGTGATGTGATCATTGATGGTGGATACGGTGTCAGAAATGATGGTCACAAAGTTTAAGCTAAAGAGGTAGAAACGCCTGTATCCATACCATATTTCTTGGGTGAAAGATTACCACAAGGTCAACATTAGAGAGAAATGCTCAACAAAGTTCAAGATTGGAAGCTACCAGGATGAGGTGCTTTGCGATATCATATCGATAGACATATGTCATATGTTGCTAGGTAGACCATGATAGTTTGACAAGAATGCTATGCATGATGAGCGAGTAAATACCTACACTTTGACCAAGGATGTAGTGAAACATAAGTTGAAGCCAATGAAGGAGAAAGAAGAAAAGGTATGTAGTGCTGCTAGAATGTGTTTTGTTGATGGAAAAAAGTTTCTCAAAGGTATGAAGCATGAACATATGTGTTTTGTTGTAATCTCAAAAGATGGAAATGGAGAAGTAGATGAGGTACCTACAAAAGTTGCATATTTCTTGGGAGAGTTTCCTAATATTATGTCTGATAATGTACCTAATGGATTACTCCCATTGAGGAAGACCAATCACTACATGGATTTGATTCCAAGATCCAGTTTGCAAAACAAGGTAGTACATAGAATGACACCAACAAAAAGTGAAGAGTTGAACATACAAGTTCATGAGTTTTTGTAGAAGGGGTTGATTCAAGAGAGTCTGAGTCCATGTGCTATACCAACAATATTAGAACCAAAGAAGAATGCATAATTAAGGATGTGCATAGATTCTCGTGCTATCAACAAGATCAAAATCAAGCATAGATTTCCATTGCCAAGGATTGATGATATTATGGATTGTTTGAGGGGAGCTATGTATTTCACAAAGATAGATTTGAAGGGTGGATACCATTAGATTCACATCAGAGAAGGTGACAAGTGGAAGATTGCTTTCAAGACAAGGAAGGATTGTATGAGTGGTTAGTCATGCCTTTTGGGCTAACTAATGTACTGAGCACTTTCATGTGGCTCATGAATGAGGTATTGGAGGATTTTCTGGGTAAGTTTGTCATTGTTTACCTAGATAATATTTTGATCTTTAGTAAGACATTGGAGGAGCATTTGATGCATATTTAAAAGGTGTTTGTAAGTTGAGGGAAGAATTTTTTTTGATAAACCTGAAGAAGTTCAATTTTGTGAAGGAGTTGGTATACCCAGGATTCATAGTTTTAGTAGAAGGTTTGAAAATAGACCCAGAGAAAGTGAAGGCTTTCCTTGAATGGCCTACTCCAAAGATTGCTATAGAGGTAAGACATTTTCATGTATTGGCTAGTTTTTACATAAAGTTCATAAGAGGTTTTAGTAGTATTTGAGGGTCCTTGATTGAAACAATGAGAGGGGATATGAAAGAATTTAAGTGGACTCTAAGAGCAGATAAGAGTTTTAATTTATTAATTTTTTTTTTTGTAGAGAAACTTGTTTTAGCACTTCTAGATTTTAACAAGGTGTTTCAAGTAGATTGTGATGCTAGTGGTACTGTAATAGGAGTTGTTTTGAGCCAAGAAGGTAGATCTGTTGCTTATTTCAGTGAGCAATTGGATGATGCTAAAAAAAAAATTCTATTTATGATTAGGAGTTTTATGCTACAGTTCATGCATTGAAGAAGTGGAGACATTATTTTCTTCCTAAGGAGTTTGTTTTATATACTGATCATCAAGATTTGGAATATTTGAATAGTCAAGGAAAATTAAATCAAAGGCATTTGAAGTGGGTTGAGTTTTTGCAAAGTTGTACATTTTTTTTGAAACACAAGAGTGGGAAGTCTAATAGATTGCAAATGCTCTTAGTAGAAGACAAATTTTTCTAGCAGAAATGTAAATTAAGGTGGTTGGGCTTAATGAACTTAGTAATTTATATCTAGCGGATGTTGATTTTGGCAAAGCTTGGAAAGCTTGTACAAAATCTATTACACTTGTTAGGAAAAAGTTCTTGGATTTCATAATCCAAGATGGTATATTGTTCAAAGGGACCTAGTTGTGTATTCCAAGAAGGTCAATGAGAGAGAATCTCATCAAGGAGAAGCATAGTGTAGGATTGGCTAGACACTTTGGGAGAGATAAGACCATTCCTTTGGTTGCTAAGAATTATTATTGGCCATAGTTACAACAAGATGTGAAGAAGTTTGTATAGAGTTGAAGAGTATGTTAGATGGCGAAAGGAGTAAAGAAAAATATCATATTCTATCAGCCATTGCATGTACCAAAGAAGTCGTGGGAGGATGTCAACATGGATTTCATTCTTGGATTACCAAGGACTCAATGAGGGCATGATTCTATTTTTGTGGTGGTTGATAGGTTTTAAAAGATGGTACATTTCATTCCTTGCAAGAAAACCATTGATGTTGTTCATATGGCAGAGTTGTTTTTCAGAGAAATGGTGAGATTGCACGGTCTACCAAAGAGTATAGTTTCAGACCGAGATGCCAATTTTTCTAGGTATTTTTGGCATACATTATGGAAGAAGTTGAAGACAAATTTGAAGTTTAGTTTATCACATCATAGAGTCATGGAAAAATAGAAGTTGTGAATCATAGTTTGGGAAACTTGTTGAGATCTTTGGTTGGAGATAAACCAAAAGGATGGGATCTAATTTTACAACATGCATAATCCTCATATAATAATTTTGTCAACATGAGTACTGGTAAATCACCATTCCAAATTGTATATGGAAGTAGTCCTAGAAATACTTTTGAATTAAGGTAGTTGGATAACTAAGAGATAAATAGTGTTGAACATTTGAAGAATATCTATGAGGAGGTGAGGAAACACATTATTAAGATGAATACACAATACAAGGCTAAGGAAGATGTGAAAAGGAGGTATAAGGAATTAACATTAGAGATGAAGTCATGGTTCATTTGAGAAAGGAGTGTTTTCTAGTGGGTACATACAATAAGCTAAAAATGAAGAGGTTTGGACTGTGTAAGATAGTGAAAAGGCATGATTCTGGAAATATCTATGAAGTGGAGTTTCCTGCTGAATTGAATATTTCACAAATATTTAACATTTTAGATTTGATAGAGTATTATGAAGGAGGTGATGGAGATGAAGTTACAAAAGCACAATGGAGTATTCCAGTATCGAGTTTGACTACAAAGGAGATTGGGGAGATACTAGCTATTTGTGTTGGGAAAAGTACAAGGAATAAAACTTATGAAGAATACCTAGTCAAGTGGAAATGGATGCCAGTAGAAGACTCATCATGGCTAGCAATGGAGGAGGTTAACCATCTTGGTTTTCCCTTGAACACTTGAGACATGACGAGGTCACTTCTCAAATTACCCCAGGTGTCTAATGTAGGAGCATCCTAGATGTAAGAGCAATCTTGCATCACCCAAAAATAATTCCTTGCAATTGTTTAAATAAGGGTTATCTTTATGCAAAGGGTGGAGGATTTCTACTTAGTGAGTTAGTCATATGAGCTCAAAATGTTCTAATTTCAGAGGTGAAGGTTCATTCTAGATTTATCAACTTGTCAGTGGAGTTTCATGGCTAGATTATATGTATTTGTGAAGTTATTAAAGATTTTCAGCGTGTAATTTTGGTATTAAAAATTCAAGCTCAGTTTTGAAGGCCTTAGAGGCCTTAGATGAGGCTTAAAAACTTGACAAATGGGCACTTGCATTGATTTTAACATGTGGATTAGAAGCTAAGGATTCTAGAATGGGGTTATAATGGAAGATCAGAGCAACGATACAAGAGTTATGGCCTTCCAAAGTTGGTCTCCTAGAATTTCTAAAATAAATGTCAAAGGTGCATTTGGCTGACTCTATATGTATTGTTAAGGTCTATCAGCGCTAGGTTAAATTTGAATGTCTAAAACCTTCCTAGCTGACATAAAATTGCCTATTTAAGAAAGGCCTGAACATTGTCTAGGACAATTCTCAGTGATAAGTCACAGCTTTGTCTTGCAGATTACTATAATGAAGGCACCCATGTGGGTTAGCATATTGTAATTTTGAAATCTATAATTTTGCATTTGCAACAATCATAAGAAGCCCATATTTTGTTCTTGAAAATTTTTGTTATTTTTTGTTTCTATTATGTGTTTATGGTATTAAGGGGAGCATTGTTCATTAGAAAGTTTAAGACTTAATCATCTATAACCACCCATAATGTATTTTTGGTAATGAGGATAAATTAGAATAAGAGTATTTACACATGTCCTTGCTCCATCCATTGCAGGTAGTTTTGGATAGAGTTACCTATAGTGCAACTAGATCCCTGTAGTTGTCTCTCTCACATATGCTAAAAAGTGAGGGCTTGGTCTATAGACACACACACTCTATGAATGTGAAGGAAAATAATGTGGTAGAAATCTATTAATGCATGCATTGTATTAAATTGGAAGAACTTCAATTTAATGATGGTTTAACACCTATTTAATGTCACATCATCATCTCCTTGCATCTATCCATGTTTCTTCCACTTTCTTCTTATTTCTCCTAGGTGGAATTGTGGTGAGACCTAATTGGTCCTCTTTAAAGCTCCTACTTTTATGGGGTAAATATTGAGGTAAGATCTAACCACTTAGGTCCTCCCTTTCCTTCATCCAATCATAAATTTTTTATTTAACACTCTATAACTATCATATCTCACAATTGTACCCAATTTCTAGGATTCAAGACCTATTTTGGGACTCTGAACAAATTCTTAGGGTTTTGGGCCCTTGTTAGAAGGGATGCAATGCATTTTATCTATTAGGGATGTAGTGCACCCTAATAGGCCTATTAGGGATGCAGTACATCCCTAATAGGCCTATTAGGGATGCAGTACATCCCTAATAGGCCTATTAGGGAAAAAATCATCCTTGATAGGCTTATCAAGGATGTAGTACATCCCTACTTGAGCTCTATCTTGGGTCCCCTTCTCATATCTAGAGTTCGAGTTTACCCATGGTGTAGAATTCGAGGTAAGTCAACCTACATGAGAAATTTAATTCTAAGTGTTTTATAAGCTCATTAGTTTTCTCTATTTTGTATCATGCATTCACCAGATCAAGTACTCATGCTCAAGCACTTAAGTCTTCAAATCTTTAAGTACTCAAGTTCTCAAGTATTGAAGGCATTCAAGAAAATTCCTCTATTGTAGACCAGGATTCAAGTATTCAATAAGTTGAAGGATTTTATCTTCAAGATCTACCTCAATCCATTCAAGATCCTTTTGCATCTTCTACATCCATTCATCCTCATTTTTGATCTAATCCAATTGGTAAAGAGAGGTCATTGTATTTGATTCAAGAGATCTAACTATTGTAAGGTGAATTCAAATATTTAATTTAAATTTGTATAATTTAATTATTTTAGGTTACAAATCCTAGAATGATGGTCAAATTGTAGATTTGGATACCTTTTTGTCATTTGTCAAAACCACAAAAATAGAATTAGGACTAGACACAGTTGATTAGGAACACATTGCTCCCCTATTTTAGGAGAAATTTGACCTTGTGATTGATCAAGGATACACTACTCCCCTACTTCAAGAGAAAGTTGGAATTGTACAAAATTTGACCTTGCCAGATTGCATAACAACTTCTGGGTTTTGCGAATTTGGTAGTTTTAGGCCCAAATCTGGCACTGTTTGTCCAATTTGAGCAACACACCAAGAAAAAAATTAGATCCAAAGGTTATTCTTCTAAACCCCTTTGTTATTTCATGATATATCCTAATTATATCTATATTTGATTTCCTAGATTTTATTATAACTAGGATTTTCAAGGACTTTGCATCTTTTCTCTTAGTCTACTCACTAGATCCCAACTTTGTATTAGTGCTCCTTTATCACTTGGATTGTAATAATATTTATATATTTTTTCATTTAGAATTAGGATTGAAAGGATAAATTTCCTTGACTCCCTCTTTGAGTTTTGTAATTGTGGTTATGTGAAGAACCTAGGTCAACATTCCTTGATTCACATTCTCCCCTTAACATTTTTGGTGAACCTGACTGTGTCAACTCTTTCTTTTATGGTGTTAGATTCTCCATTTTATTCCATTGTAATTGGTGTATCTAAATCTAATTCATATTTTATTATTGTCACCCACTTGTAGATTGCATTGAACATATTTTCATTATGAGAATATAATTTTTTTTTGGTATCTAGTCATTGCACTTTCAATGGAATTTTCTATCTTAATTTTCCAAATATTTTCTAGAGATTACTTTTCATGCAAATGATGATGCTTTGGGGTGTTCTTTCATTGAGGGTCATCTTCTTAAAGATTATTGTGATCAACCTTTAGTGCTGCACAATGTTCCTAATCTTGATAATTACACTATTTGGGATGAATCTCTAGATGATAATGTTGACTACTCTCTTCCTCATAAAAAAATATCACATGATTCATGCCTTTTCCTTTCAATATGACTTTTCTCTTGAAGTTTCTTTCATGTTAAGAACATTTTCCCTCCTAGTAGAGATGAATAATTAATGGAATATCACAATTGTTATCCTTTCTCTTCTAAAAATAACCCTCTAAACAATCAAGAGCTTTATCAAGTTAACATGGTCAATATTTCATCAACATTTTAATAAGTCTCTCATGACTATTAAAGGTTGTCCTCAAATAAGTAATAAGGGAGAGTATAGTGGTCCTTTATATTATCATGTAATGTCTCCCACCTATCCTATACAGAATAATCCCCAATCCACTACTTCTCTTCAACCTTCTCAACCCGTTCTTCCTCCTCCACCCTATATTTATTCAAATATTGGATTGGATTATGATTTGGTATCTCAATTACGTAATACCCTTACCAAGATTCCCCTTTGGAAACATCTTCAAACATCTCCTACATATCATGAAGCCTTAAAAAGCTTTATCCAATCTCTCAATACCACCTCCTAATCAAGATAAAATCAATGCTTTATTATAATGCATGCACACTACCCTTGTCCCACCTCCAATTGTGTTTACTCATGAGGATTTTCCTTATAGAGAGATTCTACATTGTTGAAGTGTGGAGCCTATCATGGAACAATCATTAATTTGTCAGTGAAGTAAAACCTTCTATTTGCTGGTGAGACAATTTTTTTTGGTCTGAATGCTATCATTTGATTGATTGATGAAGCGGATTTGAAAAGAAATGATAACAAGAGTACCTATAGAAAGGTTGAGTTATATGGTGTATACAAGGAGCACTAAGACCAAGTAAGACATTGATGATATAGTTTATTGTTGATATACTTAAGGCTAAAGTGACTGGTTACTTAAGCTTCATAAAAAGTGTCCACCAAACCTGACTGAGCAAACAATGTAAGCTGAGAAAATTTAGTGCAAGCCAAGTGTCAGTAAAGTTAGTAGGTGCCAAGTGTCAGTAAAATATTGTAAGTGTTGAGCATTAGGTAAATAATAGTAGTGACCAAGAAAAGAAGATTTAGTTCATGCTGAGCAACCCAATGTTGGCCAAGCATTAGAAGACTATTATTTTTGAGTGAATAGTGTAGGTACCGAGTGACAAAAAAAGGAGTTTAATAAAAGATTTGATGAATCTAGGCCAACAAAGTTGATTTCTTGAATTGCATGAAGCATGTTGAAGATAAGTATGATGAGTTGGTGGCACAAAATTCAAGATAAACCATTTTGAGGAAAATCTAATGAGGATTGTAAGAGAAGTTTCTAGAGGGAACCTAATGGAAAGAGGGAGAATTCAATGAATTTTACCTAACCCTAGAATGGAAGATTGTGATTAAGCGACAAAAGATCATAATTCTCTTTATAAGGGGATACAAGGCTAGAAGTAATGAGTTTTGTTGAGAGTTTGGAGGTGTTGTTTCATATGGTGGTTGAAAGAATGAATCTCCAATTTGCATACTGAGCAAGAAGGCTTAAGGAGTTGAAAGCTTGAATGGTGAACAATAAATCAGAGATGACGAGTATGAATGCCAAGCAAAATGAAGGATTGAACTAGAGATCTATAATCTAAAAATGAGTTATTTTAGTTATCAGATCAAGTCCTATTGCTACTTTCTAACCATTATATTAGTTTAGTTAAATCCTTTGGATTAAGGTTGACCTAATAGTCATTTGTAAATCCTTTAACTGGGTGACATTCTAATGGATTGTTCTAAAATCCTCTAACAAGGTGATTGAAATCCTTTAATCAAGGTCACATTTAATAGTGTGCATTGTAACCTTTACCAGGGTTGGCTCCTAATAGAGCTCACTTTAAAGGAGTGAAAATTGGTTGAATCCTTGTGTCAACTTTTGTGAATGATTTTACTATGTTTTATGTTTATATTTCTGCAAAGTTATTTTAACCTAGGACAGTGACCTACTAAGTTATGGAGTTATTAGATGATCTAATCAATGCATGCACTTATATGTTTGGTGAGAATTGAAAAGTTTTAATTATACATTTGGACCTTGGATAATTAACTCACCCCCTCTCCCAGTTATTCTAAATATTTCAACAATTGGTATAAGAGAATTGGTGCTTGTGAGAGAATAGTTTGAAGATACTAGAAGCTAAAGATCAAGATATATAGAAAGGAGGTACCCAAGCTAAACAAGGAAAAATTTCCAGCATGGAAAAGTTTGATGAAGCTGCATCTAGGAGGACTTGGAGATTTTTCAATGTCAACTATAACTACCAAAATTTTGGAAGTGACTGGAGCTATGACTGCACAACAACTGAAAGATAAGAAAGAGCATAATTAGGCAATGTTGGGGATTGCATCTATCCTAAGCTATATAGAGTTTGATGACATGAAAGAGTGCACTACTTTCAAACAGATGTGGGATGCCCTAAAGAAGGTCTATGGAGGAGATAAGAATGTGCTAAGAGCCAAATTTGAAAGTCTAAGAGGAAAGTTTGGTGAAATGAGAATGCACTTGAAGGTGAGAATATAATTTAGTATTGTGCTAGAGTCAAGTAAGTT
Organism: Cupressus sempervirens; assembly: GCA_028749045.1. Lineage (NCBI taxonomy): Eukaryota > Viridiplantae > Streptophyta > Pinopsida > Cupressales > Cupressaceae > Cupressus > Cupressus sempervirens. The sequence goes on along the minus strand of CM053783.1, from coordinate 226,695,821 downwards.
GTCAATGCCATTAGAGGATCTACTAGGAAAATTGAGGATGAGACTGTGATCAAGAGAACCCTATTGCCTATCTATGCTATTAGAGTCTCTACTAACAAGAACTAATATGTACTCCTAGTAACAATTTGACACTTGAAGGACTGGTTGGTAGATTCATTTCTTTTCAGCTTTCAAATTTTATAATTTCAAAATAGAGAATGTTGAATATGCTTTTAAAGCTAAATTGTGACTAAAAGAGCCTAAAGATGAGAGAAAGAAAAAGGTCAAACTTATTTCTAGTGATAGTGATATAGATGAATATGATGTAGAAGAACATGAAGAATTGATGGATAGGAAATTTCAGAGGCAAAGGAAAATACAAAGGTAAGTTACTTATCATATGTTTCAATTGTAATGAGGTTGGTCATATTGCAACAAGGTGTCCTCAGAAGAAAAACAATAGAAGTGAAGACAAATAAAAAGGTAAAAGAGATGAGAACAACACATACTATAAAGATAAAGGAAAGAAGGATTGCTACATTGCTAAAGAGGAATCCAATGAAGAATCTTATGATCATGATGATGAAGTTGTCTATGTTGCTATGAAAGATGATTATGATGAAGATGAGTCAACTACATTAGTATCTTATGTGAACAAGAGTGACAGATGGATCATTGATAATGGTTGTTCTAATAACATGATTGGAGACAAAAGTAAGTTCAACTCTCTTGTGCATTATAATGGAGATAATGTTATATTTGGTAATGATGCATCATGTCTGATAAAAGGAAAAGGACCAATAAGATAGACATATAAGATCATGTGTGACAATGCTTACTATGTGAAAGGACTTAACTATAATCCATTGAGTGTGTCACAATTGAATAGTTTAGGATGCAAAGTTGAATTTGGAAATAGTAAGGCTAAGATTTATGATGTTGATGGTGAACTCATTGGTAGTGGTGATCAGACAAGAGGTAATCTATTTTATCTTGACATGAGGGAAGCTACTTGTCTTGTTGTACAAATTGATGATGTATGGTTATGGAACAAAAGCTTATGTCATGTAAATCATGATAATCTAGTTATTATCAGTAAGATGAAAAGAGTTAGAGGTTTTCCAAAGCTAAAGAAACCTGATAATGTGATTTGCAAACAATGTCAATTAGACAAAATGACAAAGTCTACTTTTAAGAGTAGGACTCATACTTCAAATGCAATTTTGGAATTAGTTCATACTGATCTATGTGGACCAATTAATGTGGAAAGCTACAAAAGTGACAAATACTTCATGCTATTTGTAGATGATTATTCTAGAATGATGACATTTATGTTCTTGAGAGATAAATTTGATGCTTTTCAAATGTTTAAGTGATACTTGGAAAGAGTTGAAAAGGGAACTGGTAAAAATTTAAAGTGTCTAAGATCTGATAGAGGTGGAGAGTTTACATCAAATGAATTTAATTTTTTTTGCAATGATAGAGGAATCAAGAGATAAACTTCTGCACATAGGACCCTTCCACAAAATGGGATAGCTGAATGGAGGAATGGATTTGTGATGGACTATGCTAGGACATGATGGAGAAGAATGTTGCTTTGAAATAATGGAGAGAAGCTGTTAGTACAACTATCTATACACTAAACTGAGTACAAGTAAAGAAAGGTACCAATATCATTGTTAGAAACTATACTCCACCAAGATAACTGAGAGGGGGTGTGTGGGGGGTGGTGAATCAGTTATCCAACAATTAAAACATTTATCTTCCTTAAATAAACTTAACCATTCAACCAAAGTAAACAAAAACCATAATAAGATGCACATAGACTTTTACACTAGATATGTTAACTAGGGAAACCCTTGATCAAAGCAAAAACCTAGGTGGGAATGATACCCACAAGATGATGTACTACTATAAATATTCCTTGTTAGAGGATGGACCCTGTTAGGAGTCTATTACAATATTTAGTACATATGAGTCCCTATTAGGAGACTTTGAATCCCTATTAGGAGATTCCAACCTTGTTAGGAGTTGTGCCAACCCTGTTTGGAGTTGTAGTACAATGTATGCAAGAAGAATCCACTGCACAAATATGCAATTTCAACTATACCAAGAGCTCACTGATCAAACATGCAATTTACTGTTATCTTCCTCTTTCCTCTATTCTATCAACCAAACCAATCACTGTCAAACCTCGTAGACTTGGTCACAAACCTCAGATCCAAATACCAAACCTCGAATCACACAATAGAACCTCAGCAATGAAGTTTCCTTCACTTTCACTCTACTCTGCTCAATTTTGCATTCCATTCTCTCTGCTAGTTACAATCACTTCTGATCAATACCATTCCATCTCATATGATAAAGGAAAATGCCCTTCCTTTATATCGAGTCCATAAAACAATTCCCTGATTTAGCTGTTAGACTGTCTTAATTAATCATTATAGGACCACATTAAGAACACATTACACTTAGTGATAACATTAATCGTCTTCCTTGCAAATTGAATATATTTTTGTACATGTAATATTATGAAAAGTGGGCTTACCCACATCATCATCAACATGTCTTCTTTACATCCTCAATCTTGATTCTCAGAATAATAACTCTAGTAAGAGATATAAAAAGTTTACCAGAAATGCCTCTGTAAACTCTAGCTCAGAACAAACATCACCAAAACTTACATAACTTCTTCTAGAATTATAATTTCTTCATCCAATGTTAACTACATATGCTAGATACTCAAAAGTATCTCCAATAACCTTAGATAGTGAGAATACTCAACTAGCCATCTGTACCAACTTGATCTTTCCACTGTTGTTCTGTTAGATACCACATAAGACTGCTATGGTGACATCAATGGAAAAATCTATCATGAATGTAACATATCATCATAGTAACATATCTACAATACTCCCTCATAGGAATATCATCAACATTCATGTTTTCAATAATCTCCCCCTTTGGCATTGGTGGCAACATAGATGAAAAACATCTAGTTCCAAGAATACCAACAAAAGACTGTTAATTTTTCTTTTCAAATCCTCTTCATCAATCTTTCTCCCTTACTGATATACCTCAATGTGCTTTCTATAAAACTATCATTTCATGTTGTACTTCTCTCGAACATGCTGTACTTCTTCTTACTTGCCTTTTCTTCTCCTCATGAGGTTCTTCCTCATGTTCTTCTCTCCCATGGTGTTTTTCCTCATGATGTTTTTCATGTAGTACTTTTCCCCCATTGACATCAATATCAAATTTTTTAGCAACCATCAAACTCCGCAACAACTAATTCTTACTAGGTCAAGTGTCCAAATACAGTGTTCAAAACAACATCCAACAAGAGTCCTAGATGACTCTGTCTATCACAGATACTCCCCCATGCAGGAAGCATCAACATTTAGTCCGAACAAATAATGGTGCTCTGTTATACTAGATTGATGCACTCTTGCATCATCTACTCTGATGCAGGGAGGGGCATAACCCATAGCATACCTTGAAAATACTCAAAAGTCTCTTTGGGAAGAGGCTTAGTGAATATATTTGCAATATCCTCTTCAGTGCTCACATACTCCAATCTAATTTCTTTTTCTACAATTTTTTCTCTCAACATGTGATACTTAATAGAAATGTTCTTAGTCTTTGAATGTAACACTAGATTATTAGACATATTTATTGTGCTTGTCTTGTCACAATGTATGATAATAGGTTCATTGATTTCTATCCTTATATCTTTTAGCATCTACTTCATCCAAACAACTTGATTGCAATTGTTTGCTACTGCAACATATTTTGCTTCCATTATACTTTGTGATGTACAATCCTACTTTTTTCTTAGCCAAGAAACAAATCTTCCTCCAAGAAAGAAGGCTCCACCATTGGTGCTCTTTCTATCAATAATACTACCTTCCCAATCAACATGAGTATAAGAAATTAGAGTAAAGTCATTAGATCTATCATACCACAATCTGAACTCTGATGTTCTTTTTAGGTATCTAAATATCCTTTTTGACTACTGCATAATGTGCTTCTCTAGGATCAACTTGGAATCTTGCAAAAATTCCAACTACATTTGCTATATCCAACCTTATGTGAGTCAGATATTGCAAACCTCCAATCATAGATCTATACTTCTTCTACTCAAATAGTAGGTGTCTCATCCTTTGTAGATAACTTGTGTCCAGTTACCATAGGTGTTCCGACAGGTTTACATATTTTCAAACCAAACCTTTTCAGTAAACCCTTCAACTACTTAGTCTGAGAAATAAAGATTCCTTTTTTATTTTGTACAATATGTAATCCTAGAAAATATTTCATTTCTCCTATCATACTCATTTCAAATTCTTTTTTCATCTCTTTTGCAAACTTTTCACTTTTAGCATCATTTCCTCCAAATATGATATCATCAAAAAATATTACCAAAATCATCAAATCATCATTAAATTCTTTCTAGTATAGATTACTATCTGCCATATCTTTGTTATATCTAAGCTTTGTCAGATGCTTGTCCAATCTTGCATACTAGGTTCTGGGTGCTTGCTTCAAGCCATATAATACTTTCTTCGGTCTATATACTATGTCCTTATCATCTATCAAAGGACAACCTTCAAGCTGTTCTATGTATACCTCTTCTTCAAGTTCTCCATTTAGAAATGCTGACTTGACATCCATCTGATACACTTGGAATTTCTTTTGTGTTGCATATGCTAAGAATAATCTTATTGCTTCTATTTTAGCCACAGAAGCATATGTCTCATCATAGTCTATTCCTTCTTTCTATGAGTAACTTTTACATAAAAATCTTTCTTTATTCCTTACAACTTCACCTTGTTCATTCATCTTCTTTCTAAATACCCATTTAGTTCCTATCACATTGTTATCTGCTGGTCTGGGGACCAATTCCCATTTCTCATTCTTTACCATTTGATCCAATTCCTCTTTTATAGCTTGTTCCTATAATCATCTTTACATGCTTAATTTGCATTCTTAGGTTCAACTTGAGATATCAAACATAGTTCTTCATTGACTCTTCATCTTGTCATTACACCTTTATCTTTGCTTTCGATGATCTACTCAGATGGGTGATTCTTTATCATATTCTTTCCTTAAGTAGGAGTTTCTATCTCAACTCTTGGCTCTATTGAAGGTTCTAAGCTTTGTTCCTACCTTAGCTCTCCTTTATTCTGCAAATCATTGTTAGTCTCAAGGAATACTTCATCATTCCTTGGCTTAGTAACAACATCATCATCTAAATAGTAATCAAATACTCTCTCTTGTATCCTAAATTTCTCATCAATTCTCACACTTTCACTTTCCATAATAGTCTCCAAAACAATTTCCTCTAGTACTAGCTCTTCATTAACCAATCTAGAGTCATTAACACAGTCTTTCAAGGATCTTTGCATACTTTCTCTAAATTCTTCAACTTTATGAGAGAGTAGATTCTTTATAGATTTTCTCAATCTCTTAGGACATTTACTTGAAAAATGACCAAATTATTTACATGTTCAACAAACAAAAATTTTCATACCTTCTGGTTCTCTCTTTGTAAGTAGATCAATACCTTCCTTTATATTTATGTCTTCTTCTGATCTGGATCTATCTTTTCTTGTGCTTTTGTTCTCTTGTATACAAAAAAAGGATTCTAGATCTAAAAACTCAATACTCTGATCTTTATGTAAATTTGATAACTCACCAAGAATTTCCATCATTCAGGTGTCAAAATTTATTTTGTTAGATGTAGGACTATCTTTCCTAAACATGTTCACCATGGATCTCCCAAAGTTTTTAAACTTTATCTTTAAGGACTTGATGCTCTGATACCAATTGTTAGAAATAATAGTCCACCAAGATAACTGAGATGGGGGGGGGGGAGGTGAATCAATAATCCAACAATTAAAACATTTATCTTCCTTAAATAAACTTAACCATTCAACCAAAGTAAAAAACAACCATAATAAGATGCACATAGACAATTTTACCATTTATGTTAATTAAGGAAACCCTTTATTTGAGGGAAAACCCTAGGGGGAATGATTCCCACAAGATGATGTACTAATATAAATGTTCCTTGACAAGTAGGAGATAATTTCCACAAGTCAAATTGTGATATTGCTATCAAGATTTAACTATGTGATTTTTGAGTCAAACTCATTGACCCCTATTTCATGAGTAGTGATTCAACATGAATCCATCTCTCATGAGAATAAATGGAACACTTAGCACTCATTGGTTCTAGGTGATGCTCACAAGGGTGAAGCATCGAGACTTCCCAGGAGGTCATCCATCCCAGTACTACTCCAACCTAAGCACACTTAACTATGAAGTTTCCTCCATGGTTAAACCCAAAGCTTGCAACCCAATTTGGAAAACCTTCACCAAGTGTTGTGCCTTATGAACCATTCATTGGAAAGACCTTAAGCTCATCAATTGATAAGTAGGAGATAATGTCCACAACAAGTCAAATTGTGATATTGCTATCAGGATTTAATTGTGTGATTTTTGAGTCAAAATCATTGACCCATATTTCACGAGTAGTGATTCAACATGGATCCATATCTCATGAGAATAAATAAAACACTTAGCACTCATTGGATCTAGATGATGCTCACAAGGGTGAAGCACTGAGACTTCGCAGGAGGTCACCCATCCTAGTACTACTCCAGTCTAAGGGCACTACGTAGTTGCATTCAAAAGCCAAGTTGTAGTATGATACTGAGAATAGATTACAAGAAAGAAATGCCAAATTACCTGACAAAGATGTACATAGTGAATCTAAGATTGAATTTCTTGAAAGGTCTATTGTTGAAGAAAGAAGAATAGAACCAAAATTATCCAAATATGTGAGAAGACATCATCCTATAGAGAAAATTATTGGATGAAGAGAAGATGGAGCAATGAAAAGGAATAGATTGAAAAATGATACATGCTTGTTGAGTATACATGAACCTAGATCTGTGAAGGATGCATTAGAAAATGAAGATTGGATTAAAGCTATGAATGAAGAGATTGGTCAAATTGAGAAGAACAAAACTTGGACACTTGTACCTAGACCAGAGAATAAATTTTTTATTGGAACCAAGTGGGTGTATAGGAAAAAATTGGATGAGAATGGAGAACTAACAAGGAATAAGGCAAGGCTAGTTTGCAAAGGTTATTCTCAGGTAGAGGGAATTGACTATGGAGAGACAATTGCTCCTGTTGCAGGATTGGAAGGAGTGAGAACTTTTCTTACTTACTCTACATACAAAGGATCTAAAGTTTATCAAATAGATGTTTAATCAACATTTCTGAATGGTATACTAGAAGAGGAGGCTTACATTGAACAACCTATAAGATTTGTTGATCCTAACAATAAGAACATCGTATGTAGATTGCATAAAGATTTATATGGTTTAAGGCAAGCTCCCAGAGCATGGTATGAAAGATTGTATAATTATCTTGTGAAGATTAGTTTGGAGAAAAGTAATGACAACAACAACCTATACTTGAATATTGAAGGAGGTAAAGGAATTTTACTGGCTGAAATATTTATTGATGATATCATATTTGGAGGACAAAATATATTGTGTAAGACATTTGCAGGTGAAATAATTTGAGATTTATATGTTTGGAGAGATCAAATTCTTTGTTGGTTTGCAAGTGTATCAAATGAAATATGGTATTTACATTACTCAGTCTAAGTATGTAAAAAATATCTTGAAGACTTTTGGTATGGAAGATTCAAAACTAGTTAGCACACCTATGGTGACAAGTCACATATTATCTAAAATTGATGATTTTGCTAAGGTAAATCAAACATTGTACATGCCTATGATTGAGAAATTTCAATATGTAGTTCATGAAAACTTGATATTGCACTAGCTGTTGGGATTGTTGCAAGATTTTCTATAAATCCTAAGGATAATCACTTGATGGTTGTCAAAATAATAATGAGATATCTTAAAGGGATAGAAGACTATGGTCTATACTACAAGAAAATTGAAAATTTTGAATTGAGAGCCTATATAGATGCTGATTGGGATGGAAACATTGATGATAGGAAAAGTACAAGTGGTGGAGCATTTTTCTTAAGAAAAAAGACTAGTCACTTGGACTAGTAAGAAACAAAATTGTATCTCACAATCTACTACTGAAGCGTAGATATGAAGGAGGAAATCATTGAACTTGTGGTAATATACTATGATAATACAAGTGCTATAAATATTTCAAAAAATCATGTGATACATACAAAGACAAAGCACATTGCAATCAACTATCATTATTTGAGGGAATTGGTTCAAGACAAAGAAGTGAAAATGGAATATGTGAATACAAAAGAATAGATAGCTGATATATTCACAAAGGCTTTACCTAAGGATGCACATGAATATCTAAGAGGTAAGCTAGGGATGATACCCATATCTCAAGCTACTTGAGGAGCAAGAGTGATGCCCTACATCAACTAAGTTGAATGACATACTTTACAACTTGATGCAACCAATCTTACTTTAGGATCTACCTAAAATAATGAAGGAGTTGACATAGAAGATTTACAATCACAAGTAAGGTGATAGAGGGAGAACTTGAATTAATAATATCTATATGATAAGATGAAAATTCTTTGGCATTTTTGTCAAAGAGGGAGATATACATATCTTAAGAAGGGGAAATACATGTAAGACATAAAGATGGAGATAGAAGACAAAGGGAGATATATGAGATATATAGAGGAGAGATACATCGAAGGAGATTGAATTTTTTTACATTACCCTATACAAAGGAAGGACACATACTGATAGAAGGAGAGATTTCAATACAAAGTATTAAGTTTCTTTTTGGTATTGTTGTTGGTATGGGTTTGTCATCAATGCCAAAGAGGGAGATTGTTGAAAATAAATAAGATTGTTGAAGTGTGGAACCTATCATGGAACAATCATTATTTTTTCACTAATTTCAAACCTACTATTTTTTGGTGAGATAATTGTTTTGTGGTCTGAATGCTAGCATTTGATTGATTGATGAAGAGGATTTGAAAATAAAAGATAACAAGAGTACCTAGAGAAAGGTTGGGTTATATGGTGTATAAAAGGAGCACTAAGACCAAGTAAGACATTGATGATATAGTTTATTGTTGATCTACTTGAGGCTAAAGTGAATGGCTACTTAAGCTAAGCCAAGAAGAAGTATTTTCATAAAAAGTGTCTGCCAAGCCTAACCAAGAAAACAATGTAAGTTGAGAAAATTTAGTGTAAGCTGAGTGTCAATAAATTTAGTATGTGCCAAGCATTATTAAAATATTGTAAGTGCTAAGCGTCAATGAAATATCATTGGTGATCAAGCAAGGAAGACCTAGTTCAAGTTGAGTAACCTAGTGTTGGCCAAGCATCATAAGACTATTATTGATGAGTGAACAGTGTAGGTGCCAAGTGAAAACAAAAAGAGTTTAATCAAAGATTTGATGAATTTGAGCCAACAAAGTTGATTTCTTGAATTGTGTGAAGCATGTTGAAGATAAGTATGATGAGCTGGTGGTACATAATTAAGATAAAACATTTTGAGGTGAATTTAATGAGGATTGTAAGATAAGTTTCTAGAGGGAACCTAGGAGAAAGAAGGAGGATTCAATGAATTTGACCTAACCCTAGAATGGAAAATTATAATTAAGTGGCGAAAGATCATAATTCTCTTTATAAGGGGATACGAGGCCATAAATAATGAGTGTTGTTGAGAGCTTGGAGGTGTTTCTTCATGTGGTGGTTGAATGAATAAATATACAATTGGCATATTGAGCAAGAAGGCTTAAGGAGTCAAAGGCTTGAAGGGTGAACAAGAAATTAGAGATGAAGGGTATGAATGCTAAGCAGAATGGAGGACTGAACTAGAGATCTTTAATTTAGAAGTGAGTTGTTTTAGTTATTAGATCAATTCCTATTGCTAATTTCTAACCATTGTATTAGTTTGGATAATTCCTTTGGATTAAGGTTGAGCTAACAATTATTTGTAAATCTCTTAATCGGGTGATGACATTTTAATGGAATGTTCTAAAGTCCTCTAACAAGGTCACTCCTAAGTGGGTGATTGAAATTATTTAATCAAGGTAACATTTAACAATGTGCATTGTAACCTTTAGTAGGGTTGGCTCCTTATAGAGCTTACTTTAGAAGAGTAAAAATTGTGTGAATGATTTTGCTATGTTTTATCTTTACATTTCTGCAAAGTTATTTTGAACTAGGACAACGACCTACTAAGTTATGGAGTTATTGGATGATCTAATCAATCCATGCACTTATATGTTTGGTAAGAATTGAAAATTTTTAATTGTACATTTGGACCTTGGATAACTAATTCACCTCCCTCTTAGTTATTCTAAATATTCCAATGAAGATTGTTGTAAACCTCTTATGGTAGAAGTGTATATTCATAAAACTACCATATACTAGAATTTGATTGATAATAGATCTAGCTCAAAAATTTGTATTGTGGATATTTTAAAGGCTATGGATAATGATCTTTCTACTATCTAGCAAGATAATATTCTTGTTCAAGGATTTGATAACATTGCTAAGAAAACTTTGGGAATTATAATGCTACCTATAAAAGTTGGTTTGGTGATATCAAATACTCATACATGTTATTCCTAGAGCTCTCACTTACAACCTTCTCATAGGAAGATCTTGGTTTCATTCTATGGATGTTGCTCCATCTACTCTTCTTCACAAGATTAGGCTTGTTTATAACAATATTATGTATACTTATCATACTAATGATGCACCTAATACTTTTTTTAAACATATAATATGCTCAAGTTTCTCCTCCTACATAGAAGTGAATGGACTTGAAACTTAAAAAGACCCTTCGTCTTCCACTATATCCAAATATGATTGGGTTACATTATATTTTAATCTAACTTTTATTGGAGAGTATATAATTAATGATCTTTTAGTCATGAGAAATTGATCAACTCCTCTTTTTACTAACATAGTTACTACTTCCATTGATGAAAAATCTATTAAACCTAGCAATTAAAATCCTATGCCCTTAGGCAATGGGGGGCATAAGAATTCTTTAAATTCCATTGCCAATTATACATTAGGATGTATGCAACAAAGTGCTTCCTTTTCCATTTTCTCTCACATATCATTTCCTATTAATCAAGAAGTCATTTTCATTAAGATTCTTTGTGTTAGAGTAATTACTACACCTAAACTTGGAAAGAAACATAGTAAAAAATTTATGAAACTTCCATTTTTCATGTATTGTCTCTATCATGATCACTCTACTAATGTTTGTCTACCTTTACATTAAAATATTCAATAGCTCATTACTATAAGTTTATTCACATATATCCTTATGATGAGATCTATGTCAATCCTTATTTTTGTAACTAACATCCAAGTCCCTATTATGCTGCTCCACACCATATAACATTGTTAGCCTATATGTTGGGGGCATATTGTCATGCATGTTCCACTTTGTGAGTAGCATAATAGGTACTCTTTTCACTTTTTCCCTACACTTGGGGACCAAGGGAATCCTATCCATATTTATCATTATTTTAAGGATCCACTATTTCCTTTAGTTGTGTGTTATTTGTTTATCATGTCACATCCAATTTTATATTATTTGCAAGTGGGTTCTCATGGTAAATAGATCACTTACCTTGGAGCCTCATGATAGTGTGATAGCCTTTTCAAGGATTTAATTTTTTACTTCCTGCATGGTGTCTCATTGTACTCTACCCTTTCATGACCTCATAGGAGTTATGGCCTCTTTGGTTTGGACTAGGTGTTCCTTGTGGACACTATCTTGATCTTGAAATTTGTTTATCCTTCTTCATCACTTCCATAAGATGCAAAAATATGAAATTATTTTCCCATCTTAAGGGGGCATATGCGGTCACTTTATTTTCATTTGTTTTTCATATAAAGTACACTAGCATAACAAAGCTTCCTAGGGCTAGTTACTCTTCATGTCTTGGATTTGGTTGACTAGCATGATACACACACTCCATAAGATGCAAAAATATGAAATTATTTTCCCATCTTAAGGGGGCATATGTGGTCACTTTATTTTCATTTGTTTTTCATATAAAGTACACTAGCATAACAAAGCTTCCTAGGGATAGTTACTCTTCATGTCTTTGATTTGGTTGACTATCATGATACACACACTCACTAGACCATTTGACCTATCCATGCACATTCTAAAATCATTCTCATGGAGTAGAAAATATGGATTTTGAGTATGAATTAGACTACTTTAGCATTAGGGGCTCGGTATTCTTTCTTGGTTATCCTCAAATCTATTTATTGTTGCTTCATCACCTTTTTGCATGCACATCTTATGAGTCCCTTTATGGATTATGCACAATCCTAAAGAATGAATTATCCATGTAATACCTTCAATTTAGGAAGTGAGCATTCTTGGAATTGGGTCTCTCTCTCATTTGCACACACAAATGCTAAATCTCATATCTGGGTAACACATACAAGCTCACTAAGTTACATACATGGGTAATGCATCTAGATATACATGCTAAATCTTATATAGGGATAACATACAAGAATTTTCTAAATCTCATATATAGGGCATAACATTTTTTTTGTGTGTTTGTGATTCAAAATGAGATGTACATTTCTTATTGGAGAATTATTCATACCCCTCCTCTCTTTTCTTCTTTTGGATAGTGATTTCTCTCTTATTATGATCTTGGAGTTGGAAAAGGCTTAATCCCTTGGGGGCTTTATGGATTCTTTTTCTGCTTGATTATGATAATATTATGTCATGTCTTATGTTCTACTTTACCAAGAGTTTGGATCATGTCCATACTCTCACTAGAGTGGGTGCTAAATGTACCTTCTTAAAATTGGAAGCATTTCAATTTAATAATGGTTTAGCATTTATTTAATGCAAGATCATTATAAAATTGCATCTATCCTCCTTTCTTCTACTTTCTTCTTGTTTTGTCCTGGTGGAATTGGGGTAAGACCTAATTGATCCTCTTTGAAGCTCCTATTTGCATGGCATAAATCTTAAGGTAGGATCTAACCCCTTAGGTCCTCCCTTTCATCTATCTAATCACTTAGAATCTATTTTTTGCACTATAACTATCATATCTCACAATCTGTACATGATTTTTGGGATTTGGGACCTATTTTGGGACCTTAAAGGAGTCCCTAGGGTTTTGGGCCCTAGTTAGTAGGGACGTAGTGTGTCGCTACCCTATCAGGCATGTAGTGCATTCCTGCTCTATCAAGGACATAGTGTATCCCTAATAGGCCTATTAGGGATGCAATGCATCCCTACCTAGGCCCTATCTTGGGTTCCCTTCTCAAGGCTTGAGTTTGGTTTACTTGGAGTACAAAATATAAGATAAGTCAATTTGCAAGAGAAAGTTAATTTTGAGTGCTTTATAAGCCAATAAATTTGTTGCATTTTTTATCATTAATTTGAAAGATCAAGCACTCACATTCAAGCATTCAAGTCTTCAAGTTCTCAAGCATTCAAGGCATTCAATAAAAATCCTCTATTGGAAATTAAGGATTCAAGCAATCAAAGGATTTTTTTGTCAAGATCTCCCTCAATCCATTCAAGGTCCTTGTTGTATCTTCTACATCCATTAATTCTCATTCTTGATCCAATCCAAATGGTAAAACAAGATCATTGCATTTGACTTGAGAGATCCAACTATTGTAAGGGGAATTCATAAATTTACTTTACATTTCTATAATTCAATTATTTTAATTCAAGGTTAATTCCCAAATTGGGGTTTGAATTAGGCGAATCCTCCATTAGAAAAAAAAAACATTTTTATTGCAAGTTACAGATCCTAAAAAATGAACAGATTACAGATTTGGATACACTTTTTGTCATTTGTTAGAACTGCAAAATTAAAATTAGGATCAGACATAGTTGATTAGGAATGCACTACTCCCTTAGGGAAAAGCTGACCTTGCAATCAATCAAGGATGCACTGCTCCCCTACTTTAGGAGAAATTTGACATCACACAGAATTTGACCTTGCTAGATTGCTGAATAATTATTGGGTTTTGTAGATTTGGTAGTTTTAGGCCCATATTTGATGCTTTCTAGTATATCTCAGTATATCTCCCTTTGTTATTTTAGTATATCTCCCTTTGTTATTTCAATATATATCCTCATTATATCTACATTTCATTTCCCAACTTTTATTATCTTTTCCCTTATTCTACTCACTAGATCCTAACTTTGTATTAGTGATCCTTTATCACTTGGATATCATTACTATTTCTAGATCTCATCATTTAGAATTGGGATTGAAAGGATTGATTTCCTTGACTCCCTCTTGGAGTTTTTAAAGTGTGATTATGTGATGACCCTAAGTTTTTCCTTGATTCACATTTCCCTCTTAATAATGCAATATTCATTTTCCTAATGGGAATATGAAAAGACACGGTGTCTGCATCCCATCTCTCTATCAATTTTATCAAAATGGGTACATGGAACCGCATCTCAAGTATATTTTATACCCACCACTTTCCCACCCTTTAGAATATTTTCTTTATTACCACATTGAGCTTAGCCATATTGTCTTCGAGAATTGGCAAAATATTCCCTAATGTATGCTCTCAAACCCTTGTGAGTACCTACAACCATAAACAACTAGAATACATCAATTTTTTTTAATGGACCATATAAAACACAACATAATTATTCAACAACAAGTTTTAAATCATTTAATCACATGCATGACCAGAGGACACTAGCATAATTGGCCTTTGAGATGCAAAGCCAATATCTAGATGCTAATGTGGATCTCAAAATTTAGCGCAAAAGTCCCCTTAGGAAAAATGTGTGGGTCTGAGATAGATATAAAAATTCTTGGCATGTGCATTGTTTTGAAAGAAAAAAGGATAAAAACATATGCAAAAATTTATCAAAGTGGTTTAAACAAGGAAAACCTCATCATGGGCTTATTGCACTCCATGAAGGTACATAGATCCTCAATCCTAGTCACTTGTAAATATTTTTTGTGACATATTTTGACTAAGATTGTATAGAAACACAAAAAATATTGTCACATTCAATAATGAAAATGACACTTCTATAGGCCCATCTCATGCATTTTTAACCTAGGATTTGGCCAAAATATGTTTTTTGTGTGGTCTATATGACATTGAATTCTTTATTAGTTTTACCACTTACTAGGGAAAAAAATATGGGTCAGAATACATTTAACCTATTTTTTTTTCTTGAATAAAACTAACATCTTTTGAGAATTACTGTCATTGAGATAGAATTTTTGCAATGAAAACTTTTAATTTTATAGATCATATCATAGATACTATATTTTTGCATAAAATGTTGGAGACATCACTCTTATCTAGCTAACTAATTTAAATGTTTGATATTGGTAAAATTTACAAGGTAATAACTGCAATAAATGCATCTAACAAAATATATCTTTAGATCAACTTTAGTACACTTGATCCCTCATGATATTGAACCACTTAAGAAGAGGAAAATATAGTATCCTAAAATTAAACCCTTGTGTTTATGAAATATACATTAAAATTTATGTGTTGATGACTAAGGGCCATGATTTAATATTAATTTTTTAATCTCATGGATTTATAAAAGATAACATTCATAACCCTTAGTCCAATTTTGGACCTAACACAATTAGACAAGAGCATAAAATATAGATATCCACACAACATGCACTTATCTCAGTGAAGTTCAAAATTTAAAAAGATCATACTCACATCAAATTTAAACCTCAACGTGTGTCCCTTCACTTGGACATGAACAAAACACTATCACTACCCATATTGAAGTACACAATACTTATTTTATCTCTCTAGTCTCTTTTTGGTTGTAGCATCTCTTTCATTCTTTCTCTTGATTTCTCAAAGCAAGGCTCTTCCATAGTCACCATGCAAGAAACCTTGGAGAAGGGTCCCCCCAACTCCTCCCCACCCCCAACCCCCCTCTCTAGAATTGTGCTAATTTTATTGAATTAATATATTATTATTAATATATTGGTTCATTAGTTTATTGTGTAGAAGGGAATTTCCTCCCTCAAGTGAGGCTCTCTTCTATTACTTATCTTTATATTGTGCCTCTATGAAATAAGGGCTTCCCTCCCTTAAATGAGGTTCATTATTATATCTTGTATTTGTGTAGTAAATATTCTCCTCCATTAAGCATGGATCTATTTTCATTATTTATCTTCTTAATGGTTTAATAGATTGTATTTGTTTGGTTGTCCATGGAGGTGGTAACGAAAAACTGGGGGTTTAACTACAAAAAAAAATCTATACAACATTAAATAAATTCTTCTCTCAATATTTTTAGATAGTGAATAGGTTCTATGAACATAAGAAACATTCAAAGATCAGGGTGTATTATTCATTTCTAGTGGATAATACTATAGTTTAGTACACATATGTCCCTATGGTGCACTTGCATCCAAGAATTAGAGCTTCAAAATCATTAGATATGAAGTTTAATATCTATATTTTACATTTGTTATAATCATAATTTGTCTAGACTATTAAGATTTATTAGATACATTACCTTTTCATACTTTAGTCTATACAATACAAATTTTAAATATGTAGCTATTATATTTCATATTGAAATAATTACTTTCCTATTATTATATTTCTTTAATTAGATTAAAGTAGTTAATTTATTATAGTATTTTAGATCAGTTATCTCATCAGAATGCTAAGAGAAGTGAGGTAGCATAATGAATACTTTCTCTTTAGAAGGTAGAAAATCCCCTTCTCTATGATATGTATTAATGTTAGGGTGCATACAAGTCAAGACTATAGTGTTATTTTTAAACTTGGAAAAAATAAACATCAGTAAACTGATGCGATATCTATAAAGTCAAGATATCTAAATAATAAGTGCATGATTATAGACATTATAATTAGTGACCATAAAGTTGAGAGAACATTTTTAGATAATTCTCATTATGATACAATCATCACCATTACTTAGCATAATCATAATGAACAAATGCACATTAAAAGATAAAGGTTCTCACATAATCTATAATGAAATATTCATTCAAAAAAAATATGATGTCCCAAAGAGAATTCATGAAATTGTGCATTACATGAACAGACATGGATTTCAAGACATGAAGAAAAATTGCTGAGATTTTCTTTGTGTGCAATATATATTATTCCAATGAGAAAATGAATAAACCTGACAGAAATAAATCCCTTCCTATTAGATGGTTTCGACATTAAAAGTATATTGACCATAAAAATGATTTGCTAGAGAATATATGTGAAATGCTTTTATGATTTCTTATATTATTTTGGTACAATGTTTCTCATTATCTCTCAGTGGGGGAGAAATAATCTAGAACATTCTAATGGTGATTTGGAGACATCTGAGGATGATCTTGAGTAGTTTGAGGGTGTTCCAAAAAATAAGATAAATTCAAGGATGATCTAGAGTAGTTCAGGGGTAATTCAAAATCATCTAAATTTTATACAATGAGTAGAGAACAAAAAAGCCAAAAATCTAATTTCTTGGTATTTTCTATGTTCTACCAATATTTAAGGGTCCTTCAAAGAATAACTTGTGGTTGAAGTGTGATTGGTCCCTTAAAATGAATAGCCATAGGATAAGTTATTGTAGAGTACAATTAGAGCTTGTTGAGACCTTTTTGATGATATAAAAAATGTTACATTTCAAGCATCGAGATATAGGTTATGGCCTCACCAAATTGGGGCACCTAAATTACTAACTTTGGACATTTATAATTTTTGTTTATTTGTATTTAATAAAAATGTTCATTTCAAAATCATATAGTTTTGGAGGCTACCTAATATAATAGATAATTGTATATAAAAGATGAACATTGTTGCATATAATTCTTGTTTCAAGTTTTTTCTATTGTCCATTTTTGACACGATACTCACACATTTTTGCATATGTAGTATTTAAACTAAATTCACCATGTATGTTAAGGGAATAATTTTTCATCAATGTGAAGGTTTTTATTAAGACTTACATTTATTTTGTCTCCCTTATTATTAATACCTTTTGGCATGGACTAGATTGTTATAACTTATGAATAAGCTCTTCAATATTATATTTTAGTTACACAGTTTTGTCATAAAATATGTTGCTATTATAGCCACATGGAACAAAGTCTATATATCAAATAAGATGTTTTTAAGGAGGATTCAAAAATAATTTTTACAATGAGTAAAATTGTGTAAGGATATGTATTCAAATGAGATGAAATTAAAGGATACACGAAAGTGGTTAACGTGGTTAGTACATTTTTGTGATTGAGTTTA